>PVHT021183631.1:13790488-13934008 GCA_004024745.2 Catagonus wagneri
TCCTCTCACTATGGAAACGGGCCACATCTCTCACCACAATGAATCGATGTGCTGGAAACGAGCAGCTCAATTAGCAACTCCAGCCTCCAGTGGGAGATCAGTAACTTTTCAAAGAATCTTTGTTCAGTATCTTTTTTCCCCAGCCCTTTGGCTAAACAGACAGATATTAAAATTCATTTTCCCTGTTTTCATGGTCTCTGTGTGTGTGTGTGTGTGATCTATTGCTTATAACATGAACTGTTCATCTTAAGAATCTAGAATAAAGAACAGAAGGATTTTGGCAGGGTTAGAAGTTGTCTTTACTTAGTTCTCCATTTCAGCTTCACCCAAGGAAACCTAGATGTAGGTGCAGATTTGAAAAACAGAATTAAGAGTTTGAAACACAGATTTTACTAGACCTTTCCCATTGCACCTCCTTTCTGTCCCAGAGGAGAAGAGAAAGTAAAAATTTTAAGACACTTTTTAGCTTAATCCCTTACCCAATTGGTGCAGAGATGAAATTAGGTTAAAAACAACTCGGATGATACAAATTTAGATTTTTTTAATGTAGGACACTTAATAAATAAATTCATCAAGTGCAAAATTGATAAGGGAAGAAGCATGCATAAAAATATATATTAAAGATTTCAGGGAGTATATAAGTAACTAGATTCAAAATATTTTCTTTTTTACCTTGGTAAGAAATGGAAATAGTAAGGGGGAATTTAAGCTTTTTTTGTATAAAACTCTATTCTTTAGAAGAAGCTATAAGAGGATTCCTTCCTTCTCCATAGACTGAGTTAATTTGGAGAAGCTATGGAACAGGCGAAGTTCATTTTTCTATAACCACTGGTAGGGAGTGTACTATTTGTGTTATTTTGTGTCCTGCAGTTCCTAGTTAATAGAGCTTAAGTTGTACTTAAATGGCATTATTTGATCAGTAAATCTGACTTTTGTGGTGACTACATCTTTTAGTGCATTCATAAAATGTCTAAAAATGATTGTAAGAGGACTTTTACTGCCAAGATAAACTTTACAACCAACACCCTAATCGATTCAATTCAGCATTTATTTAGTACCTCTTCTTTATTAATGCTGGGTTTAGACCAATGAGTAGGAAAAAGACCCCACCTGCAAGGAGGTCACAATCTAGTAAATTCAAGGAAGAATTGTCCAAAAAAGCCAAACTAAATGCTCCTAACTATATAGGTGTTTGGGAGAACAACGATCCTGGAAGGCATTTTTCTTTTTCTTTTGAGTTTGGTCATAAATGTGTTCTGGGGCCAAACCTGTCAGGTAAAATGACAGTCACAACCTAATATTAATTAGATTAATATCAGGTTTAAAAGAAAACCGTGGGAGTTCCCACTGTGGTGCAATGGGATCACTGGCAATACTGTAGTGCCAGGACACAGGTTTGACCCCTGCCTGGCACAGTGGGTTAAAAGATCTGATGTGGCCACAGCTGTGGTGTAGGTCACAAGTGCAATTTAGATCTGATCTCTGGTCTGAGAACTCCATGTGTTGTGGAGCGGCCAAAAAAGAAAAAAAGGAAAAAAAGGAAAGAAAGAAAGAAAGAAAGAGAAGAAGAAAAGCAAAGCAAAGCAAACCATAGCTTCCAAATACAGATATTGGTATGTAGAAATCGGTGTTAGCCCTGTGATAAAACTTTTCCTCTACCGTCTTCCAAGTTTAAACTGATTAACAACAGGTAAACAGAAGAAAAAGTTTATTTGTATGCATATAGTAGCTTGCAAAAGCAATAGCTCTTTAAATGGTTAAAGTTAGAGGCTTAGTAGGGGAAAGGGGGAAGGAAGAATAGGTCTTTAGGAAAGAAAAATGGGCTTTTAGAAGAACAATTAAGAGATAAGGTTTGTGATGACGTTTGTCTATGCAGATTGGAATGACCTTTTCATCTTCTTCAGGGTTATGGAACTCCCCAGGGCTGGGTATTTATGGTAGGTTTACTCTCCTTCCTCTTCAGAGCAGAGCTACCCTGAAGATGTAATTTATGGCAGCCTCATTTCTTAGAATTGCTGCTTTTAGTCAGATAAGGAAACTTCTGAGAAGACTTCTCTTTGCATCTGTTGAATCTCAGATGTCTTCTGCTTAAAATAATCTCCCTATTAACTATGGGGTTCCAAGTGAATCCCCAAAATAGGAAGAAAAGTTTATCTTTTGTTGTTGTTGCTGTTGTTTGTTTGTTGGCAATTGAGGGTGGGGTTCCTCTCAGGGGGAGGCCTGGTTTTAT
Organism: Catagonus wagneri; assembly: GCA_004024745.2. NCBI lineage: Eukaryota > Metazoa > Chordata > Mammalia > Artiodactyla > Tayassuidae > Catagonus > Catagonus wagneri. The sequence continues at coordinate 13,792,719 of PVHT021183631.1, forward strand.
TTTGAGATGCAAAGTAATGGACATGTTTGATACTGAAAATTAATCCCTCCAAGCTTAACCTAAACTTTCTGTGAGTTGGACGAATGGCTCTTCACTAAAATTAATGATAATTATGAGTATTTGGAATGAGCAGGGGCCCCGAGAAGAGTATGAGGAGTTCAACAGAGAGAAGCTAGAAGCCCAACAATAGGGCAAAAGTGAGACTCCAGTGGAGAAGATGGCCAGGAAAATCATTCTGTGATTGAGCATAGTTCGGGGACTTTCAGAACAGTGATGTCTGGTATTAATGTTGATTAGATTTAAACTGTTGGCCAGGCTATACTTGTGAAGATGTAACATAAATTTCCGAGCCTTACTTCCCAATTGGAGGAAAGCTTCAGATTATCTTCTACATATAACATTGACTTGATGCATTACTTAACATATAAATCTGAGACATTGAAAGACAGAGAAGTTTAATTTTTATTCTGAATTTTGCAGTATGAAATTTTTATAAGAAGCCTTTTTATTTCAGCATACATGTAAATAAAGACATTTCAAAAACTTTTTTTTTAATACATGAAATAGAGAGGTTATGGGCAGTCTGATATTTTCAAAGCTTATGTCCTTTAAATGACTTAATCAGTGATATGTTATAGAATGACAGGATTGGGGTGGTGTCCTACCAGTGTCAAAGACAGAGAAGGAAGAATATACCCAGGAGGTAAGATGAAAAACAGAGATTATTAACTCAGCAGAGGCAGGAGCATGGACCCTGAGATGCTGAGAAGAAAAATAAGTCCTCTAAGATTCCCAAGGGCTAGAGCTGGGATAGAGACGTAAGCCAAATTTTAACTTCCATCTTAAAGGACAAGGACATTCAGCAAGTTGAATAATTTGGGAAAGTCCAAGGCCGATAGTCAGGTTATACATGACATTAATGTCTAGCACAGAGTCATGATGCTTTCCCCAAGCACACCTGGAAGGGTGATGTTTACAAGTGAGTTGCTGAAGATAACCTGTTAGATCTTTTATTAATTACCTCTCTTTGTTGGGTGTTTAAGATAGCTCTGGCTGCTAAGTAGAGGATGGATTATAAGAGATGAGAAGGGAATCAGGGACCCATTAGAAGGCTATTGCAGGAGCCCCCTGTGGTTAAGGATCTGGCATTGTTACTTCAGTGGCTTGAGTTGCTGCTGTGGCACAGGTTTGATTCCTGGCCTGGAAACTTCTACATGCTGTGGGCATGGTTGAAAAAAAAACAGCTATTGCAAGTTTTGTTTTGGAAACTATGACAGACTAGAAGCTCAGAGAAAACATTCTTTGTATAGCAAGCTTGAAAATACTGAATTAAAAATAGACGCTCATTGTCCTTAATATATGGCTGACTTTGAGGAAGAATAATGGGATTCTTCCCAAGTCAGAAAGTAAATATGAATCTACAGGATAAGCAGGCTCTGGAGCAAGAGTTGGCCCTGGTGTTCTGTGTTATTTGCCATCCTGACAGCCAATGGTTTAGATTTTAATCAAGCCAAAGCATGGTAGGATATCCTATCTGCACATTGTGCATAAAGCTAGAAGCCCTGAGGGATAATGATCTCACTGAGTGAACTAGGGAAAACTTCCCCCCCTTCAAAGTAGGGCTCATGGTACACTTACCTATATTGACTCTGTCTTTGGGTATAGCAGAAGATAAAAAGTCAACTTCTTGCTAGGAATTTTTGTCATAGCCTATATTTGTGCAGGTTTAGTCTCTGAATTCATAATATCTTAGATGCCCAGGAGTTCTGAAACCTAAAATTTAGTGTTAATTAGACTCCCAAGGTCCTGGAAAATGCATATAAAAACTCTTCCAGGAGTAATGCAGTTAAAATCCAATCTCAAAAGTTTTGCAATATTGTTATGAACTCAGAATCCTAAAAATAGAAGAACCTCTACAAATCAACAGAAATAACAAACCATGGTCATAATGTAGAAACCACAGATACTAGAAATGATCAGATAGAGATTTTGCAATAAATATATTTAAGTTTTAAAGAAATAGAGAAAAATATGAAAGATGATCTGGTAGATTTGAAAAAAAACCCCGACAACTTATATAGCTATTCCTAGATACCCACAGGGGATTGGTTCCAGGACCCCCTCCAGATACCAAAATTTGTGGATTCTAAAGTCTCATGTAAAATGGTATAGTATTTGTATATAACCTACACACATCCTCCTGTTTGCTTTAAATCATACATAGATTACTTATAATATGTACTACAATGTAAATACCATGTGAATAGTTTCTGACAGGCAGGCAGCAAATTTAGTTTTTAGAGTTTTCTGGAATTTTTTTTTTTTTTTTAGTGTTTTCAGTCCAAGGTTGGTTGAATCTGCAGCTGTAAAATTTTTGGATACAGGTGGCCTACTATAAATTGAGGACAGAAATAACAGACACTGGAATCAAAGGATGTTATAAATGGTAGATGAGACATAACTGAAAGGGGGATTAGTGAACTGAAAGATGGAGCTAAAGAAATTTCATAGAGTGTAACAGAGTTTGAAAATATAAAAGAGATTTAAAGAGACACAAAGGAGAATGAGAAGAACCAACATGGATTCAATCAGAGTTCCAAGAGATCATGGAGAAAATAGATGATGCGTAAATTGAAAATTTGGTTGGGATTTGCTTGAAGACATGGTTGTAATTTTCCAAAAATGATGAATGGCTCCAATCTTCTGATTCTAAAGTGCTAAGAGTCCTGTGCATAATAAATGAAAAGAAGTCCACATTAAGAAGTATAGGGAAACTGGAGAAGCCCAAAGACAAAATGTGGTTATTGTGGAAGCTCAGGTGGGGTGGACTATGGAGGTCACAGCGGAAATAGAGTGATGTGGGCAGATTTAGGCAATGCTCAAGTGCTTAAGTTGGTATAATTTGCTAGTGGGATAGGTTTAGGGCACAAGGGAAAGTGGGAATCAGATGACTGCTGTAGCTGGGCTGGTGATTGGTGGTGTAATAACTAAGAAAGTTAAGATGAGTTTGCTCCTTTTAGGGATTTGGCCCCTGCCCTGGAAACAGTGAGGGAGAAAACACAGTTGCCCTTTCACACCATTGTTCCTTAAGTCCATCTGGTTCAATTCTGCCCCCAGAGCTCCTATTCTAGTCAGTGTATATGAAAGGCAGCAAAAAACAGCAAGCTCAGCTTCCAGGCAGTTGTGTGGGGAGCTGTGAGGTTTATAGCTGCAAAGATATTTTTTTTGGTTGTTGTAGTTGTTTTTCCTCCCCAAGAAGCTCAGTCAGTGTGACTTGAAGAGAACCTGAAGCCAGTGCCTTGAGTGAAAAGGTGACATTTCTGCCTAGGCTCTTTTCTGAGATAGCAGGCAATTTTTGTCAGATTCCCACCTGGCTTTTTCTGTCACTTATCCTCAGGCATGATCTTAATCTTGCATTGTTCAAGCCAGTCAGTCACTGTCACTTTTTGTTTCAGGGAGATTATTTTTTTTAGGGCTTTCCATTTTTCCTCAAAATCTTTTCAAGGACAATGTGTTGTTATAAGCATGGCTGAAGGAAATAAATGCTTGGTTCTGAAGCCATGGCTCATTTTTGGCTTTCTAAATGGGAAAATACAGTTCTTCGGACATTTGGGTTATTCCATATATTATACCTTGAATAAAAAAAAAAGCCAATCATTTTGCAGAACCCTATAAGTTTTTTGTTTTGTTTTGTTTTTTAAATTTCTCATGACTATGCCTTCCTAGCCTCTTCCTCATCCCCAGGTAAATCCTTGGTTCCCTTTAAAGAGTCTGGAGATTGCTTTCTATAACCTCTCCAGGCTCACTTTTGATTTTACTTCTGAGATTATTTTGACCATCTCCAAATTCAACCATTAACTTTGAACCTGAATGTTTAAAAATAAACTTTTAGAAATTCCCATCTTGTTTAAGTGGCTAACGAACCCAACTAGCAACCACAAGGAAGCGTTTTTGATCCCTGGCCTCACTCAGTGGGTTAAGGATTAGGCAATGCTGTGAGCTGTGGTGTAGATCACAGATGTGGCTCAGATCCTGCGTGGCTGTGGTGCAGGCCTGCAGCTACAGCCAGGGAACCTCCATATGCCACCCCATTTCAGGGTAGGGCCCTGAAAAGACAAAAGACAAAAAAATAAATAAATAAAAAATACAACAATAAACTTTTAAATTTTAAAATAGTGTTAGGTTCACAGAAAGTTTCCAAAAAGAGCATGGAGAATTTCCGCATACCCACATGCACTTTCACTTATTCTTCATATCTTACATAACTGTTACTCACTTTTTGTAACTAAGAAATGAACATTGGTACATTACTATGAACTAAACTCCACATGTTATTCAGATTTTGCTAGTTTTTCCTATAAGATCCTTCATCCATTAAGGACACCATTTTATGTTAGTTATCATGTCTCCCTGGGCTCCTCTTGGCTCTGGCTGTTTCTCAGCTCTCCTTGTTTTTGATGACCATGACAGTTTGGAGGAACTTTGTTTACGTATTTTGTAAAATATTTCTCAATTTGAAATTTTCTAACGTTTTTCTCATATTTAGGCTGGGGTTATATATCTTTGGGAGGAAGATTACAGAGGTAAAGTGCCAATTTTTGTCAAGGGCATATACTATCAACATGACTTACTGTTGATGTTAACCTTGATCACCTGTTTTAGGTGGATGTTGGTCTAGTCTAACCACTATGAAGTTACTTTTTTCATACTCTGTTCTTTAGAAGTAACTGATTAGGTTTATGACACCCCCCCCCCAAAGAAGCACAGAAGGGATTAAGTTGCACATCCAGGAGGGGAAAATATTGTACAGGATCAGACTACGTCACCCCAAATACAGTATTTTGACATATGAATTATTTAGAGCTAAAGGCATTTGAGATTTAACATCCAGAAAGAAGCCTACCCAGAAGTTCCTTTATATCTGAGTAAAAGGAGAAACTTCTGAGAAATGAGGACTGCCATAAATTCTCTCTCCTGGGGAAATTTTATGGCCAAGAAGACAGGAAGCTGGTGCCAAAATGGACCAGCAAAAGCAACCCTTATCCTCAGGGTACTCCTTCCTGTATTTACATTACCATGGTCTGCCACTCTTGGGAGCCTAAAGTTCTTTTCCTTTGCCTTGACACTTCTCTACAAACTTACTCTTCTTTGTCAAGATGCTGCAAAGGCCCCAAATCTAACCACTCCTTTGAGGTACTCTTCACTGAGTTTCTCCCACATGTATGCTTTCTCCATGTGTTAATAAACTTGTATTCATTTTTCTTTTTTTAAAATTTGTTTTCTTTCAGTCTAGTTTGCAGGGTCCCAGTCCAAAAACTTAGGAGGGTAAAACGTTTTTTCCTTCCTTATGGTTCCTACACAAATTATTTGGAATTTTTCTGTAAGAAAGATTTGTCTCAATTTCTCTTTATATCACTGGAATTGATTTTCATCCCCCTACCTAGGCTGTTAGGCTGGATATTTTATTCGGCCTACATCTTGATTCTCAAGCCTGCTTTCCTTTGGATACTGACTCTCTTGTCACCTCTGTATTTTCTCCAGACCTTACCTTGTTTGTTTTGGGGTAGAAGAGTAAGGGGCAGAAAGAGGTGGATAAAAGAGAAAGGAAACTGTCACACTGTAGGGTGAAAAGGTATAGAGAGAAGAGAATATGGCTGGATTTAAGGTAAGTGAGGTGACTGAAAATGCAATGATGCAGGAAATAAGAGCAAGAGGTGACTATGAGAATTGTTTCCAGGGAACTTGCAGAAAACGTGCAGAGAACACTAGAATTTCCACACTTTAAGGTAAAAGGTGATTCTGGGAAGATTCTGTAAGCATCCAGGTGGCAGACATCCAAATTACATTTAAGGATAAGAAAATAGAATCATTGAAGCCTTAGAGATCAACTCATTAAGATCCTACAGATGAAGGATCTGTGAACCTGAGAGGTTTTGTGGATTGCCTAAGGTCAAAGTTGTTCCCAGCAGAGCTAGAATTAGAAGTGAGGCTTCCTAAGTCCCCATTTAATTCTTATTCCAGGATGCTCCAGCTGTTTCCATAAGCTGATTCTGATACTAATAGAGTGAGGTTTTCCATCCCCTTGGGAAGTTTGAGGCTGTAACAAGAAATATCCTCAATGGGATAGAAACAACTCAGCGAGGCCAAATTCCCTTTTTGGTGATTTAAATGTTAATACCTTGGCACTTCTCCAGGCAAGTGAGAGAGTAGAAGGCAGCTAAGGAACTGTGCCTATTCTAGGAAACTCCAGTCCCTGTGGTCGGTTAAGAGACTCTTTACAGTCCTTGAAGACAGGATTATAGGCTTATAAGAGAGTCCTAATGGAACCCAACTATTCTTTCATCTTGTGTCAGTGGCAATATTTCTTTCCTTTTCTCTAGACCAGTAGGGATATCTTGTAAACTACTGTAATAGACATGCTTCTATTAAAAATCTGGACCTTTCTTTGGCAGCAGCTAGATGCTGTAGCATAAATATAGTTCAGACAGGTGTTTGGTAAACTTTTGTCTCTGTGTGTCTCTGCCAGAGCTTCCTGCTCTATTTTCTCAGAAATCTTAGCTGCTATTATTATTTCAACACCTAGCTTCTTAAAGTCAAGACACCAAATGGAAAACAAAACTAAGCAGTTAAAAATTGATGATTTAGTTTACTTTCCAACAAACATCTGGGCATTTGGAACATCTGGGTTATTTTGTTTGAAACTTTCCATTTTCATCTGGTTTGGTGTTAGGGATATTAATTATGCCTTATTTATTTGGGGACATTTGCCAAGTGTTAGTCAGACTGTGATTGAAAGGAAGCTGCCAATTAACCAAATGTGGAAATGACCCTGGGTTTAGCAGCTCATAAACTTAAAAAAAATTTTTTTAAGACTCAAAAACCCCTGTCTTCATGGAGTTTAGGCTCCTTAAAATACCAGATGGCATTTAAACTCAGATCTGAAGGATGAATAAGGTAGGCAGAAATCTGGAGACAGGACACAGATATCAGGGCTCCTGGGAAGGAGAAAGATACATCACACAATAGCCATGAAGGCAGGTGAAAGTACGCTTTGGGGAAGTTTCCAGTAATTGGGCCTGGCTGGAGTACAAAGTGGGGGGCTGGGGGCGATGAGTAAAGCGACAGAGAACCTCAGATTGAGAGACATCCAGAAAGACAGAGGAACACAGAAACTGGCAGAAACAGAGATGGAGCCAGAGCAAGGCAGAGAAACTGTCTGAGACAGAAACAAAGAACCAGAGAAATAACAGAGCAGAAAGATCTGACAGGGACAATGTGATAGGCACTGCAAAGTCACCTCCTCCTGATCCTACATCCTCAGGGGCTTTATTTTACAGGTGTCCACATTTAAACTTTTGTAAAAGAACATTTGGAAAGGACTGAAAAATAAAGAGATGAAGAAAATTGCCCATTTTTTATTATCAATTACAGTCACTGTTCATTTTAGTCATATTTTCATCTTGTCAGCTTTTTTCTATATGTAGTCTTATTAAAACATGGTTCTTAAAATGTTATACATTATCTACATTTTGTTTCCTTATATAATAAATCAGCACTTTCATGTTAATAAAATATAAAAATACTATTTTAATTACTATATTAATTATATGGCTATACCATAATCTATTTACTTTTCTATCGTTGGTTATTATTTAGATGGTTTCTAAGACTTGGCTGTATAAACAGCTTTTTAGCCTTATGCTTTTTCTGGATTTGGAATTCTTTATTGATAACTACCCAGAACTGGAATTAACTATGACAACTGGAAACATTTCAATTAACCAGATCTTACAAGGACTCATATCTTCCATTTTCCCCAGGAGGCCAAAATCGACACCTGAATTGTGATTGTGATTCTAAAATGATTTATCACTAGAAAAATTTAAAATACCTATTAGTTCATGTTTTAAATTACTTTTTTGTCTTCCTAAAAGAAATTATCTTGTAATAGGTGATTTCCTTTCATTTGCCATCAAAAGCCTATATAATGAAGTATATTCTTCATTTTCTGTCTTCTCTCAGATGACTAAAGTGGGCCAGGTAACTCAAAGTCAGAGTCTGAGCCCATCAGCTTGAACTGTAAGTTTTCTTGGTGCTTTTAGATTGGAAAGATATCTAGACAGGGTGGGAAATGGGGAGGGGGTGTTGCAGCTAAATTACTTATGGAGAACCAGAGTTTAAGGTAGGGTAATTAAGTGTATTGTCAAGTCAAAAAGGGAGGAGGACAGTGGTAGCTCCAAAATTTCTTCTTAAAAGGTAATTTAAAAGATGGCATTTTGTTTTTCAATTGAAAAGAAATTCAGAGACAGGGCATTTCCAGGATTGTACAGTGGTGTACACTTAGGATCAGTGGTGTCACTTAGGATCCAGGCTCTTTCTAACTTCTAACTGTATAATACCCAGCATGCCGGCTTTGTCCTTTTATGCTTGTCTACTCAAGGTCACAAGATGGCATCACATCTTTATACCAAGGGGTCCCAAAGCTTCCAAAGACATCCACATGCAGGAAGAAATAAAAGAAGTATCTCTTTTTCCTTCCAGAGAGAAAAATATTTTCTAGAAGTTTCTAGCTGACTTGCCCTAAGATGCCAATGGACAGAATTGAATCTTGAGCCAGTCACTAACCTGGTAGACTTAAGCCAATCAGAGTTCAATCTCTGGGGAAGGGGAAGTGGCGCATTTTTTCTGAACACTTTGCTGCCCATTACCATATCAAAAGTGGGGTTCTTTTAATAAAGATAGCATCTGCTACAGTCAGCATCCCGGTTAAAGGAGGAGACCAAGCGATTTCTTTATGTTGTTTTATATAAAAAGAAACATATTTCTGTCTTAAATTTTGAATTTCCTCTTTCTTGGGATAACTTGTATGTGTGAAAGGAGGAGGGGATGGATATTACAACCAGCTAAACTTCTCCCAAAGCCACTCCACAGCTCCTCCACAGAAAGATGGGGAAACAAGCTCAACACTACAAAGGAGTTTAGGTGACACAGGAGAGGAGTAAATGTTGAAGCGAAGAAAGATGTTTGGGGTAATTTCTATGAACAATGTTAGGGATTATATGGCATTAAGGACTGTCTTCTGAAGTATGCTACACCAGCCTAATATAAAGGTTCAGAGTAAGGGCAGCAGTAAATAACAAGAGTAAAGAAGAGTGGTTCATTTTTTTTACCAGGTGGTTTAAAATAGTGGAGCTGTTTATGGAACCATGGAAGTTTGAAATCCTAGGATAAGAAATCATGAAAACCATAGCTAGTTCTCTTGCTTGTTCCACACCCAATTAAATAACTAGAGAGGCTTTGTGGCTCACATCACACCTTAAGAAATTGGGTTTACTATAAAGGATGCTTCTATTAGTCTCCTACAGCAGATGTCATCTCTTCTTGCAAGCTTGCCCTGATTTTATCTTTCTGTGGAAACTTTGCTCACCATTGAGGTTACATTTATCACTCATATTACTATAGCCTGCAGTCTGATGCCAGGAACATATGGTAGTTACTATATGAATAATGGAGATTGGATTAACAAGTGAATGAAATTAAATTAATGAAAAGAATGAATTAAACAACAGCATGAAAAAGAATTCTCTTTGTTCTTGCAGAAGAGTATTCAGAATGATCAGAGTAGATTTTAAAAATAAACATATACAATAAATTTTCTTGAATATTCTCTTTTCATCTCTTGTAACTCTGTTTAAATAAACCCTTTATTTCTAATGCAGTGGAACTTCACCGAGCCTTGAAATTAACAGCTAAGTATTCAAAAAATAAAAGGGGACAGATTGTGTTATCAGATTTGTGCCCTGAAACCAACCATCCCCTGCCTCTTCTGTATAGTTATAAAGACCTAAATATGTTTACAAAAAGCCTGTTTACTTAATCTGTATGCTAATAAAGATGGGAATCTGGAATTTGACCTTTCTGTTTAAACACATTTTATTGAAATATGTTTGACTTTTTAATCTCAATAATGAGTAAGATATTTTTGAATATGAATTGCTTAAAAAATTCTCCCAAACCTCAAATTGTATTTGGTATACTGGACAATTCCAGAATCCTGGCTAATTTTTGATAGTACTCTTACAACTTTTGTCTATATAGGCCGTATAATGCATGTTTATGCCAAGTATGGAATCAGATGGTTAAAAAAGATATGAATACAGTTAGTATTGTGGGTTTAATTCTTGGTAAATTTTGTATAATATAAATATTGTTATAGCTACATAGAGAACCTTTTAATACAGGACAATATCTTGGAAAAAGCTGTAGCTAAGGAGTGATAACAGTCAAGATTAAGTCCTGGCTTTATCTTAGATCATTCATTCATTCCTTCTAAGCCTTAATTTCCTTCTCAAGAAGCTAAAGATAATGCTATAGCTCTTTCCTATCTCATTAGTGGTTTTGATGACGAGGTGATTGTGTCGAAGAACTTTAAAGACTTGATAAAATTGCCAAGTGTTATAAAATTAGTCACAGAAGGTATAGAAAGACCATTTATAATCAAGAGGAGAAAAGAACCCTGATAGGTCAGTGGAATCATATTGATGTATGAGAGCAGTGCTTACATTTTTTATAAAGAAAAATCATTGATTAAATATAGTGTATTTGCTGTCTTGTCTTAGCTGTGACTTGATCAGAGACGATGTGAAGTTAAGCCGTCATCTAGGACAAAAGGATCCAAAGTTTGCTACACATTTAAGAAATAGTGAGGAAAATAAAACCTAGAGATATAAAGAGAAAGTGGAAGGTTGGGAAAGAAATCTATTTCTATTAAATAGTGCACATAATCTCTTTGAAATGCATCTGTCTGGGGGGAGGGAAGAGGAAGCCAAAGAAAGTAGAAATAAGAGCACACCGGCTTTTGATCACTGGAGATGAAGTAGAGCTATTTAATCTCCAGATTGCCCTCATACTGTGTGCATCTATTGTGCTATGGCTGAACTCTAACAGGCAAGTTCTGTTGTGCCTGTTAATTTTAGCACAGTGTGAATTGCCCCTTTACTTAAAGGGAATAGTTAGTTCAATTGATGTACATTTCACTGAATCCACAAATCAATAAACCACTTGGAAAGAAGTAAAGTGTGAATCTTCCTGCATGGTCTCCTGATAGCAGAGACAAAGAATAGCAATAAGATCTGAAATCCCCAGCTGGGAGTTAAGCCTGCTTTCACTTGTCTGGCTTAGCAGATGACGTCAATTGGCAATGGCTTATGAATGTTATCTCTATAACCCTCTTTCTGCAGGCCTCTGGCTCTTCCAACAGAGTGTCTAAGGGCTGGTGTACAATTTCATCTCGTATCTTGAGACTAAGTCGAACATGGTTTTTAACTTACAGTGGAACTGGGCACTGGGACAGGAGCTGGTGGAATCAATCCAGTTGCAGTTTCTGAAATATGAAGTAATCTGCTGGGTAAGACACAAGATCATGGAGTATGGTAATCTTTGCACATAGTCCAAACAATGGACAAAACCCAGTCTATATCAAGTCATGGAGCAAAGAACTGAGCTGGGCTTGAGAGGCAGGAATCCAGGAATGTGTGTCAAGGCATAGTCCATTTTATCAACCAGAGCTGTTTATTGAAAGCAGCAAAAACTTAAGCTGGTTATCTAAAGGAAAAAAGGGTTTATTGTAAGGTGGGAAATTGATTGGAGGTTGGAGAACCTGACTTTGCAAAAAAAAAAAAAAAAAAGCAGGATCATTTACCAAAAAATCAATTCCTGGTGGCTTAAAGACCAAAATGTGAATGGTAGAACAATAAGGCTTTTTAGAAGATAGTGCAGGAACATATCTTCATGAAGCCAGAGTCAGGGAAGATTTTCTTACAAGACCCCAAAACTCTAACCAATAAAGGAAAAGATTGCTTTTTCTACTGCATTAAAATTAAAAACTCTATCCATCAAAAGATACCTTATGATGAAAAGATCTTCTTAGAGTAGGAGATAACATTTGTGACACTTAACTACCAAATGTTAGAGCCAAAATATATAAAGAACTCCTACAAATATGAAATATGAAAAAGATGGCTAACTTGTACATGGAATTCGAGTGAGTATTTAAAAAAAGAGAAAATTAAAATGGCTGATAAGTACATGAAAAAGTTCTCAGCCTCATTGGAAATAGGAGAATACAAATAACACCACAATGGGGAATCATTATATACTCAGCAGATGGGCAGACATTAAAAAAATCAGACAATACCAAGTGGAGGTAAGGATATGGAACAGGAGAAATTTCTTCCACTGCAGGAGCATAAATTGGTGCGAGCACTATGGAAAACTCTTTGCCATTATCTCCTTGAAATTGAGCGCAAGTACACCCAACTACCCAGCAATTCCACTTTGAGATGGTCATCTGTAATAGAAGGGACTTATGAATAACTTATAAGTCACTTCACAGCAATACAAATGAATAAAGTATAGCTACACACAGCAGCATAGAAAAATCTCATATACTATATAAATTTCCAAAATAGGCAAAGAGACAAAAACTAAACTGAGTTGTTTAGGATTTCTAGGTGGGAGAATCATAAAGAAAAACAAGGGAATAATGATCACAAAAGCCAGGGCTGCAGTTATTTCTAGGAGCAAAGAAGAGGGTTAGGATTGGGGAAAGGTTTATGGGAATGGGGATTGGGGTGCTGGTAGTGTTTGCATCATGCAAATGAGGGCAATCACTAGGCATAACACATACCATCACTACTAGAGTTGAGTTCATTGGGAGAATCTCATGCCGACAGTATTAGTGACATATGTGCAGGGCCCTGAGTAGCACACACATATCTAGCAAAGCCAGGTATCACTCTGGGAGAGAGATTGTTACTCTAGGGCTTTGGGGCTTTTTAATTGCAATGACAGAACCTTGGCTCCAGCCCTACCCTGCCAGCTTAGTCTTTGTGTTGGAAGTAGCTCCGAGGCTTCAAATGCAGGGGCTGGTGCCTGAGCTTGGCAGTTGTAGCTCTTGGCATAGCAAGCAAATGACAGGACTTGGAAAATCAAAATTTACCCTCACCTGAGATATTCAAAAGACCAAGACCCAAGACTTAGGTTGACCAAGATTGCCTCTATATTAGGCCATCATTTCCGTGGTGCTATGCAAGAAACTACATTTTTTTTTTCTGAGACCAACTTATAGGTAAATTAGTCTTGGGCAAGCTTAACTCCTACATCTGTTACTAATTTTCCTAACTGTTGGTGAGGTTATATGGTTCTCTGTATTATAATTATTTTCCAGATTTTATACATATTTTATATGCCTTTTCTTATATATGTCATTTTTCATAATAAAAAAGAGAAAGAAAAACATTGGAATCAGGAGGACTCCAAAGGCTATGGATCAGGCACCATAACCAAGTTTCCAAGGCAAGCACAGCTTGGTTCTCAGGCTGGTGCAACACACCCTTGCCTCATTCATTCTCAATTCAAAGTCCCAGGACAGAGGAGCATTACCTGGAGGCAGCTATAGCCTCAAAATGCACTAGGGGGCAGGTTCTCCCTAAGGCTCAGAGACCAAATTAAGACGCTCAAATAACATGATTTACTAAATCAAATTAAGACGCAGTGAGAAGCTAGAGTAAGTTAACCTATTCAATGCACATGGAATTGGATATATAATATAACTCTTAGAATAGGCAATGTTCGTATATTGTATCTCTCCATGCCACACCAGTCTTCTGCACCAAAGCTGTGGTTATGAGGACAAAAATGTAGATTTGAGCAAATGAACACACAGATGGTGATGCTTTGGGCCAAAGACACTTGCTCCATTGAAGACACATAGAGACAAGTATAGCTAGCTGAAGCTGGAACTTGCCAGTTAGCCCAAAGTATAGCCGTGGGTTTTAGTTCTGTTTCTTAGGCAGAGAACAAAGGAAGCAGTGTCGGAATTGATAGCTTCTTATCTCATGCTTACAATACCTCATCAGCTCTACCTATGTCCAAAAAGCCTTTGCTTGCTACCTGCTTACCTATACTGAAAGTACCTTAAAAGATTTTGCGTATGTTTTGTGAACTACACACATATTTATCTGGTAGAACTGAATATTTTCAAAAGCAAATGCACATTACATATCTGGTTGGCTGAGACTGTCATGCATCCATCTCATTGATTATGCCAGGAAAGAAAGAAAATAATATGGTTCTTTTTTGTTTGTAAGGTGGGAAATAAGTACTAATTCCCACCAAGAATACTTCCCACCAAGTGTACTTTCCCATTAAGGAGATCAGGATGTGAATAAGATGGAGGAGATTGAATAGTAGATGGCCCTAATGAACAAATACCATACATATATGCAAGGAAGTGGAAACGAAGTAAAGTTAGTCTGTCGGAAATGAGACATTGCATCTATGTTGGTTAAAAAGTAGGACTGGTTTGAGTCTGAATCCAGGGGGCTAGTATATTTAATAACCTCTTTCTTTAGGTCAGAATTGCTGTGTGATTGCTACTCTGAACTTTGGGCTGAGCTTCTGGATAGTGATTTTGCACCTCCAAGTATGGAGAGTAGAAGGAATGTAGTAGCTATAATTAGTTAGGACCTGAGACTGTCTCTAAGACTTTCTGAATTCCTTGCCAGGCATAAATTTCTGCATATCTACTAGTAACTGTTATAAAAACTACTTAGTGAAAAGTACAACAATTTCCAACATTCCTCTGGACTATTATTTAGAGAATAGAATCACTCTCTCTCTCCCTCTTTCTCTCTCTCTCTTCACAGGCACAAGAACACACCAACATTTACACAGATATACACACACTGATATTCTTTCAAGAAGCTATACTAGAATTATCTCTCAGTGATAGGGTAATGTATTGTGGAGTAACTAACTGCCTTTAGATGATGCCTGAGGTCCGGAAAATTTTAATAACCTAGAGAAAATCTTGGTTTCCTCAGCGAACCAATTTCTCAGTTATTCTCAGTCATCTTGGAAAGCTATTTAGACCACCATACCAAGCTTTGGTGCCACCGAAGATCTGAAAAAATCTTTGAGGAAGTTGATCACAGTCCTTTGCTAATTAAGATCTCTCCCTTTTAAACCCCATCCAGGGCACAGAAACACTTTTCAAAGTGTTCTTTCCCCTCATCCCAACCATCATCACACAAACATAAACTATAGAACTGTACTCTATAAGCAGAGTTGACACTGTACCTGCTTTGTAAGTAGTGTCTGAACTATGATATGTAAGATTTAGCAAACATTTGACTTTGATCCTCCTATGTTCTTCATACAGGGCACAATGGAATTAAGCCTCTGGGAACAGTTCTTTAGAAAAAGGTAAAATAATGACAGTTTTACAAATTTTAAGAATGAACATGCATTCTTTATTTTACTCATCCATGAGATGAAGAGGCTCAGAATAGGTCACCCCCAAATATGCCACTTTGGCATAAGGGTTGTTTTGCGCTAAGGCAATTGAGAATCAACAAATGCAGAAAGAGTTCTCTGACTTTCCTATATCTACCTAAAAGCAGGGCATCAATTTCCATTTGTGAACATGTCCATCCCTCCACTTCCTTCTTTCTAGTCTCCTACCCTGAGGAAGAGAGCACTGCACATCACTGGAGACTAAATAAGTCTTTATTGTCTATTAGTTCTCCATATATTTCCTAGTAACTTTCCTATGATTTATTATCCCTTGAAGCTCAAACTTCATTTCCTTTGTTAAGATGGTATATAAGCTCCTAAGTCTAACCTCTGCTTTGAGTTTTACTTCTTTTCTGTGAACTCCAGTGCACATAAATATTAATTAAAATGGTGCGATTTTTCTTCTGCTAACTCGTCTTTTATTAATAGAGGAAAAGATGGAAGGAACTAGGCAGATGTTATAACTGGTTCAAAGGAAAAGTCAAAAGCACAGACTTATCTGGCAAGCAAAGGAATGTTGAACTGATTCGCCAGTGGCAAAATCTATGTTTCTCCCAGGGGTCTAGAAAAATCAATTAAATCTCTACTGGATTGCTCAGAATTTACATACCTGCTACCTATAACTCAAAAGGTGTACAAAATAGCTAAATGAAAGCCTAGAATCTGATAATATGAAAGGATGTGCTATATGTAGAAAATGCAGAGTTTTCCACTTAAATCTGAGTTTTTTATGTAGTATGCAAAATAGCTCATACTATTTATTGACTTCTCAACTGTTAGTATTTTCTTGATTCAGGTCTTTCTTTAACAGACCCATTATGTATCAGAGTTTTATTCCTAGAGACTTTTAATATTCTCAAGGTTAATGTGCTAAAGGTTTGAGGATTTTTGGAAGGACACTTTGAGAAGCCCTTAGGGTTGCTTGAGATTGGATTTTAGGTGCTTAGTTTTTTAGAGAACTGGGAAATTAATTACTATGCCAGCTTCCTGGATATTAAGAATGGCCACTGTTTCACACAATACCTGCCAGGTAATGAAGCAGTCAACATTTTTCCCATTCACAACCTTTTCATACCAACTTTTAAACTTGACATTCCTCTTAAAGCAATCACAATATTTGATACTTGTGCCTGAGGTCTTTAAGAATTAAGAAATGTTTACATTATATATTCTGGCAATGCTGATCTGTTTGTGTTGTCCCCAAGGTATTATTTGCTACTTATGCAGTTTCTGGAGGGAAATAGATACAGTCAATCCTCATTATTCATGGATTCTGTATTTGCACATTTGTTCACCTGCTAAGTCATTTGTAACCCCAAATCAATACTCAAGGTATTTTGTAGTCATTTAAAGACAAGCATATGGGCAAGGTGGCAAAAAATTTGAGTCACCTGACACATATTTTCCTAGCCGAGGTGGAACAAGGTGATGCCCTTCTTGTTCTAATACCGTAAACATGTGTCCTTCTCCTGGTTTATTTAGTGCTAGTTTTTCACATTTTTGTACTTTCCGTTAGTGGTTTTACTGTTTAAAATGGCCCCCAAGTATGGTGCTGAAGTGCTGTCTAGTTTTTCTACATGCAAGAAATCTACGTTGTGTCTTATGGAAAAAAAATATGTTATAGCACTGTTGACCATGAATACAGTGTTAAAGAATCAACAATATACATTAAATGAGATGTCTTTAAACAGAAACACATAAAAAATAAGATGATGTATTGTTCATTTGAAAAATATTTGCAGGGTCCTCCTCCTGGATTTCTCTAGGAGCAATGATTTTGTATTTACCAATTAGTGTTTGTGGTGACTTTACAGAACATAAATACTAAGAATCAGCTTTTACTATCTCAGAGGATGTTGTCATGTACACAGTGATGAGGTTTTTTTTCTTGATCACCGTCTTCTTCTTAGTTTTCCTCTGGGGGTAGAATTTGGTTTGTTGGAAGAGATTTGCTTGTGTCCTCAAGACTTGGTTGAGGTAGGAGGGCAGTGCTCTTTGGTAGTATTTCTCCTCTTTTTGGAAGGAATGAAAATAAAATCCCCAAACTATAACTCTCTTGTTCCAGCTTGTGCTGAATTACTAGTGAATTAATTGCTTGAACACTTCACCCCTGGCAGTGAGTACTATTTATATGGTTTTCATTGCCCCTCTAAATTCTGATTAGCCTTTCCATTGACACCTGGGCCCTTTCACGTCTTTATGGGTTTTTGAAAAATTATAATTAATACACGAGTTCTGGGCAGACCTCATTTATTTTACAGTTCTGTGCACTTGTACCTTTGAAGGGAGACTGTGTGGGCACCCCCCCAAACCACACATGCACATACTAATTGGGGTCACATGGGAGCAGGGAGCTAGAGATGGGGGAAGGAGGGAGGGATGACAATATTCCAAAAGGAAACTTGTTAAATGCTACTTCACCAAACAGCTTTAGAAATAACAATTTCTAGAACAACTTCAGATATAACAGTTGCTCCCACCATTTTCAACCAGGACCTCAGCATCTCACACAGGTTAATAAGAGGTTATTGTTGTAACAATATTTTACCCCCACTTTTGACAGCAAAATGCAAAACAGATTAGAGTTGGTAAGGGAGAGTAAACCATGGAGGTATATTGAGTTAGGTGCCTGACTCCCCTTAGGCAACCTCAGTTTTGTTTAATGCCAACCTCTCTTTGACCCATCACTCCTTTTTTTTTTTTTTTCCTCCAGGTGCAAATAAATGACTTGACCTCTTTTTCAACTCAGAGAATGGGGTCTATTCCCAGTCATTACACATCCACACAAACCTAATTTAAAATTTTTCTTTTCTCAGGCACTTCTCATTCTTTGCCTCATCTGTTATTACAACACAAGAGAAGGATCCCTTCCTAAAGAAATCCCAAGCTTGGAGGCAGGGAAGACCTTTCTTTAAAGACAGCAGAGTTATGGAGTTCCCATTGTGACTCAGCGGAAATGAGTCTGAGTAGTCTCCATGAGGATGCAGGTTTGATCCCTGGCCTCACTTCAGTGGGTTAAGGATCTGGCATTGCCATGAGCTGTGGTGTAGGCCAGCGGCTACAGCTCTGATTCAATCTCTAGCCTAAGAATCTCCATATGCCATGGGTATGGCCCTAAAAAGACACAAATAAATAAACAATAAATAAATAAAAGAAAGACACCAAAGTTATGCCATATAGGAGTTGATCTAATCTA
Organism: Catagonus wagneri; assembly: GCA_004024745.2. Taxonomy (NCBI): domain Eukaryota; kingdom Metazoa; phylum Chordata; class Mammalia; order Artiodactyla; family Tayassuidae; genus Catagonus; species Catagonus wagneri. Next base: position 13,811,272 of record PVHT021183631.1, read on the forward strand.
GGACAAGTAAAATCCCAGAAGCACTGACCACTGAGGAAATACACAGGGAAGGAGGCTTAAGAGTCTGGGTAATGCCATTCATTAACAGTGTGAGTTTGAGTAATTTTGATAACCTTGAAAGGCCTGTTTTCTCATGTATTGCAGAGTTCTGCAAACCTTTTCTATAAATGGACAGGTAGTAAATATTATAGATTTTCTGAGCTGTATAGTCCCTGGTGCAACTATTTAGCTCTGCTGTTGTGGGGCAAAACAGTTAAAGGCAATACCTAAGTTAATGGTCGTTCTGTGTTCCAGCAAAATCTTATTGACAAAAATAGGCTGCAGGGTGAATGTCAGGTCAGGTTTGGCCCCCTGGACTATCATTTGTTGACCCCGATCTATAAAGTGATGCTAACAATAGTACCTAACTCCAGTTTTGGGGAAGATGGTATGAATTTGCTGCCTGTAAATGATTTTGTGTTTTATATTTGGCAGCATATGGAGGTTCCCAGGCTAGTGGTCTAACAGGAGCTGTAGCTGCCGGCCTTTGCCACAGCCACAGCAATGCGGGATCCGAGCAGCGTCTGCAACCTACATCACAGCTCACGGCAATGCCAGATCCTTAACCCACTGAGCGAGGCCAGGGATCGAACCCGCAACCTCAAGGTTCCTAGTCGGATTCGTTAACCGCTGAGCCACGAAGGGAACTCCAAAATAAATGTAATTTAAAATAATAAGCACCTTATTAAAAATATAAAATCGCTTTTCACACAGATATAAATTGAACATATGTTAAAGATTTTACTTAATTCATTATTAAGGCAGGGTTTAGGAATATATATCTGGTTCAAAAGAGGTTGAAAAAAACAATCTATATATCAAATAATGAGACTGATTTGCAAGTTATCAGAAACTGGCCTGGAGGAAGAAAGTTGTTCAATTCATTTACATGTTCATAGTTAAGAATAATTTTTAGGAGCTTTTGCTGTGGTTCAGTGGTTTAAGGACCCGACATTGTCTCTAGGAGGATGAGGGTTCGATCCCTGGCCTTGCTCAATAGGTTACAGATCTAGTGTTGCCACGAGCTGTGGTGTAGATTGCAGATGCCACACAGATCCAGTGTTGCTGTGGCTGTTGCGTAGGCCTCACTTGCAGCTCTGATTTGATCCCTGACCTGGGAACTTCGATATGCTGTAGGTGCAGCCATAACAATTAAAGAAAGAGTAATTTGTATTGCATTGTAATTTTGCATGACTTATAAAGTTGAAAATTAGCTCAAAGAGGGTGAAAATCCATGAATCCCATGAAACAGAAAGCTGCACTCTAAACAATACATACTTTGCCACTGGGGAAATTTAGTAATCTTATTTGCTTATTCCAAGTTTCTTTAAATAGTCCAATCTTAGCTATTATCATTATTGCTTAGATGTCATCTAGGGTTACTTGGTCCTTTGAGACTGAAATGGAATTGGTTCTAATTCCACTTGTGTGTGCTCTAAGGTTTCTTCAAATCGAGGCTGACTTGAAGTTCCTGATTCTGTTGTGTGAGTTCAGTGACTGGACTGTCTCAGTGAAAAGTGTGGTGCTGTTCACTTTTGGCATGATGTCACTCTCTGTGAAATGTGTTTCCAAGGACTCCATGTCCCTGAGATATTACCAACCTGAGGCTCTTTGAAAGTAAGGGGCCATAGGAACGTTTGCATCCTAACAATTCAAATGGTTTAACATTACCCCAGCTGCAACTGAGTCCTTGTTGTTAGGGATTCCCTGTGGACTGACAGTTCTCTGGAGGCTTCAACCAACCTGATTTCTCAGCTCTTGCTCTCCAACGTCCTCCTCACCCGGCTTCCTTTCTCTAACAGTCTTACATTTTTGTTTATTTCTTTATGTTAGGCAGTTTAACTATCTCTTTGTTTTATTGGGAAATATGAACTCAAAATAATTATTGTATCCATAATCAAGTTATATACTGAAGTGAAAAAACCATGTAGTTGAGTCCCAATGCTACCACTTATAATTTTCATCATAGAATTGTTTAAATATTTTGAACATTATTTTCTTATCTGTAAGGTAAAGTTATGCTATGAGGATTAAATATTACAATACTTACATATAAGTGCCCAATGTTTATTAGTTTTTTTCTCCACTCCCTTTCACTTTTTGGATATGTTCGGATGCCTATCCCACTGAGAAGGATTTAATCTGTCTTTCCATTAAAAATAATTAGGTCTTGTACATGGAAAAGACAAAGAGGCATATTTTGGCTCTGTATAAGGGTCAATAGCATATTAATTTGGGGGTATGGTTACCTGAAACTGAATCAGACTCAATATTTACTAGCTTTGTGACCTTGGACAAGTTACTTAAACCTTCTAAAGCTCATTTTCTTTATTAGTAAAAATGATGTTAATTAGAGGACCCACCTCATGAGTTTACCTTAGATTCAAATATGGTAATCTATATAAAGTTCTTAGCATGATGTTGGACACTCAATAGTTATCAACAATTTACCCCAGTTAGAATAAGGAATGCCTTAAGAAGATTAACTTCCCTTACTGAACGTGGTAAGGGAAATCTTGCATGTGTCTCTCTCAAGGGGAAATTTCTTCATTAATCAATTCCAATTCTAATTTTTATTTTTCTTTGACTTGTAACTATATCAGCTAGATTTTCTTCTTTTCATTTTGTGCAGTTAGTCCTATATCTATGAGATTGTATTGGATGGGTGAGCTAAAGTTTGCTGTGGTAACAAACAATTCTCAAATCTTAGTGGCTTAACCCAGCAAAAATTTCTCATTCAAGTTATCTTTCACCAAGAGTTGAAGGTTAGGATGGGTGGGAGTTCTACTTATTAGTTGCTCTTGGATCTAAGTTAGTAGCATGGTTAGAGTCTTAAACATTGTTATTCATGGTGCCAGAGGAAAATGAAAATTCTAAACCAGTACTTCTCTAATTGGTCTCTGTGGTGGTAGACCAATTTTTATTTATTTAGTTTCTAATCTGTCATGAACTAATGCTTTTATAAAATAGAATAAAGATGGAGTTCCCACTGTGGCACAATGGGATTGACTGCATCCTCAGTGCCAGGATTGAGGTTTGGTCCCTGGCCCAGCAAAGTGGTTTAAAGGACCTAGCATTGCTGCAGCTACAACTCAGATCTGATCCCTGGCCTGGGAGGGAACTCCGTATGCTATGGGATGGCCAAAAAAAAAAGGGGGGCCAAAAAAAAAAAAACTATCTCTCTCTCTCTATCTAGCTATGATAAATTATTGATCATATATTTGAATGTTACAGCAATATTAAATTGCTATTAAAGTTTCTAAATGTTTATTTCCGTTATCTTGTCATGGTCTGGGAAAAAGGAGTTTAAGGACCAGTTTGCAGTCCACACTTTGAGGAGTACTAATCTGGAGTGTCTCACAGTGGTAATTAAATACTTTGGCCTGTAAATAACATGTCATTTCCTCTCAAAACTTATTGGCCAATAGTATTTATAAATTCCCCCCCCCCATTCCCTGCCCAATAGTAAGATGGTCAAGGAATTCAGTCCTGTTGAGTGTCCTCGAGATGGGAGAAGGGGCAAGAGGAACTATTAAAGAGCTCTGATTACCACAATGATCGGAAAACTGAATATTTTTGTAAAATGTAGTTTTCTAGGTATAAGCTTGGGAGACTTTGATTCAGCACCTGTAGACTTGGTAATTGTAATCAGCACTTAAAAACATTCCCAGCTGATTTACTCTTTCATGGAAACTATCATTCTGGGTGAAAAGCATAAAATTATTTCGTAGATCATGAAGGAAACTTGATACCATATTGTATTAGTTGAGGCCCTCTGAGAAGCAGGTGTGAAGATAGGACAGAAGCAGGTGTGATGATGCAAGGATTTTATTAGGGAAAATGCCTGTATAAAAGGAAACAGGAAGGGAGTTGAAAACAAAACAAACAAACCTGGGAGACCCATCAGACCATGACTTAAGTCTCTTCCAAGTAAAGAAGAGAGAGAAAGTTTGGGTTGGAGCTACAGTCCAAAAATGATGCAGCAAAGCTGTTGGGGAGGCTGAGCCAAAACTGGATGACAATAGAATATTGTGTCTCCCAGGAATAGGTCTTTCTTATACAATCTTCCATACCTCCTTCTCAGTCATTGTCTTAAAGCAGTCTTGGCACAAACCATGCAACGGTTTTCAAAGCACAGCCTCTAAGGCCCTGAAGTCAAGTTCACTCCCCATGGAGGAGGTCTGTGAGGCACATGCTCATGACAGCCACATGCCTGGCATAGTCTCTGCTTTCAGGAATTTTCAATATTTATTGCCATTTTATGAATTAGTTACTGAGGTCAGGGGAGCTTAGTGGATCGCAGTACTGGCACAAAGTCAGAGCTATTAAATTTGGAAACAGAGACCAGTACCACTTATACACGGCTGAACCTGGTGATATACTCATAGTTTTCTAAATTGAAAATATTTTTATTGAATATTAAAATATTTTTAATTTTTAATCTGCCAAGCACTTCTCCTTTCCATTGGAAGCAGCATTTCCTTTATTTAGTTGTGAAATTTTTGCGTGATCAGTTCTTACTGTCTGACCATAAGCAAGTTACATAGAAATGAACACTTACTCAAATTGGGCCAATTATGTTCTTCCTTGGGGGCTTTCAAAGCTTGGACATCTTCTGAATGTAAAAGGTATAAGGCACAGAGTTGCTGGTAGTCATGTTTCTCACTGTGGTTTTAGTTCCTGAGAATGAAATAAAAAGGCACATAGAAGCAAAGATGAGAGAACTGACAGCAATTCCAGTCGTCCTCGAGGTTCACCTGCACTCCATTCTCTTTGGTTATTATATGACACCTCGGTATCCATCTAATAATTTCTCTATTTTGCCTAAAGGGCAAGTGAGTTTCTGTCACTTGCAGTGAAGAGAACTTGACTAATACAGTTCCTCAGAAATGCAGACTTTGAGATGTCTTATTGTAGTGCTAACACAATTAGGTGATTACTCTATTACCATTTCCTACTCTCTGTTCTTTTCTTTTTTTAAATGCCCTTGATCAGCTATCAGGGACAAGTGATTAGCACCTAGATAGATTTAAGGTTTTACACCTAGAGTGTTTAATCTAGACATGGGAAGGCAAGGAGGTGTGGTATACAAGTGAACCATGGGAAACTCATTACTCTTGTAATAAAAGGATTGATCCCTTGCTGAACTCCCACCTAACTTCACAATTAACCCCTGTGCAGCTAACTGCTGGTAGCTTTGAATATTCACTAATAAACGAATCCTTTTACTCCTGAAGGGAAAAAGAAAGAGGGATACTAACAAGTCAAGCATATTCAATATATTTAAATTTAAAGGAATCATAAAACTAGTAGATTATTTTTATGACTAAATATAACACTAATGCTTTAAATTGATATGTCATTGGTACCTGCTCCATGGACTTTGTTCTGAATAACAAAAACCTACAGGTAAATCTTAGCATCCCAAACTTAAGTAAGTATATCACACTTTAGAGAAGAAAATGGCCTGTGTCAGGAGAGCTGGATTGGTGCCCAGCTTGGCCTTAAATATTAGTATGATCCTGTGTCTGCTGGTTAGGTTCTTTGAGTCTCAGTTTTCCTTATCTTTAAATGGGGCTAATAGAATAAATTATTTCCAAGCTTTTCTATAATTCTCTTATTTAAAAAAAAGCCCCACGTTGAAGGAGGACATAATTTCTACCATCTTTTAGCTCCATTTCATATATAGGAATGAGAGGCTTGGGGATACAGATTGATATACGTGAGTGGGACTTTTTGTCTTCATTGGAAGAACAAATGGACCCCTTCCTGGAATGGTAATACATCTGGGTTTTCCTAACTGTGACTAGAAGGTGGTCTGTATAGCTGTATCCATTTATTTTTTTCTCTCTTATTTCTTGTGTTACCATTTACTCCACTGCATGTTTCTGTAACAGAACTTGATTTAATGGTAGGAAAAAAGGATATTCAAAATGATAACTCTGTAAGGAGCAGTAATAAATTTCCACTGGAAGTAATCTAAAAAATAATAGTGATATGCTATGTAAACTTTGTAACATCTTACATAGTATAAATTTTAACTTTTAAAAAGTTTTCACAATAGTTTTTCATTTTATTCTATGTATTCTAATACTTGAAAATTTGACAATAATTTTCTACCTTAAAAAGCTGCATGTAATTTGAGTTGCTTTGCCAAGGAAGAAATCAGAATGAATTCTTTGAGAGAGAATTGACTTCTTTTTTTAAAAAAATATGATAGTTGATTTACAATGTTCTGTCAATTTCTGCTGTACAGCAAAGTAACCTAGTTATACATATATATATACATTCTTTTATTCACATTATCCATCATGTTCCATCACAAGTTATCATGTATAGTTCCTTGGGCCATACAGCAGAATCTAATTGCTTACCCATTCCAAATGCAATAGTTTGCATTTACTAACCCCAAACTCCCAGTCCCTCCCAATCTCTCCCCCTCTCCTGGCAACCACAAGTCTTCCCATGTCCATGATTTTCTTTTCTGTGGAAAGATTCATTTGTGCTGTATACTAGATTCCAGATATGAGTGATAGCATATGGCATTTGTCTTTCTCTTTCTGACTTACTTCGCTTAGTATGAGAGTCTCTAGTTCCATCCGTGTTGCTGCAAATGGCATTATTTTGTTCTTTTTTATGGCTGAGCAGTATTCCATCGTGTATATATACCAGATCTTATTAATCCACTCATCTGCTGCTGGACATTTAGGTTGTTTCCATGTCTTGGCTATTGTGAATAGTGCTGCAGTGAAGATAGGGGTACAAGCACCTTTTCCAAGGAAAATTTTGTCTGAATATATGCCTAGGAGTGACATTGCTGGATCATGTTGTAGTTCTATATTTAGTTTTCTGAGGTACCTCCATTACTGTTTTCCATAGTGGTTGTACCAATTTATATTCCCACTAACAGTGTAGGAGGGTTTCCTTTTCTCCACACCCTCTCCAGCATTTGTTATTTGTAAACTTACCAATATTAGCCATTCTGACTGGTGTGAGGTGGCACCTCAATGTAGTTTTGATTTGAGTTTTTCTAATGATTAGTAATGTTGAGCATTTTTTCATGTGAATATTGGCCATCGCTGTGTCTTCTTTGGAGAAATGTCAATTTAGGTCTTCTGCCTATTTTTCAATTGGGTTGTTTGCTTTTTGCTGGTGAGTTGTATGAGTTGTTTGTAGATTTTGGAGATTAAGCCCTTGACAGGATACAATACATTTTAAAATCACACCTCCCCAAAATTAAATAGGAATAAACCTGACAAGGAGGTGAAAGACACATGCTGAGAACCATAAAATGTTAATCAAGGAAATTAAAGAGGATTCAAAGAAATGGAAAAATATTCCATGCTCTGGGATTGGAAGAATTACTGTCATTAAAATGGCCAAAGCAATCTACAGATTCAATGCAATCCCTATCAAGTCACCCATGATATTTTTCACAGAACTAAAACAAACAATCCAAAAATTTATATGGATCCATAAAAAACCCAGAATTGCCAAAGCAATCCTGAGGAACAGAAACCAAACAGGAGGCATAACTCTCCCAGTCTTCAGGCAGTATTACAAAGCTACGGTAATCAAAACAATGTGGTACTAGTACCAAAACAGACATACAGACCAATGGAACAGAATAGAGAACCCAGAAATAAACCCATATACCTACGGCCAATTAAGCTTTGACAAAGGAGGCAAGAATATAAAATGGGAAAAAAAAAATTTCTTCAGCAAGTGGTGCTGGGAAAACTGGACAGCTGCATTTAAATCAGTGAAACTAGAACACATCCTCACACCATACACAAAAATAAACTCAAAATGGCCTAAAGACTTAAACATAAGACACCATAAAACTCATAAATACATGCTGAATTTTGTTAAAAGTGTTTTCTGTATCTACTGAGTTGATCATATTGTTTTTTATTCTTCAATTTGTCAATGCGGTATATTACATGAATTGATTTGCAGATATTGAGCCATCTTTGCATGATTGGAATGAATCCTACTGATCATGGTATATGATCCTTTTAATGTATTGCTGGATTAAGTTTGCTAATATATGTATGTATTTTTGGCCTTTTTTTTTTTTTTTTTTGTCTTTTTGAGGTCCACACCTGCAGCATGTGGAGGTTCCCAGGCTAGGGGTCTAATCAGAACTGTTGCTGTCAGCCTATGCCAGAGTCACATCAGTGCCAGATCTGAACCACGTCTGCAACGTACACCACAGCTCATGGCAACACCAGACCTTAACCCACTGAGCAAGGCCAGAGATTGAACCCGCAACCTCATGGTTCCTAGTCAGATTCATTTCTGCTGCACCACGATGGGAACTCCAAGTTTGCTAATATTTTGTTGACAATTTGTTCATCAGTAATTTTCTTTTTTTGTGGTATCTTTGTCTTATTTTTGTATAAAAGTGATGTTGGCCTCATAGAATGAGTTCTGAAGTGAAGTGTTCCGTCCTCTGAAATTTTTGGGAAAACTTTTAGAATGATAGGTATTAACTCTTCCTTAAATATTTGGTAGAATTCACTTGTGAAGTTATCTGGGCTTTTGTTTGATTGGAATTCATTTTATACTACTGATTCAATTTCATTATTGATAATTCTTTTTTTTTTTGGCCTTTTTGCCTTTTCTAGGGCCACACTCATCATGGCATATGGAGGTTCCCAGGCTAGGGGTCTAATCAGAGCTGTAACCTCCAGCCTATGCCATGGCCACAGCAACGTGGGATCCGAGCTGTGTCTGCAACCTACACCACAGCTCACAGCAATGCCAGATCCCTAACCCACTGAGCAAGGCCAGGGATTGAACCCACAACCTCATTGTTCCTAGTCGGATTCATTAACCACTGAGCCACGACGGGAACTTGCCTTTTCTTATATTGTTTCTTCCTGGTTCAATCTTAGGAGATTGCACATGTCTAAGAATTTTTTTCCATTTCTTCTAGATTGTCCATTTTATTGGCATATAGTGGTTTCTTACGGTCTTTTGTATTTCTTGGTGTTGGTTGTAACTTCTTTTTCATTTCTGATTTTGTTGATTTGCGCTTTCTCACTTTTTTTCTTGATGAGTCTGGCTAAAGTTTTATCTATTTGTTTATCTTCTCAAAGAGCCAGCTTTTAGTTTCATTGACTTTTTTTTCTTTTTAGTCTTTTATTTATCTCTGCTCTGATCTTTATGATTTCTTTCCTTCTAGTAACTTTGGGTTTTGGTTATTTTTCTTCTTCTAGTTCTTTTAGGTGTAAGATTTGGTTATTTGTGATAAGTTTGTATACTAAGGTAAGCTTGTATTGCTATAAACTTCTCTCTTAGAACTGCTTTTGCTACATCCTATGGATTTTGCATAGCTGTGTCTCAGTTTTCATTTTTCTGCAGGTATTTTTTGGTTTCCTCTTTAATTTCTTCAGTGATTCATTGATTATTTAGTAGCATATTTTTAGTCTCTGTGTATTTTGCAGTTTTTTTCTTATAGTTGATTTCTAGTCTCATAATGTTGTGATTCGAAAAGATTCCTTTTTTTTTCTTTTTAGGGCTGAACCCACAGCATATGGAAGTTCCCAGGCTAAGGACTGAATCAGACCTACACCTGCCAGTCTACGCCACAGCCACAGCAATGTGGGATCCAAGCCACATCTATGAACTACACCACAGCTCACAGCAATCCTGGATCCCCGACCCACTGAGCGAGGCCAGGGATTGAACCCACATCCTCATGGATACTAGTCAGATTCATTTCTGCTGAGCCACAGTGGGAACTCCTGAAAAGATTCTTGATGTAATTTCAGTTTTTTTAAATTAAATGAGGCTAATTTAGTGGAGTAGCATGTGATCTATCATGGAGAGTATTCCAGGTACACTTGAAAAGTATAACTGTATTCTGGGAGTTCCCATTGTGAGAGCTCAGATTGCTACAGAGGTGTGGATTTTGATCCCCATCCCATTCTCTCTCCCTCCCCCTTGGCGACCACAAGTCTGTTCTCTATGTCTGTAAATCTCTTTCTTATTTGTAGATAATTTCATTTGTGCCATATTTTAGATTTAATATGTAAGTGATATATGATATTTGTCTTTCTCTTTCTGACTTATTTCTCTTAATATGAGGATATTTAGATGCATCTATATTGCTTCAAATGGTATGATTTTGTTTTTTTTTTTTTATGGCTGAGTAGTATTCCATTGTTTATATGTATCACATTTTAATCCATTCATCTGTTGATGGACATTTAGGTTTCTTGCATGTCTTCGCTATTGTAAATAGTTCTGATATGAACATACTGGTACATATATTTTAATGAACTGTAGTTTTGTCCATATATACATATGCCCAGTAGTGAGACTGCTGGATCATATAGTAATTTTATATTCAGTTTTATGAGTAACCTCCATACTGACCTCCGTAGTGGTTGTACCTGATTGGAGCATGTAATTATTTACATTTAAAGTAATTATTGATATATATGTACTTATTGCCATTTTGTTAAGCTTTGGGGTTGTTTTTGTTCCTCTCTTCTTTTGTTCTCTTCCCTTGTGATTCTATAACTGTCTTTAGTGTTTGGACTCCTTTTTCTTTTTAATGTGTATATCTATTTATATTTTTGTTTTGTGGTTACCATAAGGTTTATATATAGCTATGTATTTATGATTATTATATATGTAAAATATATGATTATTTTGTTGCTGATCTCTTAATTTCAAATGCATTTTGAGAACTTTGTATTTTAACTCTTATGATTACTCTTTTTGACATCATATTTTACATTTATATTTTGTGTAGCCCTTAACTGCTTATTGTGGATATAGATGATTTTACTACATTTGTCTTTTAACCTTCTTGCTACCTTTGTGTGTGGATGATTTACTACCTTTACTGTTTGTTTGCCTTTACCAGTAGTTTTCCCATTTCATGATTTTATTTTTTTTCTTTCTTTCTTTTCTTTTTCTTTTTCTTTTTCTTTTTTTTTTGCCACACACATGGTATACAAAAGCTCTGCAACCAGGGTTTGAACCTGTGCCATAGGAGTGACCTAAGCCATAGCAGTGACAACACTGAATCCTTAACTTACTGAGCCCTCAGGGAACTACCCCATTTTGTAATTGTTTCTAGTTGTGGCCTTTTATTTTTTACCTAGAGAAATTCCTTTAGCATTTGTTGTAAAACAGGTTTGGTGGTGCTGAACACTTTTAGCTTTTGCTTGTCCATAAAGGTTTTGATCTCTCCATCATGTCTGAACAAGAGTCTTGCTGGATAGAGTATACTTGGCTGTAGGTTTTTCCCTATCATCATTTAAAATATATCATGGTACTCCCTCTGGCTGGAAGAATTTCAACTTAAAAATCAGCTAATGGCATTATGGGAGTTCCCTAATATGTTATTTGTTGCTTGCTTTTTGCTCACTGCTTTTAACATTCTCTCTTTTGTCATTTTTAACATTCTTAACATTTAACCTTTAAACATTTAACATTTTTAGCATTCTCTCTTTTGTAATTAATTACAATGTGTCTTGATGTGGCCCTCTTTCTGTTAATCCTACTTAGGACTCTCAGTACCTCCTGGACTTGGATGTCTGTTTCCTTTCCCAGGTTAGAAGATTTTTTTCTTTTTTTTTTTAATAGCGTTAGTTATAGAAATGCTTTTCTGATATGTTCCAGTCTTTTTCATTGATAATTGTTCTGTAAACAGTTGTAATTTTGGTATGTCTATGAGAGGAGGTGAGCTCAAAACCTTTCTACACTATCGTCTCTGGGTGACCTTCTTGAGGAAACATAAAGTTGTATTTCTGGGCAAATGGAAATCATCACATTACCTGTGACATGGGTTGTTTTTTTATAACATCAGTACCTCCCCTTATGTTTCATCCTAGGTAGTGACTACTGTGAACAGTTGGCTCTCTTTCTCCATGAATTCTACATTCATAGATTCAACAACCTTGGATTGAAAACATTTGAGGGAAGTAAAATACAGAAATTCCCAAAAAAACAAATTTTCCATGTGCAAACAACTTTTTATATAGCATTTAATTTGTATTTATAACTATTTATATAGTATTTACATTGCATTAGATATTATAAATAATCAAGAAATTAAAGTATGCAGGAGGATACATAGCTTATATGCAAATACTGTGCTATTTTATATAAAAGACTTGAGGATCTGAGGACTTTGGTATTGGCAGGGGGTCCTGGAACCAATCCCTCATAGGTACCAAGGGATGACTGACTCTATATAGAGTTAGATAGCACATGAACCTGAAGTGTACATTATTGCATTTGAGGGCAACTGGCAGGGAAATCAAGTTTTCATGGTCCTGAAATTTCTACAATTTATGCAGGGGCCTCTTTAAGAAAAATAATGAAAATTCATGAGTCTACAATTAGATGTAGAATGAATATTTATCCGGAAAAAGAATCACAACCATGTACACATTTTTAAAATGATGATGGATATGACAAACAAAAAAATACAGAAAAATAATGATTTTTTACATTATTTAGCAGCCTGACAAGTTTTGTAACTTTTTTCTACATGCTATTTTGATGGCTTTGTCATGTAACAGCACTTTGTAATATCATTTTCTGTTGAGAGAATAGAAAGATAATTCAGTCTTTCTTCTAGAGAGGTTGATTGACACTTTTTAATATTTTTGATAATAGTAAAAGTACAGATATACTTCTTTGTTTGTAGGATGGCTACAGATTTTTACCCTTTTAACCACAGAAATTCTGTTCAATTTTGATTTTGTATGATTCCCACCAAAAAAGAAAAGACATGTATGGTGTTCATAGTTGTATTTTGTGTATTATTAAGTCTTTTCCTGATGGGAGAGAAGTTCTGTTTTCATTATGAATCTTTGAGAACTGAATCTACTTATAATTTTACATGTCTCATGTGAAAATTATTCACATTATTGCACAAATTAGTCTCTATCTCCAGGCTTTTCAAACTGTTTCTCTTCTAGTCCCTTATGCTACCAGTCTTGGGTACCATGTTTACATCATGGTAGCACTTTGGCCAGCACATTTTTGTCCAGTGTAGAATAAGTTGACATATTGGGCAGTGGCAATATTCCTGGAGACCATTTCTACCAGGGGAGGATTTGCAATAACCTAACTCTATTCACAAGTGACTCAGAACCATATATTATATAATCCAAAACTAAATGTATCTCCAACTGAGCTGCTGTTTAGCTCCTAGCCACCTGACCATCACCTAAGACAGGTGAAAATCCAATGCTGGGAATACAAGGAAAAAAAAAGATAAGATTAAAAAAAAGATAAAACAGAAATTGTTATTAAAATTTTTATTTTGGCATGTTTTACAAACACATACTGATGATATGAACATATGGTTAGGGTCCTCTCAGAGCCTTGGAAGGATTTTATGTAAATGAAGGGTCCTGAAGTTTTAACTCCATTAGCTTTGTGGTAAATCCAGCTCAGCTAACTTGTTGAGTGATTGCTTATCAGGCAAGTTTCACTTTTGTCCAAATTCTTTGGGCAAAGATGTGTATTCCAAAAAACATGCTATTGCTTACTTGAGTTTTTTGCTCCCTAAGAGATTTCTGGCTTTGGCAGGAAGTAGTATATAATGAAGACTTGCTTACTTTTCTCCCTGGTGAGATTGTTATGATTAGATGTGATAACCCTAATCATATATTTAATAAGAAACTTCTTTCACCTTATTATTTGCCCAAGCTGTGTGTGGGATTTTATTGGCCATAAAGGGTGATTACTAATTCCTCAGACCCATGAACAAGAGGGCCTGGCCTCTTTGGAAAGCTTCCTGGCTAAGTGGTTTCTGGGCAGATCAACTACTATGTTTAAATGCTCCAAAGGCTCAAAAGAGGGCCTTAACTGGGGCACATAATTGAGAGGAGCTTTCCCGGCATTATGAAAAGACTCATTGCTTCTCATCGAGTTAACCCTTCTATTTTCACCTATCGATGTCAACCCTCCTATTTTCACCTCCCTTCTCGCCTTCTCCCTCACCCTTCCATTTGTTATAGTTGATCTCTTTGTTGCCTTTGAGGGGTTCATGGAGAGACTTCAAAATAGAAGGAAGTAGCTAAGATCTTAATAGGAAGAGATGAGGTAAATGAGGACAGCTCAGTAAAGGGACTTATTGCCTAGACAAAGGTAAGGCTACAGGAAAGCAATACAGGATGGTGATGTAACCCCCACCCCTGCCCCCGATCCCCAGTTTAGCAATAATAAGCCATCACATCCGTAAACTGAAGGGTTAAGTAGAAAGAGCCGTTGCTGATATGTGGAGGGAGATCTGTTAACAGTAAGGGGAAGGTCAACTGATGGAAATGGTGACTTTCACTGGGGGAGTAGTGCCAGTCTACCAGCTAGCAGTATTGAATTAGGGAAGAAAACACTCTGAACTCCCTCTCATCTTTCCCTTTGACCTTCTGTAGGTGATTCTTATTGGCTGAACCAGACTGCAAATCAAAGGGTGGGAAAGCCATTGATACAGTTCATAAAAGTCAGCTTTCTGGGACACAGGTGAAAGTCATGAGGGTAGATGGTGGATTTGGAGGGGCAGAGAAAAATACCCAGCATAGAGGACTATTTAAATTGGAGTCTTACCTTTGTAAAGACTGGCGCAAGAGGAAGAGATCTGCACTTCTCTGCTTAGAATTAGACTTGCATTTCTGCCTAATGTTCCAAATGTCTCTTTTTTTCAAGAAAGGACTGGCTGCTCAGCTGGTGGGAGTTCAGTTATTAGATAGCCTTAAGGTGTCAGCCCCAAAAGGGTTTGTTTTAGCTGCCAAGAGCTGTCTTGCCTGAGGTCAAGTTATTCTTTCTGGGGTAGGCTTAATTTGAATACAATTAAATAGTTCAAAAATCTTTATTTTCATGTGTCTATTACAATGTGTGCCCTATTAAGTATTTGTCTTAATCTTCACCACTTTTCATTACAGGAAAAGTTGTTTCAGGAATATGACATTAAACCTTTCTTTTGAACATTTTTATTGAAGTAACTCCTTCCTCATTTCAATGGCTATAATAAAATAAATATTTCATATGCTAGAATTATGTTTTTCCTTATTTCTGTCAGTAATATTTTTCAAATTCCATATACTATAGACATTACTCCTTTAGTTTCTTTGAATTGCAAGAAATATGCCAATATTTATCTTGGTGAGAAATTCTAATGCACAAATTTCTGTATTTTCAAGAACGAAATGGACTTAAATGATTCCCAACTCATTTTATAATTCTTCATGGGAATTTTTGAGAGAAAATTCAACCTGATCACAGTTCAGTCTGGTTGCTGAATACTTCTTATCATCACTTGTAATTGGCAATGGACAATACAGGTCTATAAGCTCATTATCTGATTGTTTTCTGTTATCTGCTTTGCCACTAGTAATCAGCCATATTGATGCCTTTTTCAGCTCTATAACGAAATTTATGAGTTTTCTAGTTGTTGGTTTTAAAAAGAGCTTTCTGAATATATTACTGTTACATATTTCTCAAGGTCCTCTCATGTACAAATAATGAATATAAATTTCATAGCATGTTTTACTTTCTTTAAATGCATTCTTTGACTTTCAATTATTTTTGTAGCCTAGGATTTTGCTTTATACCTGAAGTTGGGAAATACAGAACTGCTTTGAAAGCTGGTAGAATCACTAATAATATGAAACAATATAGTATTTTGGTACAAAAGATTCATTATTGTGTTAGAACATTTTATCTTATATAAAATGTCAGTGAAAATGATTTAGTAAAGAGATCTTTTTATAGCATTTTAATATTAAGTAAAAAAATAAAACACATTATAATACCGTTTATATAAAGTTTTTAAAAGTATAATCAATGCTCTATGTTGTTTGGTACACATACAGATATGTATGAACATGTATGTACTTGGAGTAATTGCATAAATAATACATGGATATGAGGAACATTGAATATAAAAAGGAATTACTTTTAGGGTAGAAAGTGTAAGAGAATTATGAATGGATACACAGAAAGCTTCAGTTGTTTTTATCTTTTTTATCTTTTTTTTTTCCTCTCAGGCTTCATTCTGCTATTTTCTTCTTACGTATCTTCTAGTTTTCTTTAATTTTCTCTGTAGGTGTATCTAATTTTCTCTTGAACCTGTTTATTGAATTCTATTTCCATGACTTTATTTTTAGTTCTAAGATTTCCATTTTATAGTAGTCCAGCTTTCTGCTGAAATTCATCATCTAATTGTCTAAGTTCTGTCACAGACTTGGAAGGGTCTAAGATTTCACCCAATTTGCAAGCTAATAAGGTAGCATGTCACGGTTGTATGGATCCTGACAGAAGACAGAAGACTCCTGGGTCAGAGAAGTATGACACTGTTACACACAGCATAGCAAGATGCTTGTGTTTCATGGCTGCATTGTTCCCCTTGTTCTTCATGTCCCAAAGAGGATAGTTTAGCTGGATACTGCACATGCAGTGAGTTTATGTCATAGCCAAGAATCTTTGAGAAACCCAAATCTTTTATAATGAGCTGCAAGCAAATCTTCCCTTTTTCCTTGGAGGAAAATATTATTATTATACTTTGTAGTAAGCAAATCTTGCTGCTTCAGAGAAAGAAACTTTTACTCTCTTCCAAAGCTGTTTACCACATAAATATCTTTTAAAGGTAGTTCAGAACAAAAGCTTTCAGTATTTTCCTTGCAAGATGGTGGAAACTCAAGAGACCCATAAAGAACTGTATTCTAATATTTTTTAAACAAATCACATATTTTAAAAATATGTTGAATATCTGCATTTTTCATGCCTATCTTTTACAGTTTTTTTTTTAACCCTTGGGTTTTAGTACATAGCCAATTTACTGTGGTCATAGAAAGTGATTAAGAAGTAAAATCTTTGATGTTTTATGTCACTGATTTTTTGGATTGTTTATTACTGCAGCACAGCTTGGCCTATTCTGACTGATTCAGAATATTATTTTTATTGTTTCCCTGATATTTTTATTAGCACATGCTCAATGAGTTCTTCCAGAAGAAAAATGGATGTGTGGAAGACTTTCAAATTCAAATAGCAAAGTGTCCATAAAGCTTCCATAAGTAATACTTCTAGTCCTACTTTCTACCTTTTATTTATTCCTCTCCAGGAAGTAGAGGCACAGTTGATTGGTGACATCAGGTTAAGGGTTTATAAACTTTCATCCTAGGCTCCTTTTCTCTTTTCAAAACATCCTGATTTTAGGACACACATGTTTTCCTTCTCTTACTGCCACAGTTGCTATTGTTGTCTAGTGCTCTACTTTGAAAGGTAGGCATACTTAATTCTATGAAGAAAACAGTGGGAAGCCTAAATATGACAAAAGATCAAATTCTCTAACCCAGTTTATTGGCACCTAAAGGCATTTTGATACTTCATCTGTGTATGCCTTGTGTTTTTTAATTGGTTACCCAAGGTGGTGTAAAGGGGGTAATTGTCCCTTCTCAGTCCCAGCATATAGGTCCATGAAAGCCACGATTTGTGAATCCATCATTTGCATATAGTTCTTTTTTCTTGGCGGGGGGGGGGGGGAGGTTGCATCTTGCATATTGCTTCATGAAAATTAATGCAAGAAAGAGGAGTAGAAAAGCATAAAGTTACATTGAGAAGTGGTTACTGAGTACAGTCATTAATCATCTCATTTCTGAAACTACCCCCACTCATGCTGGAGTTTCAGCAAAAGACAATCACAAATCAGAGATCTTTGGAAGGTGCTTGTGAATGATCAACAGCACAAATACTGAATCCACAAATGCTAAGGGTCAACTACATGTGTGTGCTCGTGTGTGTTAGACCAGCGCAGAAATAACATGAGCATTATAATCCCCTTAACATGCTAATTGAAAGTTGGAGGTGTTCACGCCAGCACACAGATCTTTTTCTTTTTTGCCAGAGGGTCTTTCTCGTCAGTGTTTCTTTTTTTGAGAACCACAGACATTTATTTTATTGCCACTCTATTCTGCTGCACAGTTTTTCCCTGGGCTAAGAATGGAATTACTAACACTGCATGTTCCATACTCTGAAAATCACTGTCAGGTGTGAATTAAATGTTTTGTTTGAAGATTTGAGCTCCTTCTCATCAGCCACAATGGGACCTTTTATGGAATAATGCTTGTTGGCACTAATATAATTCTTTTCATCTTAGACTTTCTGAGTGCTTTGTAAATGTTCTTTCTCTGCTATCTACATTTCAATGACTCCTATCACCCTTCCATCTAGGATCCCTGACAGAAGCTTTATACTAACTCCCTCAACTCTTTAGAGCTGCTTTCTGTTCAGTGCAAGTGGCAAACATTTGAATAATTGTTTCTGGATATCTAAAGAAAGGAATAAGACAACTTTGATGATCTTCTGGCATAATATTGTGAATTCAGAGTTTAGGAAGGGTGCTAAGCGTACAATGTGTCTTGTCCCCTTAGGATAAAGGGAAAAAATAATGTTAACAGCAGGTTCAAAACAAGCAAGCGACCAGTTATCTTCCATCTCCAGCCCCCCCACCCCACCAAAAATTTTCTCGATCTTAATTACAATTTGGAACTTTAAATTCATTCCCATTGGGTATTCAAATCATACCTGTTTCCTAGTTACTTATAACATGTTTGAGTTCGAAGGAATGGTAAACACAATTCAGAGTCATTAATAATCCAGCCAAATCATTTTATGGATGAAGCACTGAGGTTCAGAGAGTTAAGATCAAGCACAAAGCTAATTAGTGCAAAGCTGGGTCACTGGATTTTTCACTTCTCTTTATTCTCACAATATCATATCAATTCCTTTTCCTTTTTCTCCCCCCTCCTTCCTCCTCCTTCTTCTAATGTTGCAGCTAAATCTTTTTTTTTTTTTGTTATCTTTTTAGGGCTGCACCCAAAGCATATGGAAGTTCCCAGGCTAGGGGTCGATTTGGAGCTGTAGCCGCTGGCCTATGCCACAGCCACAGTAATGCCAGATCCAAGCCATGTCTGTGACCTACATCACAGCTCACGGAAAAGCCAGGTCCTTAACCCACTGAGTGAGGCCAGGAATCAAACCTGGCCTTATGGATGCTAGTCAGATTCGTTTCCACTGAGCCACAATGGGAACTCCTTGTAGCTAAATCTTTATCACATGGACAAGAGTTATTTTAAAGAATGATGAATATATATATACTAATTATAATGCAACCAATGACTAGAAGAAAAACAAACTAGACTCTGTTTCTTGTCATTAATGATAGTTTTAGTTTGCGCACTGTGTCTTTTAAACTTTACAATATGTTATAGGGCTTCGCTCCACTAATTAAGGATTCTGCAAAACACAGGTTGTTATGTGAAGATAAAGCCTAGAATGGGCCACATCTTAAAATAGGAACTTTAGGAAAAACGGTTTCAGGGATGCTGTAAAATAACCACGCAGAACACATTCCTCAATGACTGGTCATCCTCATTTTGTATTCACCAGCAGTTTTTACCTTCTTAGCTTCAAGTCATCCCTTAGAGTTTGGATTTAAAAAAATCATTTTTAAAATCTTGCAGAAGAAGTAGTAGTATATGTTGATAGCTAAGAAGGCAAAAAGCCAAGGAAATAAACCTGTCGGTTAACATTTTGAAGGAGATCTGAGATGTATGCTTCTAACTGCCTTTCCTTAGTGGCTTCTTCTTATTCTTGTATGGTTTATGTAACCCTCAGTTACCGGGTAGTACCTATAGAACAGAATCATACAATATTAGTGCTGGCAAAGGATTAAGAGATCCAAAAACCTTCATTTCATTGCTGAGATTCAGAAAGGTGGAATGACATATCCAAGGTCACCTTGTAATTCTTCTCTTCAAACTGATTTTCTTTGGGTATAAAGACAGATTATTCTTTACCTTCCAGAAAGATGGAATTTTAGTATAAGAAAGATTTTTGGGGAAATTTGGCCTTAGAGAGTTTAAATGGAGTGGGAAATTCCAAATTATGATTCCCACACAGTTTTAACTTGGCTGCAGTTGGCATGCTCATTAACGTAGAGTCTCTCTGAGATTACTACACCACTAGGTTTTCTTTTTATTTGAGATTAAAATTTTTTAAAATTGAATTTTAGGATATTGTGTATGCTTGGGAGCTGCCTCTGTTTGGGGTAAATTTTTTCTGTCAATCAAACACACTGCTTTAGGAGAAAAGGGAAAGGGCAAAAGTAACTCTAAAGGGTTGGGCCCATTTAAACAAAGGACCATCTCTGGATGTGGGATGCACAGAGCTGAGTCTAGGCAGAGTGCCACTAAGCTGCTTTGCCAAACTCGTTAAATTCTCTCTTGCTTGCCACAATCACCAGTAAGTTAAGAGGCTGTTTTGTAGTCCTCATCTCTCTTGGGCATCAGAATTTTAGGATTTTTCCTCCCTTAAAACAACAGTCGTGTCTGCTGTGCTTAGCTTGGCTTTCTTTCGATGGCTGTGTAGCACTTCTCAGGCATTATTTGTATAATTCTATAAGTTTGGCAGGGGATTAGAGTTTTAAAAGGCTTTATGAAATCAATTTGAGTGGAGTTAAATTAAAATATACTCCACTAATCACAAAATAAAAGTTTAGATAGATTTTAAACTTCCACTCTTTTCCTCAAGTCGTGTAAGAATTCCCTTGGTAATCATTTTTTCCCACCCCTCAATTTATACTCATGAAAACAAAGGTGTGGAGGTGGTAGCAGTCTTGGCCAAGGTCAAGAGTGGTAGAGAACAATTTGCAAGCTGAAAAGCCAACATCTAGCACAGAACTTGAAAATAAAATTAATATGTTGAAGGATGAATTTTCAGCTATTACCTTTCTTTTTTTCATTCCACCATGGTTACTCACCCATTGGGTCTATCATGCCAGTCCCTTATCTCTTCACTTTCAGAGAGCTCCATAGAAGTTGATTCTGGCTGACCTGAATTCAGCTGGGGACACTTGAGTCTCGCCAAGGCAGTCTCAAGGTCAGTGTCTTTCCACATGGCTTAAACAGGGGCTTCAATCAGTGTGTTAATTTGGGATCACTAAGAGCACAACTCCCTATCTACTTGTTTCTTTTAAGGAGGACATTTTTAATTAGGCGCCTAATTTGGTCCAGGGGGATCTCACTCTGATTTAATAATACATGTGACAAAATTTACCTCTTTGCTTTCAAAGTTGTTAATTATGGAGTTCATTTGAAATGAGCTATCATAGCCAAGAAATCATCCTTTTGTAGGCTTACATCCTTTAATGCTGGGAAGAAGTTATAAGCAAGGAAGGGTTATGAAACACCTCTCCATATGGACAGTGGGCTTTGAGGGGGACCAAACAGAGTAGTCATGAAGACTTTTTGGTTATGGGCTTCTATAGAACTGTGATCAGATTATGCTACTGACTCTACATAACCCAAAGGGCTTGACCTGCTTTTAAAGCAGATGGAAAAAGAGCAGATGTAGGCAAGGAAGCCTTCAGACAGATGAGTGGGCTAGTTTATTGAACTCTTTAAAGAAGTAGAATCAGTTGCTTCAGGGTAAGACTGTGTTTATGCCCTCTAAAAGGGCATAGCCTGTTGCTGATTGCTCCAGACTTTTGTTGATCTTTGTGGTATGTTCTCAGGCTCAAATGCGTTGTAAGTTTTTATGGTCACTAAAGCTATTCCTTCTTAATAAATTAATAGTAGTTTTCTGTGGGATTTCTTACAGGTCTTCTGGCCTTCAGACATACAAATCCAGTTTAAATACTGATGTAGTTAAAAAGATTTAAACAATCATCTAAATCATCTAAATTACTGTGCCTTAAAAGCAGCCAACCGATTTGCACATGTTAGCCTCAAAAGATGAATTTAGTGGCTTAGTTCCAGAGAGTCCTCCATTATTTTCCCATTACCTAAAATGATTACTGGGCTTTGCAAATGACTTTCAATGCCATATAAAATATTTACTTTAACCCTCTATGGAACAATATCCTCTAAAATATAATTGCTCAGGAGTTGAAATATGGAATAAGTCTTCATGAAGTGGACATTTTATGGACATGCCTACTCAAAGACATGCTTGGTCTTATACCAGGAGCAAGACAGAAGACAGAAGTAAGAAAAGCTTTCCTCTTTGTTTTATAAGAAATAAACTTGGATTTTGTTTTTTATAAACCACAGACTGGGCCCAAATTTACCAGGCATTACAAAGGCCTTTGGGAAATAACCTGAGTGGATAAGGGCAGTTCAATCATGTCTTTGTACCCATCCGCCATCAGAAAAGTAGGTTAAATTTTTGAGTACATGAGTGATGTTAATTTTCCTTCTGGGAACTGTCCTAATAAGAGAAATATTGCCAGTAGAAACTAGGTATTTTTACAGAGTAATAAAGTTGTGATAGAAAAAAGAGTAAAATTGATTACCGTTGGGCTAGACATAAGGATTTAGAACCATCATGCCTGAGCTATGTAAGGAGAAACTATAGTGACTGTAAATGGCTGTACATGTGGTTGATTCACTTAATATCTTTGCCATCAGTTTCCTTTTTATCAAAAGAGAAGTTGGGAAAGATGATGACAAAGAGTCCTTCTACTTGGAATATTTTTATGGTTTAGGTGGGAGGATGCAGTATAGAATAAGAAAGAGACCTCTATTCAGGGTCTCAGGAGGCCTGGTTATAGTTGTGGCTCAGCCACAAATATCTCCGCTTGGATATTTAAGGAATTCCTAGTTTTTATCACAATCCTATACTAAATATTCTTGTTCATGAATCTTTTTCTTCAGAATAAATTCCCAAAGATCAAAAGTACTCATAAGACTTAACAGAACAAACTCACCAAATTAAGTTCTTGAGAAATATAATTTCCCCATTTTACTACAAATCTCCCCCAAATAGTTATTCTAATGAAAATAAATAAATATAAGTACATGAGTTTTGAAAATGAATTAACAACAAAAGATATAATTACACACATGTATATATCATTTTTTCCTTTTCTTTCTCTCTTTCTGACACTCGGTTCCCTGGAATAATAAAAATTATCTCACCCTTTTTATGAGGGCTTTTTTTTTTTTGGTGGCCCCTTTGCAATATATCAGTGACAGACTTCAACGAAGTTTGAGTGGAACAAGAATGTCTATCTCCAAAACCCTGGCATCACAATCACTCCTATTATAGGGAAAAAAAGTCTCTCTAGCAATGTCTAAGCCCTCTGAGTTATCTTTATATCAAATATATATATTTGTATATATCTTTGTATACATACCTTAAATACCATTTCTATAGCAAGTATTCCCGAATCCCAGTCTAATCTGTCTATGCCCAAACTGTAAATAGAAAGTATCTTGAAAATCATGTAAACTAAGTCCCTTATTAGAGTTAAAACAAGACAGGTCAAATGACTTACCATCATTTCACAGTTCTTCATTAAAGTAGAGAGTTCTAGATTGAGCAATGCTTGTGGAGTGCTGTCAGGGTGGCAAATTAAAGGAAGGAATATATGTGACATGCACAGAGGAAAGATATTGAATAAGTTATCTTTCTTTAAATAGACATTAGACTTGGTGTATGTTCTGGGCCTGTCATTTATGAGACTCGTGGTAACCTATTCAAGTCCTTTCATCTCTTGGGATCTCAATTTTCTGAAACTATGAAATTAAAAATAATCTTAGATTAAGTGAAACCTTAATTTCCTTCTAAAGTTAACATTCAAGCTTTTTCTCTAGGTCATACCAATGGCCTGTTAAAAATTTTGTTGTTTGGGGAGACCATTATTGCAAATCCATGAAACATTAAAATTTTAATATTTGTGCATTTTTAGTAATTTTCAGCAACCCACAGATAGCAGATTAAAGGCCTGAATTTTATTTTCAGAGTTTTATAACCAGGGCAGTGTTTAAATGCAACAATGAAGGATAAAATATCAGCCAACTCTATTGAATTTGGGCTTGGGACCATAGTAAAAATTATTGTAATTTACTGGGTAGAAAGTTAGGTTTGTTCTCAGGCAAATGTTGGGATTTCCTAGTCAAAATCATCTTAACAAATTTCCACATAATTTCAGAGGAGTCTCTAATAGAGTTGTGGGTGTTTTAGACCAATTATCAAAAAGTCTTATTTTCTTTCCTATATTTATTCTACAAAAATGCATAATACGTTGACTCTGATCTCAAGGAGCTCAGCAGTGCTAGAGGCAAAGATATCAGGATAATTACAAAACAATGTATAATAAAAGGGAAGGAAATAGAGATAGGATTAAGATGAAAAGGAATCAAGGGGTCCAATCTATCCCAGCCTTGGAAGGGGAAAAGCAATCAGAGAAGTTTTCTAGGGAAGACAACAACTAGAAATGCTAGATTTGCCAAAGGCCACACCGCTAATTAGTAGCAAAGCAAGCACTAGAATTCTACAGTCTTTTTCCCTAGTGTCTAAATTCTTAATCCACTTTAAGGAAGCTGGCATGAAAGATGTTAGATGATGCAGTTTTCTTTCCCCAAATACTTACATGGTTACCCTACCTTACCTTCCTAAATATGCTTAACATTTATCTTCTGGTAGTAAGAGAAATATAAATATCTCCAGGGCAGTAACTGCCCTGTTCTTTTATTGTCAAAACCTTTCTCTTTTCTTAAATGGCTGTTTATTGATTTGGTGTCCATGTGTCTTCCTCTGAAGATCTCTGTGGTGTCCTGGTCTTAGTGAATGTGTTACGTTTCTTTGCTCTCTCACACCTAACATATCAGATGTGACCATCTGAAGGGCTGGGGATAAAAGGCAGTGTGTAATTATTTGCTGCTAACAGCAATCAGGAGATACTAGCTAATTTTATTACTAGTGTTTGCCAGACCATACTTATAACTGTAACTCCACTGTTTTATAAAGGCATTAAAAGTCAAAGAACCAAATTTTCCATTTTCACTGTCTAGCCTGAACTCTACGTTATCTCTCAGCATAGAAAATCCACCAGGTCCTTAAGGGCAAAAGTAATTTTTTACTCTTTTTATTTTTTTTTCCTTCTCTCCAGAGTACCTGGCATATAGAAGAAACAATATATTTTCTGTTGATTGTATGGATTGCCGAATGAATGAACCCAGAAGCACATGTAGAGTTTACTACATTTTTTACTTCATTTGGAACTAAATATAATAGAATCTCTCTTGACTTCTGCTTAATAGATTCCTTGGATTAAGTGATCTTTTTTTCACTCGGTTAAACATTGTAGAAAATTATTTTCCCTAATTCTTTCCCTGCTGGAGAATTGTATAGCCACTCCCTTGACATGGCCTCATAAGGGATGGAGTGTACTTTCTGTTCCATGACTTTGAACTTGGACATCTGACTTATTTTAGTCAGTGGGATATTGGTAGATCTTACAGAGCAAGAGGCTTGAAATGCATTTGTGTGGTGTAGCTTCACCTCTTGCCTTTCTCCTATCAACACAAAACAACAGGTTCCAAGTAGTTATTACCTTTTCAGCCTGGGATACAGAGCGAGATATATAGATCATGCCTTAATCCTCTCTTGCAGTCTGGAGTCCGGTCAGCTGAACCCCAAAGGACCTTGAACCTTGTGAGTGAGAAACATAGATATTTGTTTTTGTAAGTCAGGCAGTTATGTATTTGTTATTGAAGCATTATTATGACAGTAGCTGATAGATAAGACATGATTGATGCCTCAGTGTACTGAATATTACTGAAAGTTGAACTCATTAGTGGATCTCACCAGTAATATATCTACAAAGAATCAGTTGTCTTTGTTTCCATATTTGTGCGTCAGTTGTGTCCATTATTCTGATTATGTAATTATTCTTACTACTTTATGTAATATAAGCCAATGAATAGCATCAGAGTACAAACGTGTTTCTATAAAACTAAGATGAATCCTTTTAAATATTTGACAGAGGCAAGTTGCTAGAAAAAAAAGGGAAGTCAAGGAGTTCCTGTCGTGGCTCAGTGGTTAACGAATCTGACTAGGAACCATCAGGATGTGGGTTCGATCCCTGGCCTTGCTCAGTGGGTTAAGGATCCAGCGTTGCCGTGAGCTATAGTGTAGGCTGCAGACGCGGCTTGGATCCCGCATTGCTGTGGCTGTGGCGAAGGCTGGCAGCTACAGTTCCTGTTAGACCCCTAGCCTGGGAACCTCCATATGCCACAGGTGTGGCCCTAGATAAGGCAAAAAAAAAAAAAAAAAAGAAGTCAAAGTAGGTATTGTTGAGAACTTTTTAAGAGATCAGAGAAAAATAGATATCATAGGAGGATCTTGAATTCAGAGTTCTCTTTAATTGCTCAAGTTCTCTTTTTCTTTTTAATGAAATTAGAACTGGGAGTTTTGGATGATGTAATACATGTGGTTTTATGCAAGAAAGGTAAACTAAAATTTTAATTATTGGAGGCAGTCTCAAAGAAAAGGTCTTGATGTTTAACAAAAGATAAATTAATGTTTATGTGTTTAAGGTAGAATAACATGCTCAAATTGTGTTTGCATAAATTTTTAACATTTCCTTTTTAAGCCAGTTTTTCTGGTTATCTAAGCAACAATCATATCAATCACTTTTTATTAAGAATGCCCTAAGTTTCATACCACATTGAAAATTCCCTTCCTTGCTTCCTTTGTAAATATTCTAAAGTTTTAGTATAAATTACATTAACAATATTAGACTAGCTAAATTTCCTTTTCAGCTCCTGCCCCTCTTTTCATGCTTAGATCCTGTTCTGGATTATATATTTGCAGTTTGGTTAATAACTAGTTCTACAGGAGGACACTTGGTTGAGATCACAGTTTCCATTATTTTTTTCTTCATAGTAGTTGACTGAGTTTCAGGAATTCTGGGTGCTTCTGGTTATTTGAACATTTTTTGGTTTCCACAAAATCAGGCCCCAGAATCATCTGGATTTGAACAAACCCATGAATGGAAAAGAAAAGTCATCCACAGCTCTCTTTTTACCTGGCTTTTTGGTTTCCACCAAGTGGAACCACCACATACATTATTTACCTGAAAACCTAAATCTTTGCAAAGCATGCATGAAACAGAGCCAATTATGGGGAAAAAATCACTAACATTTTCCAGGCATCTGGACTTGGCTTGAGGTTTGGGAGAACTTGGATTCATTTCAGGTTTTTAAAGAAAATATTGCATATATTGATTGATGAAATATGCTGCTGGTAGTGGTTTTTGAGATGCCTATGGTCACCTCCTTGGAACCATTCTGGGATGAATGCTTTGTGGCTTTGTAGGATCAAAACTCAATCTATAGGTGATGACATTCAGTCACCACTGACTAAGGTTGGAATTGAAAAGAAAGCTCTGATTGGAAAGCAAGCTTCACACCACGTTACTTGTAAGTCAATTGCTAGGAGTGTAAGGGCTAACTACAAGAAGAAATCCAAGAGCCACTCAGCACCAGCTCACCCAGCAGTTTGGGACACATGTGAGTAATTTTTAAAGAAAGGGAATTCTGGCTCAGACATTTGGGTTATTCCAGTTTCAAGAGTGTCAGTTCTCACCTGGACAGGAAAGGTAGATAAGAGGGGCTTGGCTTTAATAAAGCACACAGACTCCAGATAGTTTTCAATACAATGATATTAAAATGGGCCCATAAACCAACATATTCAAAGATACTGGACCATGGCTAAAGAAAGTTAGGCAGTGGCTTCCAGGGAAATTGAATATTTTCTTTCACTTTGAGATATTTTTTCATTAGAGTTTCTTCAGATTTTGAGATAATTTGGGGGTTAATTGGCTTGGGGCAGATATGAAGAAATTCCTGGCCTGGCTGTATGAAAAAATGATGTGAATACAAGTGACTGTGGGTACATTGAGTTGACATTTATAAGCATGCATGGGTCAATTCAAAGATAGAAGGCTGGTTGGAAACCTTGAAAACTTAAAGTTTTTGTTGTGCTTATTTCATTAAAAAACCAACATCAGAAAATATCTCCAGGAGATTGTTTAATATTATTGATATAAGTTATGTCAAGTTTGAGGAAGAACTTTCTTTTCGTCTTCCAATATTATGTTCATTGGCTGAGGTCATGCAAATTAGACTGGAAGATTAACCATAGAACAATGATTTATCAATGTGTGCAGTGTGTGTCACATGGGAAAAACCTCAGTAGTGAGTAACTTAAAGAGGTAGTTAGAACTTGGGCTTGTATAACAACAAAGAACAATAAATTTATAGAGAATTCACAAGATGAAGGAAAATCATTTTAGGCTTCCAAGGGCAGTGAACTGTGGAAAGATAAATGATGAAGAAAACTAATAGAAATTAAGAGCTAGTTAGTAACGTTTGTTACATAGATTCTTCTGTTGCTGTCTCTAGGCTGATGAGGGTCTAGGGTTGTCTCAAGTGATTAACTTCCTAGTAGAGTGGGGAGAGGGAGTGTCTTTACAAATTTATGTCCTATTTTTTGGCAAATGGGAAGAGGGCATAAAACTTTTCTTGTATCTGCTTCTTTTCAACTGTCTTTGGCTCAAAATAATTCTTACGACAAAGTGGAAGATTCTGGGATAACATATTCTGCTACCTTTCATCAAACATAATTTTGTTTAAAGACATCTATGTAACAACAAAAAACAATCAAGATGAGGGAACCATGATACAGTGGCAAAGTTGCTGGAATGGGAAAATACTCACATTTGAGTTCAGGATATACCACTTCCTAGACTAGAGATCATTGAGAAAAAATTTGGGGCACCAAACTGAAATCTCTAAACTGTCCATGTAATACATGCTGGCAATGTAACTTTCAATATAACTGTTTGTACAACTGTCTTTGAGTTGTTGAGAAGATACTACAATATCATAGCTAAATGCAATCTGTATCCTAACACTGCCTTATATTTGATTAGCACTTTACCATCAGTGGAATGAAGACTTATTGGATATTTATTTAGCACTTGGACACTCCAGTGTCTCCAGCTATTGATGGAATTATTTGATTTTAGTAGTAGGGATGTTTGGTGTCTTGTGGACCATACTAGAAGTTGGGACACTGATCCTTGCAGAGAGGCTGGTATGTAAAGGAAATCCATCAAGCTCTGGCCAAGCTTATTCTGCACAGGGTTCAGTGGCCTGCAGCCCCAACGGATGATAAGCATTCTTGGGGAGAAACAGCTTTATTAAGCGCTCTATTGACATGCTTCCCTCATGATCTGAGCAGATGGCAGTTACTGGTCTCTTTGTCTGTTCCCTCCCACAAGCCCAACTGTCTTTATACCTAGGGAAATCAAAGTGAATAATATGTAGCTATTGCTAACGAAAAACACAAACTCCAGCCTTTTTCTATTTTAATTGGACCCTCAAGCAGGGAAACAGGAAGAGAGTGGCAGCTACAACACCCAGCTTCAGACGCTTGATGCTTTGTCTTCTGTATATGGAGACAAAGACTCCTTTATTCTCTTCTCAGCATGGTTATTTTTCACACAGGAAGGGATGGGGGCAGTCGATACAGAGAGACTTCATCCTTGTCTGATTTCATTTAATCACATTGCCATTATTCCTTTTCTTTCATATTAATTCTCCCCTTAATATTTGTACCTTAGAAATGTTTGCAAATGCTCTTATTAATACTCTCTTTTAATTGATAATGTGCCAAACTCAAACTCTACATGTTTACAGGCATGTCTTGTTTAATTGTACTTTGCTTTACTGCATTTTATACTTTTTTTTAAAAAACAAATTGATGTTTTGTGGCATTGAACAAGTCTATAGGCACCGTTTTTCCAACAGCATTTGCTCATTTCATGCCTCTGTCACATATTGGTAATTCTCAAAATATTTCAAACTTTTCATCATTGTTATATTTGCTACAGTGACCTGTGATCTTTGATGTTACTACTGTGACTCAATGAAGGATTGGATGATGGTTAGCATTTTTTTTTTTTTTGGCTGCGCCTACGGCATTTGGAAGTTCCAGGCCAGGGATCAAACCCATGCCATAGGAGCAACCCAACCTGCTGCTGTGACAATGCCAGATCGTTAACCCTCTGAGCCTCAAGGGAGCCCCAGTTAGCATTTTTTAGCAATAAAGTATTTTTAAATTAAGGTAGGTACATTTTTTAGATATAATGCTATTCCACACTTAAAAGACTACGGTATAAAATAAATGTAACTTTTATATCCACTGGGAAATGAAAACATTCATGTGGCTTGCTTTATTCCAATATTTGCTTTATTGTGGTGGTCTGGAACAAAATCTGCAATATTTCTGAGGATGCCCATAATTATTTTTATTTTTTTCTCCTTTCAATAAATTTAGCTTCATGCTTGAGCAGTTGGGCTTTAGAATTAGACCTGATTACAGTTTTCCTTATTTATTTTTTGACAAACTACTTACCTTGGGACATATGTCCCAAGACTCAAATGCTTCAGTTGAAAAAATGGAAAAAATCTCAGGCCCTTCTCAGAGGATTGTGGCCTCATTAAATGACAATTACTCTAACATAATTTCTCAGTTTCAGATAATATGCTGAAAGCTCAGGAAAGGTTTTATAAAAACATTTCAATTTTTTTTATAACAGAAATGCTTGAAATTTCCCAGTTTCAGGGAGAATTGGGGCTTCAGTCATTTATATACAGCAGTATGTGGAAGGAGACTCTGACATTCATGGTGTTTGATTTCACCACAGTGGATGGTCACCCTCAGTCTAAGAGACTGAGGTAGGAGCTTTTAATTTGATATATTTGTTTTTTTCACCAGGGAAAAACAACAATGTCTAAATGATAAGGCCTAACTACCACACGAGAAAAGAGCTAACAGTATGTGGAATCTTCTTTTAAGGCCATCTTATAAAAACACATAGTCAGCGAACTCTCCAGCTCTTCATTAATTCCACAGCTTGAGAAAGTTGTGTTAATGTGCACTAGATGACGGCAATGTTTTAGGATAATCTATCTCCTAAAACATTTTTGTGTCATCCATTAAACTTGTTACTCAGTGGGATGTCTGCACAATTGATGAAAGAACCAGCAATCTCACTGATTTTCATTTGAAGTGAAATACATTTTCTTGGTAAATTTCAGCTTTAAGGTTTTATATTCTTTTATAAAGTTGGACTGAAGCAGGCAAGGGAGAGGATGATTCAAGAAACAAAGTAAAAACAAATAGCATTATTTTGGGTTCACTGGGGTCTGCTCTCTGTGATGAATTATAAACGTATGTTTTTGACATGAAGAAATTTTCCCTTTGTCTTCCCTTTTCCCTCTTTCTTTTATGTTCCACCTGCCAGGTTCATCCTGGTGGGAACCCATATGGTTATGGGAAAATGAGCCCTATTCATTTCTGAGTTTTCCACATCTCATATTCTACAGCCCAAATTGGTCTCTAAATCTAGCAGGGTACCTGGTGGAACTCAGTGTTTGTGGTTGGAGAGTGAGAGGGTTGGAAGCAGATATGGTTCACCTTCATTTAATTTGAAGACCAATGAGACTTTTGAAATGAGTAATTTCATCGGTCACATAGCCCAGATTGAGGACAACTGAGGAGGTAACTGGGAATGAGGAGGAGCCTGGGGACATTTCATTGTTTGGACAAAGCCAATGTCAAACTTGTTCTTCTCCTTTTCTTCTGGGAGGGAACTTCATACATGATGGGGGACCAGAGTTACTGTCCCCAAGGATTATTTTTTTGATCTGCTGCCATTAAAAAGAAAAGAAAGATAGCCATTTGAGCAGTTTTATCAGCCAAGGCTATGAAAGCTGTAATTTAAAAACTGTGTTGGTGGCAATGTTGTCCAAGAGGGAAAAGAAAAGATAATTATGGAAAAGCCCCCCCTCACACCCACAAAAAAAAAAAAAAAAAACCTAGACACACAAACCAGGAGATGATAATTACATAAGATGGTTAATTTAGGAAATATAGCTGAATTAGAGTCAAATCTTATATGACTCAGATCTTAAAGCAGCAGCAGAATAACTGCAGACATTGGGACATTCTGGCATGTTTCGTGGGGATATATTAGTAATAGCTAGTATTTGCTGAGTGCTTCCCGTGTGCCAAGCATTGTGTGTTTTAATGCTTATTCTACTTATTCTTTAAAACTAGCTTTTAAGATAAGAATGATAATTTTTTTCCCATTTGTCAAATGAGACAACGGAGTCATGGAGTGATAAGATTATGCAAGAGGCAGGGCTGGAATCTAGGTCTTTCCAACCACAAAGCCTATTTTATTTACCAAAATCTCCTTCTCAGAGAATTTTACTATACTGCTTATGATAGAACTTCTCCAGGGGGCCAAATCCAAGATCCTGGATTCAAAAGAACAAGGCAGTTGAAAGGAACCTGTATTGTCACTTGCTTCTGTAGAACATTCTTAATTTTTACTCCTACTCTTCTGGGGCTTGTTATTAATGTTAACCAACTTACAGACACCAAAAGGTATTCTTTAAGGCATTATGTAAAGCAATTTGAATTTAAAACAGTATCCTTTAGAGCATTATTTAAAAGGCAATAAAGATTTATTCCTTAATAAACATTTTAATGCAATACCTTTTATGGCTAGACTGTGTCAGAATTAAATCTATTTTTGAGATGCTTAATTTTAAGTATCCAAATGAGTAATATGGAAGGAACTTGCCCCAGGGAGAGGGTAAAAACATCAATGACTTCTGTCTCTTTTGGACTCTAACTTCAGTCCCATTGTTATCTATTTTTCCTCCTCTCCCTCCTCCAAAGAAATCTGGAGCCCTAGTGAGAAACATGGAAATGCTCATCTCTACACTGATAGTGTTTTTGCTCATGTTAAGACCAACCCCATTTCATCTCTTTAAAAATGTATTCCCTGGTTTCAGCACAGTGACTCCCATTTTTTTTTTTTTAGCATCTCAAATATTTATACCAATTTGTCAGCAGCAAGTATCAGTGACAAGTGGAGATAAAGTATTATTTATGCTGAAATATCCAATTTTTACTTGTTTGACTGCTTTCTTGAAAATGATGCTTTGGAAAATAAAATGCAACATTTATCATTGTTTGTTTGACTATGGGAGGTGGAGTTTGCTCTCTTCCCTGTGACCCAGTTAGTTCACATAGCTGAGCCTTCATAGGCTCCCTGAGTCTAGCGCTTGATAACCCTCTACAGCATAGGAGAGACATTTGCAAAACAATTTTTGAAAGGCAGGGCAATACTGGGAGAAAATTTAAAAATACAGATGAAACAGATTGAAGACTCTACCCTTTACAAGTTGCAACCTCTTTCAAAACCAGCGGTTAATGACCACTGCAGTTTTAGATTTGCCTGAGGACTGCAACATCACACATTACTAAATATTTGGGAATGGGAAGAGGAGAGAAAGAGTGCAAACAGCTGATGTAAAGGAATGGGATGACTGATGGAGTTTGATGGAGTTTCACAGGGAGGGTATGAAAGATGGACTATTTCTTATGGAGTATTTTGCAAGTTAATGTATTCATTTATTCAACAAATATTTGTTGCAGACTTTCCACTGGGCCCATTCATACTCCTCAATTCTTGATTTAGGATTTGATGGCTTATTTTCAACAAAAAATTTGAAAAAATTATCAAAATAATCTTTTTGCTAAGTTTAATTTTATGAAGCTTTAAGAGTGTGTGTGTGTGTGTGTGTGTGTCTTTTTAAGGCCACACCCATGGCATATGGAGGTTCCCAGGCTAGGGGTTGAATCGGAGCTGTAGCCTCTGGCCTATGCCACAGCCAGAGCAATGCCAGACCCAAGCTGCATCTGTGACCTGTACCACAGCTCATGGCAATGCCAGATCCTTAACCCACTGAGCAAAGCCAGGGATTGAAACTGCATCCTCATGGATACTTGTCAGATTCGTTTCCGCTGAGCCACAATGGGAACTCCTTATGAAGCTTTGCAATCTAGGCTTCTTTCTTTCTTGTTTTGTAAGATGCTGTGGTCACTGATTACTTCTTGCCTTCAGAACTTTCCTGCTAGTGACGTGTAGGTGATGTAATATCACTGTTTGCATTCTCAAATTTGGAGCCTTAGAACAAAGGACCTTGAAATATCGCACACACGGGAGAGAGAGAACAGGGAATTCTTTTCCTCTCACTGTCTTTGACAAATTATTCAATCAACTGACCAGTTAACTCAGTGCACATCATACATAGGTGACATTGTGCTAATTGCCTCTGAATATTTAAAAAAAGGAAGACTGAGTTCTAATACCTAAGGAGCTAGGTGGTGTTGGCTAAGTGAAACTAAATCAATTTGAAAAACTCTGGTGGGTATATAAGTAAATGCCACTCCCTGTGGTTCGAAGGTCTTGAATTAATTCATAGTTCTTGGTTATAAGCAAGGGAAGTTGAGTCTAATAGACTAAGTGAAATAGAGTTTAAGTTTATTGTGTGGCTCACGGAACTATTGGGAGAGCAGAATAATAGACCCTGAAAGCTAGAAATAAATTTTCTGAACAAGACATGGCTTAGAACACATCTGCTGAGCACAAACTGCTCCCCTTTCTGCTGAACACCAGATTCTAGAGTCCACGTGACCACCAATCTTGGGCCCCTTAGACTTGCACCCATCACACCCTGTGCCAAGAGGAAGGAGAGAGTTCCTCCCTCTTCTCTCTTATATCTCTAGTTACTGGGCCGAATCTAGTTTATGTGAATCTGATTGGAAGAGTACAGGTCCATGTCTGAGTCCTAAGACGAGAGGATGCTAGAAGAGCCTTCAGCCAGAATATCTGTTTCTAAACATGGTCTTTGCTGTTCACTAAAAAGAAAAAACTTGGAATTCTCCAAACATGAAAAGGGGTTCAGATGCTGAGTAGCCAAAATAAGTGATGGATTGTTATTACAAAAATAAATGTAAGTATTTAACTCCCAGGTTGGTTGATCCATATCTACATATATTGGCTATGGTGGAGGAAATTTAAACTTCATATTACTTGGTCCTCTTTGTAAGGTCAGATCTATACAGTCAACCATCCAAGTTTTATCTTTCTACTTCATCTTTTGTGAGAGGTTCTCAGATTTTTTTCATGTACCATTTCCCTTTTTGGATACCCAAT
Organism: Catagonus wagneri; assembly: GCA_004024745.2. Classification (NCBI taxonomy): domain Eukaryota; kingdom Metazoa; phylum Chordata; class Mammalia; order Artiodactyla; family Tayassuidae; genus Catagonus; species Catagonus wagneri. The sequence continues at coordinate 13,846,217 of PVHT021183631.1, forward strand.
AGAAAATTATTGGACTTGCCACAGGTGCGGCCATAAAAATTAAAAAAAAAAAAAAGAGTAAAGAAAAGAGGTAAAAAGGAAAAAAAGCAAAAAGACTATTGGACTGATGTGTTGTCACTGGAAAAGTAATATATTTTTGAGGAGTTGTATAATTATTATGGAAAACAATCTGGCTGACAACAGAAAAGTGTCTTGTTCTAAAAATTCAATATATTCTAATCAAAATGCACTAAAATTTTCAACTTTTATGATAATATTAAAAAGGAAGAGTAGGTAGAAAATTTCTAGTGAAGCATCACCAATGTCGAGCAGTATAATAGCACATACGGAAATGGAAATCTTATTGATCGCCCGGTGATGACATAAATAAATTGGAATTTATTCTAAAGCTTCCATGTACTCCCTATATTGAACAAACTATTCAAATGAACATCTGAGGTTGACATTGATCTTTTATAGATATTATAAAAGTGATTTTGATCATTACAAACTTAAGGAATAAAACATACATGACAAATCATTTAATGCATTACCGGCAAACTCAAAGGGAGATATTCTTTCTGTGCTGAAGCTCAAATAATTCTTTGCCAAATGCTGAAATAATTTCATTTAGAAGAATTATCTTTTGGGATAGACATGTTCGGGAGGCAGTATCAGTGCTGCTGGGTTAAGTTCAAAGCCTTGCTTTTTACCTCTAAAAAGCCCTCGCACCCCACCACCACCACAAATAACAATTTCATAGACCACAGAATACTGTAATCCGCATATGAAAAAGTTACTGATTAGGGACTTTGTCTTTTATTCTCAGATATATTATTGGTTGGATATCAGACCTGACTTACTCCATGTAACTGGGCTGTACCATCTAAGGGCCAAGGAACATCCAGACTTGTAGAATGTGTCCCAACTATTGCAACACCTGTGCTGAATTAGATTGTTTTGGTCCATTTTCTCATCCCACACAATTCAATAATCTCCCACATGTCTCTTCCACCTCTGGTGGTGTGTGGCTTCATGACAGGAACAGCAAACAAACTATTACAAAGTTGGTGAACCCAGCGTTTTGACTTCCTCGAGAGCTCACAAATGCAGTCTGTCTACATTACTTTGTTCATCACTTGTGATCGGAGAACAAATTCTTGACACTGTGAGATGCCTCCTGGGCATGAGAAGAGGTTATGGGTCTTTCTGCATGGGTGTTTCTGGTTCCATTTGCTCAGGTGAAGGAGTTGAGCTGGGAAACACAAATGGCAAAAATCAAAGGTTTTCTTGCTGTTCTCGTTTTCTGGGAGTGCCCTCAGTTCATCTGTGGTGCAGAGAGAGCCATTCAGGATCTTGGGACAGTCTGGCCACTGCTCATCTTCAGTTAATTCTGTTCTCCTTTTATCCTTAGTGTATTGGGACTTGGGTATGACTTTATCTTATTTTAAAAAAAAATTCTACTGTTAAAAACAGAAAATAACAACAAACAACTCTGGAAATCACCAGCATAAAAGAAATTCTAAAGTACCGGATTCTGTTTTTTTTTTTTTAAGTAGAACTTTTCATTCCAAATAGTCTTTGCTTCTGTAATGATAAATACACATGGTGATTACTACATATCAGAAACTTTTCTAAGTAATTTGCATATATTAAGTTCATTTCATCCTCAAACCAAGTCCAGAAGCAAGACACTACTTTTCTCTCACTTTGCAGGAGAGGAAATACAGGGACAGAGAAATTTTGTACCCTGCCCAAGGTCACACATTTAGTTCATGTTTGCCCCCATCCCCCAATTTTTAATTCTCTAGTTCATGACAGAGCTGGGATTTGAACTCCAGCAACCTAGTTTTAAAATTCATCCTTTAATCTACTTTGTTACATGCTTCTTTGCTAAATGCCATTCTGCATTATACTATTTTTCTGCTCCTTAGCGTTTTTTTTTTTTTTTTGAGCAATGATGTGTCTTTGATTTAAATGAGGTGCTTAAGAGAGGAAGGAGTTTGCTATGGATTCAGGATTAAATTTTGTGACCATTCAGCATAGTATCCTGCACAATTGCTATCTTTTTCAGGGGTTTCCTGAAGCTTATTAGGAGACATTTATAATGAACATGTTGGAGGAAGACTTATGAATATGGCATGATTATTTCCCCAAATCCTCCTAATAGAGATGATTATAAGTCTAAGAAAGTGCTTAAAAAATCACATTCTTACATATATCATCTGCTGACATTCAGTAGGAAGTGGTCCTTATCCTTGTTCTATTTCCAGTCTCTCTCCCAAGAACATAACTTTCAATTTTCCCTGGATCTGAGAGTCTGTCAAAATCACAAGTTTTGCTCCTAAAACAAACAAATGATCACATGAAATGTTCTGGGCATAATCACTTAAAATCTCCACATATGTTCATTCTTTCAAACTTCTCGATTTTAGAGAAACATTTCACCATCTTTCAGACAGTTGTGATTACTGGATTGGAATTGGGATATGTTCTCTTATTCATCTAGACCAAATCAATGCAGAGATTTTCTGATCTGAGTAACTGTCTTTCTCTTTTGTCCTTGTCATTCTTCCTTCTTGTCATGGTCTTCCTTAAGTTACAAAAACTGGATTTATAATTTTCAGAGAAGCTTATGATCCAGTGAGATCCTTCTGGGTAGTTTTCCCCCTCCAGCACCACAGTTTGGAAATGTTAATCATTGCAGCATGAAAGAAGTAAGCACTGATAATGTTAAGAAAGTTTGACCCTTATTGGGAGCTTCCCAGCGTCATGTATTTTGCAAGGAAACTGATGCATGTTATCACATTTAACCCTCATCTCAATAAGTGCACACTGAATGAAAGATGCACAATGACATTATGAAGTGAGTATGATTGTTTCTCATTTTCTATATAAGGAAAATGATGTTTGTAGGGGTTAGTAACTTACCTGAAGTTCCAGGTAGCTGGTAATCGTTAGGAGTTTGTTATGACAACAGAAGTCCATATGAGTAATTACTATGCTATTCCTCCTCATTTTTAAGGTTCAAAAGGAAAAACGTGAATTTGGATATATTCAGACATACTGTTGTTGAAGAAATGAGGGGAGTGGCATCTCTTGGGTAGAATTACTAGATTATAGGCAACAGTTGCTATCAAATATTCCTTAACATAAGTTACATGTGGATGCTTCCATGTCTGGCTGTAGAAGTTCCTCTGCACAGGGATTTTCTTACCTAATAAAAAGTATGTTTGCCCTCATCCCCCAACCTTCAATTCTCTTACCCTTAAGGAAATCCGGAAGCATATGCTGCTCTCCCACTGTACACCAGTAGATGGCAGCAAACATTCACCCTAGACTCCTGCAATTTAGCCTCAGCTTCTGCGTAGCATCAAGCAGCAGGCTGCATTTAAAAACATAATCGTCCACACTCCTTACCTGACACGTTGGAAGGCCTAGTTTTCCAGCTCACACATGTCTTATTACTTTCGAAAATAATCATGTGGAAAGGCTCTTCATTGTGTTTGCTGCTACATTTCTGCGCAGTGGTGACCGTCAAGCCAAAATCAAACTATAGCAGGGGGAAAATAAGAGGACAACAACCCTGAAGAAGTGCAAATAATTTCCATTAAGGATATTTCTTATGGGTTTTCAAAGAAGTTCTCATCACCCAATGTTATCAGTGAAGCATTCTTGTTCATAAATTATTTATCAGCCTCTTTTCCTCTATCACATCTTTTGTACCATTGAAACAAGCAAAATCCAACTTTGGGTGAATTTTCTTTTAAGACTATCTGGAGAGAAACATTTCTCACCACCCTTCACTGTCAGAAATGAGGCACAACCATTATGTAAACCACATACAACAAAACGGTTTTCTTTTGGGTTGTTTTTCTTTTAGGTAGAATTTTCTTTTCAGAGGATATTACCCTTGGCATTTAGCATTTTGTCTCAGTATTAATTTAATTTTCAGCCTGTTGTTGATTCATTATTCTGGGCAATGTGCTGTGGATTTTATGGACAATGTACTGTGATGGATCTGCATTTGAAACAAACTGCTTCCCTGACCTGAGAAGGGCCTTCAGTATAGACAGTGTTGCTACCGTGTAGCTATTTGACAAGCTAACAGCATCTCCAAGTTTTGTTTCATTTTCTCTATAATGAGGATGAAAGTAGCTCACGGGTTTTTGTGAGGTTTATATAAAATTCAAGGAGGCAATGTAGTGAAATCCCTAGTTTAGTAGATGTTAAAAATTCACTATTAGCTGAATGTGAGTTGAGAGGATGAGGACTGGTGACAGCTAAGACCTCTTCTAGTTTTTAGAGTCTGTAACTCTGATCAGTTTCTTTCCATTCAACCTTAACCTGAGACAGATATCCATCCTAAGAAGGGAAGAGGCACTTGAAAGATGCTGAGATGAAAATGTTCACTGTGAGAAGTCTTATTCTTACTTCTGAGTGGTGGCTATAGTTTATTTTTGACAAAAGTTCATTCATCAGCAATGAGAACTAATGGAAAAAGAGAAGAAAAATGATATCATTAGGAAGAGGAGAAAATGAAAAACAAAGGCTCTAATGAAATAGAAAATGTACTGTCCTCATTACCTGCACTTGATCACCATGGAGATATTTTCCAGAATCTGGAAACAAAGGAAATGATGTTTTAAGAGCACTTCAAGAATTAGGTCAATTAGAATACAAAGACTCTCACCCAAGAGTCTCTTAATTTTGCCACTTATTTTGGAATTAAATACTGTACCAGGAGATAACATCATCCCTCACCAAGGTCCACTTGGCAACCCACCTTAGCAGGCCTGGTATTTCCCTGTTATTCTGGGACCATCCGTCCTTTCTGTGCCATAGCAATTCACAAACATTACCAAACTGTGGTTTGTTACGCACAAGTAAGCAGGTGTTTTTAAAGTCCCATTTTGTTGGAGTTCCCGTTGTGGCTTAGTGGTTAATGAATCCGACTAGGAACCATGAGGTTGTGGGTTTGATCCCTGGCCTTGTTCAGTGGGTTAAGGATCTGGCGTTGCCGTAAGCTGTGATGTAGGTCACAGATGCGGCTCGGATCCCACGTTGCTGTGGCTGTGGCGAAGGCTGGCAGCTACAGCTCCTGTTAGACCCCCAGCCTGGGAACTTCCATATGCCGCGGGTACGGCCCTAGAAAAGGCAAAAAGACAAAAAAAAAAGCCCCATTTTGTTGACGAGCAAATGAGAGTCATGGAAATTAGTTAGGATTGCATATCAGAGATCTGTGAGTTTCTCTTATCACTGCAGCTACTACTCCTATGACAAACAGTGGTCAAACATGAGGTCTTTGAGGGTAGAATGACTGTGTATGTTCCCATCCTCAATGCTGCTTCTAGGCCTTGTGACTGTGGCCACACTGCTTGTCGGGGAGGGACATCTTTCATAGAGTTATATTAAGTATAAAATGAGCTTATGCATGGTGAAATGCTTACACAGTACTGTTTGTTACATAGAAGGTGCTTGATAATACTTGTTAGCTATTACTATTGTTACCATATACCACGACATATCATTATGGCTGTTTTAACTGTACCTGTGAGAAGGTGCAGTCCTTGCCAAGGGCTGAAGGCTAATTCAGCCTTGAATGTTCAACTTGTTCATTCTTAGTGTCATCAATAGTAAAATTTACAAAATTCCAACGGAAGTGTTTTTTTTTTAAACCTTCTATAGCAAGTACAGTGTTATGGCTTTATCTTGGCTTTAAACTTGAAACATGTTCATTGGATGTATATAATGTAATTGCCTCTCTTTGCCAGTTATTGGTTATGAATTGGATTTCCTGCCCCTAGAGATGGTCCTGATGTGGAAAATGAAATGATTATGCGACAGGCCTCTGACCTGTTTTCTGAAAGCAAATACTCTGTTTAAACCTGAAAAATATAAATTAATGCTTTTAATATTTGGATGTTATTCTTTGATGACCCACTGGAACTACTGACTGGATATTTCTTTATTTGAAAATGTGGGGCTGCACTGGCTCCAGCTATCATATGTTGAGCATTTATTCTGTGCCAGGTCCTATGGTGAGTGTACTGCACATCCTCATTCAACTGACAGAAACCTAGTGGAGCACATGTTATTTCTGTTGTAGAAAGGATGAAGCTGAGCAGTTCCAAGCATGCAGTTCAAGGTCCTATGGCTGGCACACAGCACTGCCAGGATTTGCACCCTGGTCTCTCTGATGCTGCAGCTTGTGTTTATAACAACTTCATAAATCTAACGTTACTATGAAGATCTTTCCCACAGCTAACATCCTGAGATGGCACTTAAAGTACTCTTTCCTGTAGAAGGTAAAAGTGTTTTGACATACTACCTTCAGCTTGAGGGTGAACAAGACAGTTTAATGAAAATAAACATAGTGGATCAGGTATAAATTTACACGTTACCACTCAGAACTATAGTGTTTAGTTTTCTATGTACTCAACTCCATTTCCTTCTCAAGTTCCCTCAAGCTGCCTAGAACACACAGCTTATTTCACGGCATCCTGGTATATTCAGCCCCATGAAGTTGAATCTGCAGACAAATGTCAGCATTATCCTTTCAGCCTTTGCCCAGTTTGAAACTTCCTCACTCTTGAGGGGAAACTCAGAATTTCAGGCCTCTGCTACCTTACTTTTATCCTTCTCTTTTCTTTTTCTTTGTGCCATTGAGTACTGAAAAAAGAGAGGGTCTATCATTCCAGTGGGGAGGGGCATCTCCAGTTAGTGCAGTAGTTTCTGGATCCTTGCTGGCCACCGATGGTGATGAATCTACTCCTTCTTGGCTTCTGTCGTATTCTTATAGCTGTAAGAGATGATCAGCTTTCATGAACTGCATCTTCTTTGTCCTGACATCCAACAGATGTTTCGTCCTTATTTATCCCTCACTGGATGTGCGAGTGCTAATGTACTGCAAGTCCCACACACTTGGCTGGCAGAGAAATAAGACTAACTTTTCAGTCCCTCTGTCTTATCATTCCACACTTTTCTTTGTCAGCTCTTCTATGGCTGCCTCAGGTTGGCTTGCCTGCCCTCTACTGGCCTAAAACCAAAGGGTTCAGAGCCCACTTGAATACAGAAGCAGGATTTACCCCTTGTCTCGTTCTTTCTAACCCTCTCTTGGTTCCTCCAGTCCACATCCATCCCAGCTACTAGGCTGGGAAGGGCTTTTGCTTTTCTTATCGCTTTACTTATAAAGACAGCATTCTTTATATCAAAGCCTCTTTCCTTCCTGCTTTTTTTTCTTTTCTTTCTCCCCCCCCCTTTTTTTGGATCTTTTTAAGGCCACGCCTATGGCATATGGATGTTCCCAGGCTAGGGGGCGAATTGGAGCTGTAGCCACCATCCTACACCACAGCCACAGCAACGTGGAATCTGAGTTGAGTCTGCAACCTACAGCACAGCTCATGGCAACACCGGATCCTTAAACCACTGAGTGAGGCCAGGTATCGAACCAGCATCCTTGTAGATACTAGTTGGGTCTATTACCACTGAACCACAATGGGAACTCCTTTTTCCTACTCTTTATTTACTCTACAATCACATCTTGATGTTTTCTTTGTATTACGTAAAAATCCAGCTTTCAGAGTTTTCAGGAAATCCTTTTCTCTTATTTGAAGCCTCGCTTTCAAGAATATCACTTAATTATGGACTCATGGAAGTCTACTTTGATCAAACAAAAATTAGGCAACAGCTTCCTTATTCTTGGCCTATCTATCCCTGGAAGCAGTTGCAAATGCTTTGGCTATAACTGGTTGAAGGGCAGAGGTCCTTGGGGCAATTGAAAACAATTAGGAGTGCCAGTTGGGGCAGAGAGCTCTACTTCCACCAGAATTTGTGCTTACCTTCTATAGGGCTGAGTTTTTACTGAAAGGTGGATCCTCATCAACGTCCATATTTCTCCCTTACTCTTGCATCTGTGTGTGGCCATGTGACTGGTTCTAATTAAGGAAATGGTAGGTTGACATTGTTTATGACGACGGTGCTTTCTCTGTGCTCTCCCTTGTCTCCTGCCTACCAGCTGGAAGTCAACATCAGAGGTGACCTTGAGAGCCCTGTGTTAATACCGGTCGACCCTCTGTCAGCTTGGATTCCTGAAGGACTGTATGCAGCAGATGATCCCTGCCCACTCTCCTGCTGGTTCAAAAATAAACTTGCCTTGTGGGTAGCTATGCGAGATTTTGGGGTTTATTTCTTATATAAGCTGGGGCTACTTCAATCAGTAAAGCAGGAGTGAAAAGGCACTGGTATATTTCAAAAGAAAAAAAAAATTACCCTTGCTGCAATAGCCAAGTAAAATTTCCTTGAACGGAACAAGGCATCTTCATGGTGAAAGGAAAGTCATTCCTTCAGACTTCAATGTTAGGTTTAAGTCAGGGATTGGCAAACTCTGGCCTGTGGCATTTTGTATGGCTGATAGACTGAGCATAACTTTTGAATTTTTAGACAGCCTGAAACCGAACCAAACAAAAAAGGAGAATATGTGACAGAGAACATATGGGATCCTTGAGTGTAAAATATTTACTGTCTGATCCACTACAGAAAATTTGCCATCTCTTGGCATAAACGACTGGGGAGACCAATGAGCTTAAACTACATTGTATAGAGAAGACTACTCTGAGCATAAAGAATTGAATGGTCTATCCTGGGGTGATCCATGGTGTTATGGTTTCAGCCTCTGAAATTTATAGGACCTCTATGGGAAGTATACAATTGACCAAATCCTAGTGGAAAAATATAAAGACTTGCTCAATCTTCATTTCTTGTGTCTGTAGGACTGGATGCCGCTTGACTTGTTCATATAATTGAGTAATTATTTTTGAAGCTGATAGTCAGTTTGGTATTACACAGACACAGCCAGAGAGCAGAAACTATTCTTTTTTGTTTACTTTGGATTGGTAGCTCCCTGAACCAAGGCCAGTGCCTCTTGGATTTATAAGGTGGACGAAACGCTTTCAACACTTCAATAAGGAAAAGAAATTCTCTTGTGGCTTGAGTAACTGAAATACAGTCATGTTCTTCTCTTTCTCCTTTTATAGCCTTTTTCCTTTTAAGGTCAAGCACATTTGTCCAGAATAATCTAGATAAACCACCAGGCTCTAATTTTATTATAAATATATAATATTCAGTAGGTTTGTAGCCCTAGGTCACTGGCAATAATTAAGAGGCTGAGCTTGTGGTTTCCAAAGGGGAACCAAAATCAAGACTGTATTATGATTAAGCTTCAGCTCATGATATGTGCCAATGAGCAAGATTTGTTTAAGTTGGCAGATTTTAATGCTTGTGTGAAATATTTCTTATTTTCCTGCCACTAATTATGTTATGATTAAGTTACATCCACTGGAGTATAATTATCTATTGCATAATACTTTTTATACACAGTTCCCTAGAAATTTGCTACTTCAGTAGTGCTGAGTGAGGGTTTGCTGCACCTTCTTAATGATAAAACTTACTTTCATACAGTTTTGTTTATCTTCTTCTCCCTAGGAACTCCTTAATAATCATTTTCAGAAGAATGAAATCCTAGTCTAGGTTGTTTATCTTGCAGATAGGTTTTTTCATCTTGCCTTTGTGAATTCTGGCACAATCATGATCGCAGTGAGTCCCTGAGTAGGAAGGGTCTGACTCAGCTGTGGTAGTAGGAAACTTCTCCAAGAGATGGCACTGAGAGTTCATTTTTATTTTAGTATCCATTTTGATAGCTTTATGTTTTTCCCAAGTCACAGAACAATGGAACTCTGATCGATGTTTTGTAATTGACACCACCTATTTCTTTCATTTTTATATTCTTCTATGTTTTCAATAGCTATATAATTTTCTTTACCTCTGAGACTCCAAAGCTTTATATTCCTTCATTGCATGGGGGGAATAATGTTTCCCTTGGCTATCCCAATATTGCTTGCTACTCTACCTTTTTCCTGCATGTTAGCCCAAGTGTCGTCATGGCAAAGACCATCTCTGTCGTTCCCTCCATTTGATTCGTGAGAATCTGGTACAGTGCCTTCCCCTTGACAAAATCTTCTGAAAGAATTAATGAGTGACATACCACTCCTGCAGTGGTCTCTGAGAGCCTTCTCCACAAGAATGTTTTTACTTTCAGGTGTTCACTTTATATTCTGGAGATTAAGTGGTTCAATTATATAAATGTTTAGTTCTTTTTCTAAGATTCTGTGATTTTAGATATGTACCTGGTGATGATTCATTTTATTCATTTAGTCAGTAAACAAACATTGAGCAAACATTTATTATGCACCCTCTGTGTGGCAAGTAATGTTCACAGTGCAGTGATGATCACAGTTGAAAAGGTCCCTGATCTCATGAAGCTTATATTTTTATTGTGACAGATAGAAAACTAGATGAATAATTGGCGTATTAGATAGTAATGAATGCTCTGTAGAAATGAAAGCTGAGCACTGTGAGTGAGTGTGGCTGGAGGTGAATTTAGATTAAAGTTTGGAGAAGGCTTCTCTAAGGAAGTGGCATCGGCCAGTGCTGCAGAAATGGTGTGAAAGGGATGAGCATTGTGGGCAAGAAAGAGCAATGAGGCAAACACCTGGTAGGAACAGGACTGACACATTCAAAGAAGGCCAGTGGGGCTGCAGTGTGTGGAGCAAACCAAGAGCTTTGAAGAGGCATTGGAGATGAGTGGGTGGGTGTCAAAATGGGGGAGGGATGGCCTAGAGATAGCATTAGGATTCAACATCAAAATGTTAGCAAGAATGGTATGTGAAAAGCATTCTTGGAAGGGAGGGCAAAAGGCTAAAAACTAATTTTTGATTTTAGTCCCTCTTCTGCATTAACACCTCTGAAAGCTGGACAAACCTTGTGCATGAGTGTAGGGCATTGCACAAAATATCCTTATAAAGGCCAGAAAACAAAAAGAGAAAGGGGAAAAAAAGCCCTCTATGCTGTTTAATCCAAAATGGATTCACAGGGGAAGGTCTTTCTTCTCGAAAGCAATTATATTTTACAGCATGTTCTTTTCCCTGGTGGCTCAGCTTCCCATGATGCCTGACTTCATTAAAGCAGGCAGGAAACAGGATTTTCTGTGAAGGGCTGGTAGAATTATATCTTCTGAGCTGCAACTAATTGTTTTGATGAAAACAAACAAAAAAAACCCCACTGTATAACAGTATATGAGAAGAAGATCAATGCTTGCACACGGGGCAAACTCGGAAAGAAAAGAAACAAAGAGAAAACTAACGAAAGCACAATGCATTGTTTTATTTCTCACGTTTTGCTTTTATAAAACATGAACCTAGAAGAGAGCTTGGCTTAGTAACAGATCAGAATGCTGTTTGAGAAAAACCTCATTGGAACTTTGTCCAGGTTTCTTTGTGTGTGTGTGTGTGCGTATGTGTGTGTGTGTGTGTGTTGTCTTCTCAAGCATTTTTTTTTTTTTGCTTATTTTGTTACTCTTTTTGATTCCTCAGTTTTTAAAATGGGGATAGGTTTGTTAATTTTAGTCCCATCTCAAGGAATGCTGACAAGATACAGCTGTAGGGAAAAGAGATAAAATAACTGAAATTGAAAGAAATGATAATATTTTCAATGATATTAATAATATTAAAATGATCCTTTAATAATAATGGTAATAATAATGCTATGAACTCGGAGTAAACCAAGTCCTTCTTTTTAGGTGTGAGGGCAATTGAACTCTAGTTTTTCCTCTGCCTCCCACACAAGTGAGGTCTGATTCTCCCTCCTCTACTCTGGGGACCCCACCCTGGACACTTAGATTTGATTAAATCAACACTGTAGCCATTCCCTGTTCTGAGGTCTCTGGTTCTAAATATGTATCTAATCCTTGACATTTTCTCGTATTTTGACTGTATAGGTACAGGGACTCATGATATATTCTGATGATGTTCTGATAATTGTAGCAAATGAGAATAGGAAATGACTGTTATGCAAGTCTATTTTCAGAAAGCAAAAAGCCTTTATGTATCTACCAAATCCTTCTTGCCTCTTGTCACAGTTAAAAGGAACAAAGGAGTTCCCTTTGTGGCTCAGCACGTTAAGGACCCAGTGGTGTCTCTATGAGGATGTGGGTTCAATCCCTGGCCTTGCTCAGTGGTTTAAGGATCCAGCATTGCCACAAGCTGCAATGTAGGTCACAGATAATGGCTCGGATCTAGTGTTGCTGTGGCTGTGGCGTAGGTCTCAGCTGAAGCTCTGATTTGACCCCTAGCCTGGGAACTTTCACATGCAACAGGTACAACCCTAAAAAGAAAAAAAAGAAAAAGAAGGCAAAATCATCATTGGAGCTAGAGGGATGATCAGTCTGTCTGAAGTCTTTGCTACTCCTGTGTGGTCTGGAGAACAGCAGGATCCATGGCAAGTACAGTATCTCAGGCCATGCCCCAGACCTAGTGTCAGAATCTTCACTTTAACCAGATTTCTAGGTGAACCCTTTGCCTATTAAAATATAAGAAGCTCCATTTCAGATGAGTGACCAATGCAGGAGATTATTCAGCAAATTATCCATTTTAACCTCAAACAGAGTAAATGCCCTGTTACTGCAAAAGACCCAGTTGCAGCACACTGGTTGCTCTTTGTCCATACCCTGAAGTTTGTCTTCAGAATTGCTTACAAAATATCTAAGAAATGGTATTCCTCTTTCAACTTCAGAACTGAACTAGTGACCCATCTCACTGTGAGGAGTTACCATTCAATCTTTGAAAGTGTAATTCACGTTTCTGCTTGCTGAGGTGAGCATGTTTTGAAGAAATGCCCATACCAGAAAAAATTGTTCACCTCAATTTCTCATCTGAAGGCTCTAGAATTGAGAGGCAACCTCTCTAACCACTTGTTTTAAAAATAATATTCAAAATCATTTTCCTTCTCTTGTGCAAACATTGAATTCTAAATTTGTGTATGTGAGTTGTGTGTGTACGTGTGTGTACAGGAATGGTGGCAGATGAATATTGCCCTCTGTTAACCTCAGATATACTTCTTCTTGGTCTTTGCATAGGGTCATAGAACAGTGGGCTCAAAAATGATTATTTTGGATGGATATTTCTTGTCCAGTCATTGGGTCCTGAAATTTAATAGGTGAGCTTTGTATCACAGAGATGGTGACTTTACCACAGAAGGTAAAAATGGACTACCTTGAGTGCTGTTGTGTTGCTCATTGTAGCTGAGGTCTGTTATGTGGCTCTGGGAGATGAACTGTTCTTTCAGTGTATCACCTGGATGCTTTTCTTAGGGAAAAATGCCTAGAGAATCTAAAAACAATGCCTGTAAGCCATACCTTTGACTTAAACAGGAGCAAACCAGAAGCCACACAGCACAAAAGGGAAACATATTGGCTAAGAGTGGGAAATCTTCTGAAATCATCAAGATGATATTTGAGTTGAATGACAGCAGAAGAAGCCAACAGACCTGAGGTTTCACCTTTAAGAGCTGAGTATGTCTTAGCTGATGCTGTGTACATTGTGAATTTGGACGCCTCATTTATAATACCACAAGCTATTCTTGTCAGTCTGTATAGAAAGGGGTTTTCTTCAAGAAATAGGAAAACATATTAATACATCTTTTAAGTTCAATCTCCAATAATAATTCCAAACATACAGTTCTTTGCTTCTATATAGTTGACCTTGTGGAGAAGAAATAAGAAGGGAAGAGTGATCCAGAAGAATTGTTTAATTTTATTCATATGGTCATGGGCTTGATCTATGTTACAGCTTGGTAACATGTTAGGTTTCTTGGAACAAGCCTTGGAGATATGCTAATTAATCTTGTTGTTTATAGACTGATGAACTAGGTCCCAGTGAGTCTGAATGGCCTGCCAAGTTCATAGAGTTCTGTAGCAGAATTGAGACTAGAACTCAGTATTCTTAAATATGGAACGTCGAACTTGCTGCTACGTGGGAAGATATAAAAGCATGCTATAGGAGGATATAGGATACTGGAGAAAGTTAATCCAGAGAAGTTTAAAGCAGACCCCCAAATTATAAAAACTTGTGTCTCAGACTGCAAATGCCCATTTGTCTTGCAATCAGTGCCATGACATGCAGGTCCTGAGCTTTTCCAACCTGGTACATGTGACATGTGCTGATAAAATGTTTTCATACAAAGCCAAAGGAATGTCGAAAGACACCTTCATAATGGACTGGCATTAGGTAAATCTACTCAACCAGAAGATGGGAGGTAGAGTGTGGAGAGGGTGATTCTGTCCCTTTGTTGTGTATTCACTTGTTCAGCAAGCCTCTCTTGACTATGAGCCAGCATGTGAGTTAAGTAGCAGTAATAAAAAAAATGAACAAAATACGTACTCTGGCTTCAAAAAGTGTATAATCAGGTGGAGTAGACAGATAGTTCAATATGCAGTTTCAGTGGATTTTTTTTAAGTTACTGATTCTTTTTTTATAATGAGTTTTCTTTCTTCCATTATAGCTGGTTTACAGTGTCCTGTCAATTTTCTGCTGTACAGCAAGGTGACCCAGTTATACATACATGTATACATTCTTTTTTCTCACATCATCATGCTCCATCATAAGTGGCTAGACATAGTTCCCAGTGCTATACAGCAGGATCTCATTGCTTGAAATCTGTGTCAGAGACTATTTATCACGGGGAAGATGATAAGGACAAGATAGGCATAGTCCCTTCACTCAAGGAGCACACTGTATAGCCAGGGCAATGGCATTAAAGAAATTCATAAATAATTAGTACTGTGATAAAGGTTTAAATCTGGATTCTGGGAGCACAAGTTAAGGTCATGATATAGAAATGGGAATGGGGTCAGGGAAATGTTTTACTTGAGTTCAGTCAGAAAGAGTAGTGATGAATTAAGCAAGAGGTACCTCTCAGGGTTCATGGTGTCCCTAGATTTTTCTGGATCTCTTCCATAAGTTGTAGAATGTCCTTGAAACATGAAAAGATGAAGATTGACTTATTTCCCTCTCTTGAGACAATTCCCTCTCACCAGGGCCCTGAGAATTGAATGAGGCAATCATTCTTTAGATTTCTTTGGCTAGGAAAAGAGGATTTTTGGCCCTTTCCCCAGAAGGCTGTTTTCTGCATACATCACACTGTGTGGCCAGCAGGTACCGACTTAAGCAGGAAACATCCTGCTGGATGTAACTGGACTATAGGCCTTGTTTGGGGCTCTCTCTGTTGTAATAATAGAAACCTCAGATCATTTATTTTTGTTCCCTTCCCCCAAATACTCCTCTCTGAGGTTTTGAGAATTTGAGTCAGGCTCTCAAGGATTGTTAAGCTTGCTGGAGAGTCTGGAGATGCTAAATAGAGAAATTTAACTCAGAAGATTGTTTACAGATGCGGGAACTGAAGTGCAGAGAGGTGAAGAGAAGCTACCAAAGCAAGATGATGAGATGCCTGGATCCACACTTATTCCTTCATGCACTCAGGCTAGACTCTTTGCTTTGCAGAGGCTATATTCATGGTTATAGTCATTTCCCAAGCAACTCACCTGCCAGCCTTTACTCCTAGAGGTTTAGATGAGACAATTCTGGGTGTGGGTGTTTAAAGCCATTGTCTTAAAATCAAAACCATATTGATAGCAGGAACTGGCTATTTTTGTATTGTCAACTCCCAACACAGTCTTGGAATGTAATAGAGCTTTAATACAGTTTAATTTATTTTTTCAATTGAAGAGTTTTGATATAATTTTGGTTAAGTTTAAAATCTTGTCCCATCAATGCCACTGTCTAGCTGTGTAATATTAACTTTTCTAAACTTCTGTTTCTTTAGCAGTAAAAGGGCAGCATTCATTCATTCAATAAATGTTTATTGATCGTTTCTGTATTCCAGGAAATGAAATATGTTCTGGAGAGTCTATGAAAGGTAATAGGAAAAATAGTCCCCACCTATGTGGCTGCTTGTCTGCTGGAAATGAAAGACAGTTACAAAGTTGATATAATAGAAGGCTATTCATCTATCATGATGGGGACCATTAGTTACTTGGTTAATTTTTTTTAAAAGTCAGTTAAAGTGAGGAATTATAGAGACCATCTGTGTTCATTAAACATTATTATCTTTTCGGCTGTTGTAAACTATACATAATATAAAACTTAGCATTTTGACCATTTTATTTATTTATTTATTTTGTCTTTTTGCCTTTATCTAGAGCCGCACCCGTGGCATATGGAGGTTCCCAGCCTAGGGGTCTAACAGGAGCTGTAGCTGCTGGCCTTCACCACAGCCACAGCAACGCAGGATCTGAGCTGCGTCTGCAACCTACACCACAGTTCATGACAACGCCGGATCCTTAACCCACTGAGCAAGGCCAGGGATCGAACCCACAACCTCATGGTTCTTAGTCGGATTCGTTAACCACTGAGCCACGACGGGAACTCCCATTTTGACCATTTTAAACTGTACAGTTCAGTAACTTTAAATGTATTCACATTGTTTTGTATCACCACCATCTTTCTTGAGATTTTTTTCATTTTTTCAAACTGAAACTCTATATCTATTAAGTGGTAACTCTCATTCCCCTCTTTTCAACCCCTTTCAACCTCCATTCCATTATCTGTCTCTGAGTGTTTGATGACTCCAGATACCTAATATACATGGAACAATATGATATTCTTTTGTGACTGGATAATTTCACTTACAGTGTCTTCAGTGTTCATTCGTGTTGTAGCCTCATTAAGGATTTCCTTACTTCTTTTTTTCCTGCACATGCAAAATGCAGAAGTTCCTGGACCAGAGATCAAGCTACACTACAGCAATGACAACGCCAGATCCTTAGCTCATGGAGCCACCAGGGAACTCTTAGGGCTTCCTTCTTTTAAAGGCTAGGTAATAGTTCATTGTATGTATATCCCACATTTTTCTTCTCCATTCATCCACTGATAGACATTTGGGTCTCTTCCAATGTGTTATTTAAATTTAGACATTTTGATGAGAACTGCTGATTGCAGTTTTTTGTCATTGTTCTTACATAAATTACACCCATCATATGTCATCTAACATTTCCAGTTTTGATTTCCTTATTTTTTTTTAATGGCCTTGGCCTATGGAAGTTTCCTGGGCCCGGGGTTGAATCCTACACTGCAGATGCAGCAACACTGGATCCTTAACCCACTGTGCCGGGCTGGATATTGAACTTGTGCCTCCATAGGGACCCAAGCCACTACAGTTGGATTCTTAACCCATTATGCCACAGAAAGAACTCCCCACTTTTGGTTTCTTTAATGTGGAAGGAGAAACTAGATACCTGTGTGGTAATGTGAGAATAGAATTCCCAGATTTTTGTGTTTTTTTTTTCCTGCAGTCTTTTAAATTATGGTTGGTCATATTGAATTTGATGGACTCATTTTTAGCGACTTGTATTATCTATTCTTTTCAAAGTATTTAACTTGGAGAAACAATTCTCTTTTATTCCCATATTTTCTTAGTCACATACAGCTTAATTAAATTATACAGTTAAAATAATGAGTGCACCTGACATAAAACGGTGTGGGAACAAGCAGTTGGCTGTTGGTGAACATTAATGATGATAGCTGAAAGGCTGCAGGATTGTTAAAGAAAAGCCACCTAGTTGAAAATGTGTTTTTAGAAAAGTTGAAAGGGTTAGTTTATCCAGTTGATCACTTTATTGGGTGTGGTTTTAAGGACTGCACACTATTTTACATGGAATGTTTGGTCAACAGGGACCTGTGGTATAGCACAGAGAACTCTACTTAATGTTCTGTGATAAGCTATATGGGAAAATAATCTGAAAAAGAATGGATATGTGTACATGTATAACCGAATCACTTTGCTGTACAGTTGAAATTAGCACCACATTAGAAATTAACATTAAAAATAAAAAAAGAAGTTATGTTGTTTAAAAAAGGGAAGTATCTGTGCTATAGATAGTAATGCACAGAGGATTTGATAACATAGGAGTTACTAATCCCTACTAGTCTAGGGATGGGGAAGTTCTTTTGAAGAAGGTGTTCAGATTCATCTTGAGGTATGGGGAAATATTAACCAGAGAACATTAGGGACGATATTTTAGGTAGAATGTAATATGTACAATTTTAGGTAGTAAGTACAGTTGTGTAAAACAACAATGGCATCTGGGACATTTAAATATTTTGTTATGATGGGAATAAAAACTTCATCCATTAATTTTAAAAAGGCTTATTATGTCCTCTTGGGAGATACACTAAACAAAATAGACTTGGCTGCTACCCACATAAAGATTACCATCTAGAGGGGAACACACTTTTCAAACACACAAATCAATATCAGGCTATGAAGTGTGCTAGAAAGGAGAAATAAAATGAGAGTTTATAATAGGGCAGGCAAATGTGACAGATATTGGGAGAAATGTTGAGAGAAAGACTTTGGAAAAAATTTAAAAGTTTGGAATTCCCTTGTGGCACATCACATTAAGCATCAGGTGTTGTCACTGCAGTGACTCGTGTCAGTTCTGTGTCATGGCTTTGATACCTGGCCTAGGAACTTGCATATGCTGTGGGTGCAGTCAAAAAAACAGTTTAAAAATTTAGACGTGAATACTGAAAGAAAGAACATTCCAGAAAGAAGAAACACATGTGCAAAGACCAGGGTGGCAGGAGACATTGGAATAAGTAAGAGAGCTCAGACTGGGGAGGTGGACTAGCACAGACAATGTTCTGGTGTCATACTGAAAGACTGTAAGATTTGGGTTAGCTGATTTCTAAGCCCCCTGTTAATCTCCATGTTTCATTCTGTAAATGTCATCTGTGTCAATTCAATTGGCATACTCCTTTCTTCCTTCCTCCCTTCTGTGATTGTATTTGTTTTAAGCTTTTAGGGAGCTGCATTGTCCAGTAATTCCTATGTTTTGTGAGACTCTAATGGTTTGTCAAAGAAAATGAATCTCTGGTGGTTTAAAAGAAATAAAGAGCTATTTGTGGTTGTTTTTGCTGTTAAGACTCTTCTCTATAGCTTCATCTTGCTTAGCATCCAGTACGAGGAGATACTGAGTACAGTTTCCCAAGTCCAGATTAGATAAATTCTACTGTCTGCTAAGCACTGATGGATCCTAATTGGGTGGATGACTTCAAATGCAGAATACTCATTATTCAAAGCAAATGAAGTCCACTTTGCCCCTTATTCTCTTTGTGGATAGTTTGTGTATCACCCTTGATTAAGTAATGGCAGGTGAGATGGTGGTCTACCTTCATTCTGTTGGTTTAGATTCTCTGGTAGAATATGCTTTGCTTACAAAAGCTTTCTTTAACTTAATGTATTCTTTATTCTGAAACTACCACCAAGAGCTAGTAGAAATATTCCAATGCCCAACCAAGGTGGTCAAACCTGATATTGAATTTTGTTTCTTTTTAAAGGCAAAGTTAATGTGGATTCTAAACATTTTCATGTCTACTTTGTGTGTTCTTCTAGGGGCCAAAAGGAAGGGCATGAGTAGTTACATAAATTGTTAATATTAATATTGTTTGACAGTATAATTATAAAAATACTACATAATGATATTGAAAACAAAGAAAATGACATCTGGTGTGCCCCCAAGGTCAAATAATTTTCCCTAATTTTCTATGTGAAATGTATTTTAAAACCTCTGATCCTTCCTAAGATTTGGCTGTTTAATTTATGGATTTAATTGTGAAATGATATTTCCTTGTATATTACTGTGCGTTAATTCACTAATTCAGCTGAATCTCATTTGAAGCTTCCAGCTGCGTTTCAGAACTTCACATATGTTTGACGTAAAGCAAAGGGATGTTAACATTTGAATAATAATGTATTCTTTGTGTCTTCTAGCCCTATGAAACCACTTTCACTTCCCCCAACATGACAGGATATTTTTTATGCCTCTGATTTTGAGTCTGCTATTTCCTTTCCCTATAATGCTCCCTCTTTTGGCCTGTTAAGTAGCCACTCTAACTTTAAGATTGAGCTTAGGTGTCATATCCACCTGTGAAAACTCTCTACACTCCCCTAGTCATAGTATGTGTCCCTCTTTCTTGTTCTCATAGGATTACACATATACTTTATCATTACACTTATCAAAAAGAGTTTTGATTTAATAATTTGCTATATTAGGCATAGGGATACTACAGGATTACCTCAATAGTTCTCCCCAGGTCTGTGAACACCTCAAAGCAAGGAGTTCTTTGCTGACACTGAGTAGGAGCTCAGCAAATGTTCATTGAAGGTATAGAGCATTGATTATAAGTGTGGCTAGCCTGTACTGTACTTCAACCATTGAGGTTAAGCTCCTTACTTTCATCAACTTAGTTAATGTTCACAGCAATCCTTTGATGTAGTTATAATCATACCCATTTTACCTTTATAAGATATACCAAGGTTAATTAGTTTGCCCAAAGTCATCCAGCTGCCAAGAGAGGAAGCTCAGATTTGACCCCCACTTCTGTATTATTCCCAGGGCCATATAATCTGCCTCATGCTGTTATGATTTATGTTGAAATCATAGAAGCTGTTGGGTAGAAGAAATTAGAATGGTGATTAATAATAACTCACATCTGAATGGCACTTTACCATTTACATAAAATTATGCATTATGTCATCTGATTAGAAATTACAACTTTATTATTATACAAATGATGTATTTCCAATTTAAAAGAAATAAGTTAAAAATGGGGAGTTACCAGTAAATTAAAAATCAACTAAAGGAAACAATCTTCAAATTTCACCACCCAGAGAGGACTTTGATTAATATTTTGTTGCATTTCTCTGTCTCTCTCCCCTGTGTGTGTGTCTGTGTGTATTTGTGTGATGTTGTTGTTTATAGTGTTCCTTTAAAATATGTCAGTAAATATCACAAAATTTTATTTATATACACCATGATATTTTTATGGTATTCCATTTTGAGGTTGTGGCATAAATTATTTTGTTGACATTTATGTTGACACCCACTCTGATCCCTGGGGTTTTTCCTTCCTTGCTGCACTGACCTGTTTTATCTCCAAGGGGGTAAACACTGGACCACTTTTACTAATGACTCTCTGGCTTATTTGCATGTTCCCTTTCTCATTATAGTATTATTAATATAGTGGTGTATGTTCACTCAGACCACAGTTCAGTCTTTTTCAGACCCTCTGCTGAATTAGGTCAAATTCCAACTGGCTTCCTGACTCTTTGTCCTCTTGGGGGAGCCAGAGTGTGACCCTTCTATGAGTTCCTTTCCATTTGCTTCAGCACAAGGTACTTGCTGACTTGCAAATATTTCTTTGAGTTCAGTGACTTAACCCATTTTAATTTTTGTCGATTATACTCAGCTCATTCTTTGTGTGTATGTGTGTGTGTGTGTGTGTGTGCTTGCCTTTTTCTAGGGCCGCACTGGCAGCATATAGAAGTTCCCAGGCTAGGGGTCCAATCGGAACTGTAGCCTCTGGTCTACACTGTAGCCACAGCAACGTGGGATCCGAGCTGCATCTATAACCTACACGACAGCTCATGGCAATGCCGGATCCTTAATCCACTGAGCGTGGCCAGGGATCGAACTGGCAACCTCATGGTTCCTAGTCGGATTTGTTAACCACTGAGCCATGATGGGAATTCCAAACTCAACTCATTCTTTAATCCAGTAAAGGAATTCTCCATTGGATGAACTGAGTCCCTCAAAAATTGAGTTCTTTGCAAATTTTTTTTTTGCAAAAAAAAAAAATTGAGTTCTTATTGTTATTTACGACGCTATGAGGTATGGAGGCAGAAACTCCTAGGCTTATACTGACAAGTAAGATTATATAGTCTTCAAAAGATTAAGTGATTTAGCCAGTGACACTAAGTAGCAAATGGTAGTTTCAGAACACTGTCCAGTTCTCCTAACTCTGAGTATGAATGTCTTACCTTTCGCAGTACTGGCTCTAATGATGAACAATATTATTATAAATTTATGAACTGTAAGAAGAAAGCATGGCTGTCATGTTTGCTTACTGTTACATCATGTTCCCAGTTTCAAATTTTAGCTGAATTCAGAAGTGGTTAACTTGTAGCTAAGTACAAAAACTGATAGGGCATTTTATACCCTAATTCCTCTCTTAAATAGGTTTCAATTACATTTCATTGCCTGTCTTCAGGATAAAGTTCAAAGTTCTTAACTTGGCATTTGAAATATTCCACTGTGCCCCATATACCCTTTCCTACTCTATTTTTTATTATTTCTTTATAGCAATACTTTGTCTCATTTAAACTTTTCCCTGTGCTGTGGTCTGAATGTTTCGTGTTTTCTCTGTGCCACACTGATCTTTAATCCTCTTTCCTGCATTTATCTACTGATAAATACTTTATATAACATGACTCACAGTTCAAAGCAATTGTCTCCTCCTCCATGAAGTCTTCCTGTCTTAGCCAGGTAAAAGAGATCACTTATTTCCTTAGAATCAGAGAAGATTTGGTATCTATTGAATTATATTTTTATGCCATATGCCCTTGAATAGGTTATACAAATTTTGCTATGTCATGACTTCTGTATGTTGGAGTTATGAGCATGACTTAATTGGATTTCCTACAAGCCTGAAACCAATTGTCAGTCAGGGTTGGGTTCTTATCTGGAGATAGAGATCATGGGGCCATCTGCCATGGATGGTTTAAATAATTATATGTGAAATATACAAACAAACAAATAATTTGACTGTTGAGAAAAACTAGGCAAAAATAGGTGAATGTTTTTCTGAAGTTGAAGTTAAATATAAGGCAATAACAAAGTTAATAAAAGAAAGCAAAAATATGTTTTACAAATTAAATTATGAAAAATTATTTTAAAATATTGAGACATGATTCAACAATTGTGACTAATGAAATGTTAATATCATGAACTTATATAAAACTCATACAGATTGATAAGGAAAGCTGTAGATATTCAATAAACAAATGGGAAGGAACATGGAGGAAATCACAAAAGAGAAAATACAATGACTGTAAATATGTGTAAATGCTTACCTTCATTTGTAATTTAAAAATAAAGCGGTATTAATACTTTCAGATATAAAATTAATAAAATTAGATATGAATGTTCAATATTGGTAATGGTATGGCAATTGGGCTCTTTCTTAGCACTGCTAAGAGTGGAAAATTAGTATAACTCATGCAAAAGCAAGGTATTAATCTCTTTCAAAAGCCTCAAAATTGTACATGTTATTTTACCTAGTAATTCCTCTTCTAGGAATCTACTATAATGAAATAATCAGCAATGCAGACAAAGATTTATGCACAATGATTTTCTTTGAAACACTGTTCATGATAATGAAGCATTGAAAATAATCTAAACAACCATTAAGAAAGAAAACGTTGAGTAAATTCTGGTGTATCTATAATATGGAATATTGTGCAGCCATTGAAATGATATTTAAGATGAATATTTAATGATTTGGAGAAATGCTTAGGTGTGTAAGAAAAAGCGGGATACAAAATGCTTATAACGTGGAACTAATGTGTAAAACAACTTATTACTAGGAGGAAATGCACGAAATGTTAACAGAGTTTTCTTGGGATTCGGAATTGTCCATAACAGAAAATTGTCCTCAATAATTGCCTTATTTTGGAACCTTTATAAAATTTCTCACGTTACATATGTTCTTTCACTTTCACTTTCCTTTTTTTTTTTTAAATAAAGTATTA
Source organism: Catagonus wagneri (assembly GCA_004024745.2). Classification (NCBI taxonomy): domain Eukaryota; kingdom Metazoa; phylum Chordata; class Mammalia; order Artiodactyla; family Tayassuidae; genus Catagonus; species Catagonus wagneri. The sequence goes on from PVHT021183631.1 coordinate 13,869,737, forward strand.
TTGTTAGGTAAGTACCTTACCCTGAAATGACGTCAATCAAAGCTAGTTTTGAACACTTGTAGAAATCACTTGAAAAAAGTGGTGAAAATGGAAGCAAATAAATTGACTTCAGATTTTGTAATTATTTTTGGTCAGATTTACAATGGTCAGGGTATAATGGGATAGTGAAAGGCACACAGTATAAGGAAAACTTTGAAAAGTAATAGAATAAGTAAGGTTTGGCATTTTATCTGTTGGTGTTATGAGTATATTACTTACAGGAGGAATAAGAAAACAAAATACCCTGACTTATGTGAGTGGGTACTTTTAGCTTAGGATAAAATAAGTAGTGAGCATCACAAACATTTCAAAGTGTTTTACCTGATGCAACTTTAGTGGAAGTGAAGAAGATGTATGCCAGGATACTATGGTAGATAAGTATGTGAAGAATTTAGTTAATATTATTTCAAAGACTGTGAGATAGAAAAAATAGATTTTCCTTTGTTTTTATGTGATTTAAATATATATATAATCAAATTAAGATATTAAATATTATAATTAAATTAAGATATTAAATATTATAGGTATGCAATTGATCATTTGATTTATATTACTAATAAGTAAATAGCTTGGCTAAAAGTAATAACAGCATCGAAACTTCAATATTCTCATTGTAAAAATGGAGAATTGCCTAATATTCAACAACTCACTTTATATCTGACATGCACAGTTTTATATTTTGTACTTTTTCTGCAGTAAAAATATGTTTTTCTGACAAGAGAATCAGCACAAATTTTTGGTTTATAATTTGGAAGAAAACTTAAAATTACAAATACCCTTTGGGGAGGGAAAATATCCTTCAGTCCACTTTAAGATAAACAGATCTCAGCTCCTTCCTACAATGGTGGTTTGGAAGTGTGTGTAAATAGAAATTCTAGAAAATCTAAAGTAGTGGAGGAAAGAGAGGAGAAATGTGTAAATGGAGCTTCTATGAATGCTGAAGATAAACTTTCCACTTTTTGTAATTCTTTTTATGACTTGTCTCATTGAAAACTAGTTTAACATTTTTTTTCTTCTTAAACTACAAGCTGATACTCAGAACCTCTTTTGTTTCTTGTGTTAAGCTTCACAAAGTGGAGAGAACTTCTTTCTCCAGAGGAATGATGGACTCTTACTGGGCACATTCAGCCCTTGATCTTGAGATGAAAGTCATCCTGTGGATTAACTGAGATGTTGTTGGTAGCCTTTGTGTTGTGAACTGCTGCTTTGTGGTAAATGGAAGATGAGGAAATAGAGGAATCTATGAATCTAGCCCCTGTTTAGCCCCAGGCCTGGCCTTATTTAAAATAAAATAGCTACAGTTGGAAACAGAATGGATGTTTAAAATCTTTGAGCCCCAAATCCGTATGATAAAAAAAAAAAATAGTTGGAGAAACAGAAAGTTATATAATGTATTCTTTGGTCCAATTCTTATTTTTATTTTCTTCGGGTTTTTCTCTTTTTCTCTTGTGAGCCTGATTTGACAGACATCTCAATCCTTTGTGCCGGCTCAATTGCAAACCTAATTCGGTACAGGTTTAGGGGGAATCTGGCTTGATTAAGTAGGTGGCACCATGTAATCAGAACCAGGGTCACCCTGAATACTTATACAGATTATTCATTTCACTTAGAGCCTTTAATGGTGGGAAAGTATAGTCCCTTGCTAAAAATTCTTACTATTAAATTATCAGGAATTGACTAGGAGTTTCAAGGTTGGTAAAAAACAGTTACTTATTTTTACCCATATTTAGGTTTGGGTTCACCCAGAAATAGGCCCTGAGACATAAAGTGTTAGTAGTTTATTTATGAGGTGAAAGGAACACCAGTGTGTAGAAAATGGGAGAAGCAATACACTGCAGGGGAAGCAGCCCATCAGTGGTGTGCTATTAGGCCAACTACAATAGTGGGTGACTAGGGTTAAATCTCATGGGGAAGCTATGGAAAATGATGCCATTCACACACTCAGAATTAGCTCATGTGAGACCAAGGGACCTGGGTTATTTATACACTGAAATCTGAAGGTCTTTGGTTGAGTACTACTCACCAGGTGTACCATTTCCCTGGATCTTTTGTTCTTTGACAAAACTATCTTCTCTGTCATCTCTTTGACCATATCTGCTCCATCTGGTTGGCCATAAGGGAGTCTCTGCACTCATTCACTCAAAAAATATTGGTTTATTTCTCTTGGGAATATGGCAGGGATAGTGAGAAAATTAGATAATAAACAAATATATAACATGTTGTGAGGTAATACAGTACATTGTTAAGAAAAATAAAACAGAGTGTGGTAGGTTGAAAAAAAATTGCCCCAAAGATTTCAATCTTGATTTCTGAAATTGGTCATTTGATGAGGAGATTATCCTCATCACAAGAGAGAGGCAGAGGACAGTTTCAAAGACAGAAGAGGAGAAGGCACTACTGAGACAGAGAGAGACTGGAGCGCTGCAACCATAAGCCAGGAAATGGCAGCATCCACCAGAGGCTGGAAGCAGCAAGGGATGGATTCTTCACTAGAGCCTCTGGAGGGAACACAGCCCTGCCAAGACCTTGATTTCAGCTCAGTGAATCTCATTTCAGATTTCTGGCCTCCAGAGCTTTGAAAGAATTAATGTCTACGGTCGTAAAGTACCAAGCTCATGATAATTTATTATAGTTGCATCAGAGAACTAATACACAGTGCATAAAGGAGCACATGACTCAGCTATTACAATTTTAGAAAGTGTGGTGAGGAATAGTTTCTCCTAAGGGTACAAGTGAGCAGAAATTTGAATGACAACAGAGAATGAGTCATTTAGGTAAACAACTTTCCAGGCAGAGGGATAGCAAATGGCAGGAGTAAGCTTGGTGTGTCTGATGGATAGCAGGGAGGTCAGTGTGTCTGGAGCTGAGAGAGCCAAGGGGAGAGTGTCAGGAGACGAGATAGAATAGGGAGTGGGGCTCAGATCATGTTAGAGTCTTCCAGGACTTGGAGTTTTATTCTTGGTAAAATGAAAAACATTTGGAAGGTGTAGAAGAGTGAATGAAATTGACTTTAAAGTCATTTGCCCCATCACAAGACCCTCTGATTCACTCCATCAGTTATTAGGCTTCACTAAGTTTTCTCCTGGGTAAAACTGGAAGAAGCACTTCAAGTTCCATCAAATCCTTGAGGTGAAAGAAGTGGTGGTGGTGGTGAGGCAGTGGTCCTCCTGCCTCTGGTTCAGTCCTAGCAAAATCTATAATCGAGACACAAATTTCCTTCCACTAAAGTTAGTTCCTTCCTTTAGCTTAACTCCTGTGCATTGTCTTCCTGACATAAACTCTACCCCTTTGTCCAGTTTTTCCATAGCCTACTTTTTATTGTCTCTGTCAGGGCCCCAGAAGGAGTGTGGATATAAGACCTATCCCCATAGTTGGGGGAGTGAGGCCATAGGTGATAGTATAGGGATTAAACAAATAAGGAAAATAAACAAGCTTGCAGTCATCCACAGTCCCATCCCTTATTTTAACCCTGGCACAAGCCCCGCAAATGTGACTATGTGTCTTCCCTTAAATACGTGTGGCATCTCAAACTACTTCATAAGGTCAGGAACCATCTCTCTGGGCATGATACATTTCTCACAGGACACAGTGCATTGCCTTATATAGATTAAGTGTGAAATACATATTTATTAAATAATTTGTTGCTGGTCAGAGTGTGATAGAGGAAAAGGACTGAGCTATGAAGTGGAATGAATAAAACCTACATTTCCTGCTTCCTCTTATCTGATCCTCTTGACAAGCTCAAATTGTAGGAGTTGACTGCACCCTGGACTTCAGAGTTGTTGAAGCCGAACACCCACCTTCCTCTTTTGCACATATATTCTCAGGAGAGAGTTCTGTGGGTGCATTTCAGAGGCAGCTGCAGGGGCGGCCTTTTTAGTTTGAGTACCAGAGTTGACTCATTAGCACTGGAAAACTTTAGAATTGTGCCACCTCCTTCTTTTCACCCACCTCTTCCCACCCAGCATCTTTAAAGATAAGAACATTTAGATCTAGATTATTTTGGAGTATATACTTTTTTATGTTTTAAACATTAAACTCATTATCCCATTGGCTGGTTGATTTTAATTTGCTTGTCTTTTATCTACTCAATTCCACAAAGGTTTTGAAGCAGTCACATAGGTATCTGTATAGAAAAATCTAGAGGAAAATACCATTACTAGATTGTTTTATTGAGATTGGAATGTAATAAATGGACAAAGAATTGAAGAAAATTAGAGGGATGGACAAATTAGGAAAATCTTCTTAGAAGCAATTAATCTATTATGACACTTACTTTTATTTGTTCAGGTCCCTGGAGTGATTTTTTTTTCCTTTGGTTTCCTACTGAGTTGCTGTTAGACTGATGGTATAATATAAAGACTTACCTTTAACTGATAGCAAAAATTTTCATCATGTTTATTTCCAAAGAGGGAAAAATGAGAGAATCCTCTAAGGAAGGGGATTGTTGCAGCTTGTTTTGATAAGAAGCCTAGATATTTCATAAAGCACAATGTTTTAGGACATTATCATAGAAATAGAGAAGAGCCTTTGGGAGGAGAATCAGAGTTATCCAGAAGGAAAGAAAATCAGAAAAACGGAAGAAACTTCAAGCAAAAGGCAAACTTTTTCAAGGCTCCCACTGTGAAAATAAATGACTGTGGTCAAACCAGTTTAAAGCTTTGCAGTTCATTTTTAAGTTTTAGAGCAGGGAGAGATTTTAGAGTTCATTGAGTTCAGTCCCTTCATTTTACAGATGACAGAGCTGAGACCCAGCAAGGTTAAGTGATTTGCCCATAGTCACACAGACAGTGTGGGGGCAGAATCTTAACTGCATTTCAGATTCTCTGACTCCGGGTCCTGGGCTCTTTGTACTACATTTTGTTTCTATACCCAGATGATATCATTTTGGGAAGGAGACATCCAAGGGCCTGAGCAACATGGACCAGCAGGGAAAAGGAGAGAAGTAGGTTGCTCAGGAGAGCTGGATGCATGATTCTACTGAGTAGCCTGGAACCAGCCAGGGCCAATGAACAAAACTCTTCAAAGGGCAATAACAACCAATATGACTTTTTTTTTCCTTGTAGAACTGAATCTTTTTATAGGATTGCCCAACTCTTCCAGAGTTAAAAGGAAATAATTCTTCCAAATCAAATGGACGCTTAATTCTCATCAGCCCTAAATTTCAGAAGCAAACTGTGTAATGATGACACTTGTGGCAAAGAGTGGTTGCCTGGGAAGTTCCAGCAACATGCCCAGAGCAAGTAACTCCACTCCTTGGATCAGTGACAGTTTCACTGCTAAATGCTTTAAAGACAACGTATGTCTCTAGGTTCAGGAATTTAGGGTATTGCTGAGGTGTCCCTGAACACTGGAAGGTCAGTGCAGGAAATAGTGGAGATGGGGCCAGGAGACACTTCAAGACTTTCTTCTTTCCCCTTTATGTAAGTAGAGCCACTTTCCCTGAAGGTTGTGAAGACTGGGGAAAATTTTTGAATGTTTTATATAATGATTGATGCTGATAAATATTTTCCTAAAAAATTATTCTTACCTCCGATTGTATCCAGTTGTGATTGTGATTTATAATCTTCAAAGAAGTACATGTTCTTTTATCTTTTTCTTAATGTATGGACAATATGTGTGATGGTTGCTAGAGACTCTAAGTGGGCATTTTGGAATATGTTTTCCCCTCCACACTCTTCCTTTGTGCCTTATGTTCAGAGTCTGTCCAATTGACAGGCTGATGAGGAATTTTTCTCCTAGAGACTGACTGGATGAGTGAGCAGTCAGAAAACATTTATAGTTATTTGATGATAGAGTCCTAACATCAACCATGTCGCTTTTCATTGTTTTGTCTCTTTTAGAAGAGAAATGTTTAGAGGCACATTTGAAAAACTGCCAAATGGGCTTCAGAGAGCTTTACATCCCTATATTAATTGGGAACAACAGTTGCATATTTACATTTTACCTTTTGCAGATACAAAACTGCACATAGCAAAAAGGAATGACTGTTCTTTTTTCCTTATTATTTTGTGAATAAGAGGATTATACCATTATATTAGAATGTACTTTGTTGTGTTAAGTAATTGGTGATGAAAAAAAAAATACTTAACAGTGGGACAATCCCTTTAAAACAATGTTAACATACATATTTTGGGAAATAATTCACCAAATCTGAAAGTTTATTGTTAGCATTCCCTTTTTGTTAAGCAATGCCACTTTTCAGGGTAAATATTCCCCTTTCTTCTTCCTTTGCTAAGTTTAGCATATATTGTTAAAGATTAGACACTTCTGAATTCCTAAGAAGTGCTGGGATCTATTTTTAAATGATGGGACTTAGGTTTCCAAATTTCCAATATCAAAGAATTTTATAGAAACACCATGGTTAAAATGACCAATCTTGGATATGTTTGAGTCTTTGACTGAAATAAAACAGCCTTTCAAGGCCCAAATCCTTTCAACACTGCATATCTCTTATCCCAGCTGTTGACCCTGAAAACTTGCTAGAGCTAGAGCAATTTTGGGATTTAAGGAGGTGGCATTTTGAATTACATCTGCATGCCAGCTGAATTGTTTCTCCTCAGGAGAGATGAAACCAACAGCAAAAATGAGATCAGTCTTGGCTATGAAGATGTTAAAAATAGTAGTTAAAATGAGGGCCTGTTATGTAGCAGGAACCTTCTAGAGCTATCTCCTTTAAACCTCAAAAATGACCCTACAAGGTAAACACTATGAAGGAAAATGTACATTGTTATTCATGATTATATTAGGAGAAACCTTCTAAAGGGTTTTAATGAGGAATAAATACTTAAGCAAATATCTGATGAGTATCCTCTAGAAGAATAGAGAAAAGAATTCTCCTGGTAGATGGCAAGGATGTACAAAAGCCCTGAGGTAACAAATGATGCAAGCAAATCAAAAAGCAGAGAGTGTTCTGGTATAACTGAAAGCTTATAAGGGACAAGGAACATGATGACAGATAAGCGGGCAGGGATCAGATCACGAAAGGACCTTTTTCTTTTACCTGGTTCCAAGAGTTAGTTATTTATATCAGTCATTGCATAGATGTTGTCTATATTCTCTACCATACTGAGTCAAATAGGATACTCAGCCACTTTGATTATCACAAACACAAAACTCACCCAAGGCTTTGTGTGGCAGCAGACTGATAGAATTGGAGATTCTGACAAAGTTATAGTGTAGCTATGTAAACAAATTAAAAATTGAATATTAGACATCAGTCTTTTAAATATATCTTACAGCTCTATCTACCAATGTGGACTCCAGCTTCCTAAAAGTTTACTTTTCTTTTACCTCTCTTCCCTTGGTCTTCCCCTCCCTTTTCTTAACATTCATTCTCTCTTATGTTTTCCAATTAGCATACACTTAATTCTTGCTCATTTTGAATGCAGATCAGTTTAACAATCTTCTCTTCTATTAACTAACACTCACAGGGTCAGGATTCTTAGTTGTAAACAATAGAATCATCTCAGAGTGGTGTAAGAAGTAGATATTAGTTAAAGGATTTTAGTTAGCTCTCAGACTCTCGGGATTATAAGAAATCCAGTCTCGTAAATTATGCAGGAGAGGGGGGGAGGAGGAGGCAAAAAACCCGCTTAGATTCTAATAAGTTTATGAAGTCAACATAATCTGAAGATTAGTTGGATATGGAGGTAGGAGAAGGAAGAATTAAGTATGAATCTCAGGTTTGTGGTTTAAGAGCTAGTGGTTTGATAATTCCATTTACTGAACATTGAGGAATTTATCATGCATGGCTATTCAGCATATTTTGATTTCTTTCTTGGGCCTGAAACATTTTTTGCAATACAATACTTGTACAATACAGTGCAAGTAATACCAAGTGGAGGCTAGAATTAATTTTTACAACTCTCTTTATTGGTAAGTCACATTATAGGAGACATTTTTTTTCCAGAAAAAGAGCAGCATGAAGAAATAGCATGTACAGACCCAGTCTTTGGGTTAGCATGGTAGCAAGTCCTAGAGCTTTTGTCTTCTAGTTTGGAGCATCTTCATTTAAGCCACAGTTTTTCTGCCAAGCAGTGGAAGTAGCATTTTTGTTAGAAAAGCTCTAATAGGATATAACTGGGCCTGGATCTTGCCTGTATAAATTCCAGTTTTATTATTATACCCTCCAGCCTCTCTTCATCTAGTTTTGCTCTCCTGACAGTCTATATTTTCCAGGGTACTCAGAGCCATCCTTTTAAACTGAAAATCTGATACTATTACTCCCCTAATCAAATCTCACCAGTGGCATTTTCCTGGCCTGAAGAAAAGAGTCAAAACTCCTAAGGCATTCATTTCTTAAGAATACCATCACAAATCACCAACATGCTTGGGTGACTTAAAGAAAAGAAATGTATCCTCTCACAATTCTGGAAGCAAGAACTCTGAAGTCAAGTTGTCAAGGAAGCTAGGTCATGCTTCCTTTGAAGCCTCTAGGGGAGAATCCTTCCTTGTTTCTTCCAGCTTCTGAGAGCTCCAGGCTTTCCTTCGCTTGGGGACCGTAACTGCCAACTCTGTACCTCTGTCTTCACATGGCATTCTCCTCTTCTTATGAGGAAACCAGTCACATCAGATTAAGACCTATCCAATTCAGTATGACCCTGTCTTAAATGGATGATATCTGCAAAATCCTATCCCACACAAGCTTACAAGTAGATTTCCTCTTCCTGGAATACTCTCTGCTTCCACCACTCCCTCCAATTCTCTCATGTCCTTTTTGTCTCCTTGGACACCCCACACTAGGTATACTTAACCTCTTCTTTGCACTCCCACAACTAATTGAATTTTCTCCATCATAATTAACACATCACACTTTATTGTGATTAGTTGCCCAGTAACTTAGCTCCAAGAAGTCTAAGATAGTGTCTAATTGCTCAGCACCCTAGCCCTAGAACATAGCATAGTGCTTGTCACATGACAGATTTTCGGTAAGAAGAAGAAATTTGGCAGCTCTTTGGTAGTTTTAGATACCTGTGAACCATTTAGTTATTTAGCTTTGGGTCTTGTTGGAAGGGCATAGAATTTTCTTAGTCAGTACTCTTTCATACAGAGTCCTATTAATGGGAATAAATTGCAGATCTTAGAAGGTAGTATGTCACAGAAACTTTCTACAACCTTCTCTGCATGGCAATGACCTTGGATAATAGTCCTGTGATTGTCTCTTTTTGGTAGGCTGGATCCTCAGGCATCTTAATGAAAACACAGTTTCACAATACCTTTTAGACTTTGCTCATTTCTCTTTGATTTATTATTTTATAACAATTTTATACTAGTCATTACAATGATAATCTATTTCTTTCTGATAATGATAATCAGTATCAATTTTTGGCAATGTCAAGGCTTCAAACACTAAATGTAAAAATCAGTGTTTCTTGCAATCTCCATAAATTACTGGTTGTTTAGATTAATTGCTTAGAATTCAGGACTGAGATTTCTGATTCTCAGTCTCTATTCTGTGTCAACTCCTCTCTCAATTACTATAAGAGGAAGGTTTGATATTCTTCAAATGCAGCTAATAGACATATTTCTATTTCATTTTCTGTATTTAGGGTGAATATGGGTATGTCTATCTTAGCAATTCAAAAATGCCTTTGAAATGAACTAATTTAACATTAGTATTTCATTCTCTAAACATGTCTTCTGTTTCTGCTCCTTTTTGGTTCTTTAAAGAAATGTATTTTTAATGTTTTTATTTTTTAAACTCCTCTTATTGTACTATAAGTTGAATGAAGGATTAAAAGGAAAGAAGAAACAAAAATTTATTTGAGGAAACCCTTCATCAAATTTTCTGCTAAATTAATTTAGGGATTACTTGACTACCAGTATTATTTCTATATATAGTAACCAATTATTTCTGCATATAGTAACCAACAGTGGTATTCTTTTTTTTTTTTTTTTTGTCTTTTTGCCTTATATAGGGCCGCACTCGCGGCATATGGTGGTTCCCAGGCTAGGGGTCTAACAGGAGCTGTAGCTTCTGGTCTTCGCCACAGCCACAGCAACGCGGGAGCCGAGCCGCATCTGCAACCTATATTAGTGGTATTCTTTTTCATAAGAAATTACTCAGTGTCAAAATCCAACATGACACTTGTGTAATCTGGGTTTTATTTATTTCTTTTTTTCTTTTTTTTCACAGCTGCACCTGGTGCATGTTGAAGTTCCTAGGCCAGGGGTTGAACTGAGCTGCAGCTGAGGCCTATGCTACAGCTACAGCAACACTGGATCTGAGCTGCATCTGCAACCTGTGTAGCTTGCAGCAATGCCAGATCCTTAACCCACTGAGTGAGGTCAGGGATTGAACCCACATCCTCACAGAGACAACATTGGGTCCTTAATCCACTGAACCACAGTGGAAACTCCATATAATCCATTTTGGAGCTTAATCTCATTCTGTTCTCTACCCAACACACACAAACACACAGACACATGTAGATACAGACACTTAACTGGAATTACATGAATATTCACTGCTGTTTATCCAGCTGCGTGTCTAATAAGTTGGTGAAACATCATAGGGCCATTGGGGTGTGTTTTAAGAAGTGAAGCCCTTCCCCTTTGTTCCTCCACTGGGTGTTTCCATCATCCTGGTCCTTTCCAGGGGTTCCATGATTCTGCAAAGGGTATAGCAGAGGATTCAGGGGGTTGATTAATTTGAACTGAAGAATTACATCTTTATTTTCAATAACTTCCCAGTGATAGCATTTTCTTCAACTGAGTGTAAGCCACAAATCTTCAAAATTTTGGCAGCATTTGTGACTTTGTCACCAAGAGAAACCATAAATAATTCTTATCATGATTATTGCATATATCACAAAGATATTTTCGAAATAATAGTTATTCAAGTAAGATCTTATTGTTGCATGCATGATAAAGAAGACACAGGCATTATATCATAGATTTGTTTCTTTGTAAAAATTTTGTTAATTTACCCACTTTTCTTTGTAATCAGTTGCATTTTATGTATTTAAAAACATTCTTTCTGTCACTAGAATGACAAAAGGATCCATGGCCCAAAATGCTTCAGAACTCCTTCTCTTGGCATTATGAGCCATAGTTTTTGATTCTGTCGTCTTATTTGGGAGGCATTTACCTGGTGATTTAACACATCAAAGGTGATGGCAACATGAGCCATGTGCTTTAATCACTTCCAGGTGGTTGACCTCATGAGGCTTAGGACAAATTCTCCCATATTTCTCTTCACTCCCAGGACCACCCCTACCTCCAAGCCACTCCTGGATGCTAGTTGCCCTTATATTTATCCTTTCTCTTATTTCAAGGTTATTGCAGAACCATTTACCTTTTAGGCAATGTGAAAATTTGGATTTAAATCCTAGATCTTTCATTACAAGTTTGTGTCCTTAGATAGTTGCACAACTACACTGAGCCTCAGTTTCCTCATATACATAATTATCTTCACATATGGGTTGGTTGTGAAGATAAATGACTTACTATATATAAAGCCCTTAGATGGGTGGGTGACAAATAGAAAGTGCTATGCAAATATTTGCTATTATTCTTAATAAATGTGTTCATGAGTCCTATAACTGTGTAATAGGTAATTGTAATTTTAATAGTTAAAGCACTGTTTACAAAGGAAGTATTATGTACTACCTGAGATCATCTTGCCTCCCCCTTGCCTTATGCCAGCTGCTGCTGAGGCAACAAGTATGTGTGGTCTCTCACCAACACATTCAGATCCAACATGACAGTGCTTCATGCATATCATACTGCAAACCTCTCATCTGCTCTGGCATTTCCTGCTGAGGTAGAGGTTTGGTAACCTGTGCCCTTAGTACTCAATCCAAAAGTATGAAGGAGTCTTATGTCCCTAGAGAGAGAGGCCAGTGGATACATTTTTCATGTTTCAATGTTTCTTGGAGATGGTAGAAGTCCTACCTCAACAAAGGTATGCTCTTCTACATTTGTGTGTGCCTTCGTTACCCCTAGCCTCCCTTCTAGCACCATTCAAGAAGGCACAAGGAGTGCCTGATATTCTGACAACCTTGCCATTTGATGGCAAACAAGGAGAAGAATATACAGTCATCCCTTGGTATCAGCAAGGGGTTTGTTCCAGGACTCCCATGGATATAAAAATTCACAGGTGCTCAATTCATTTATGTAAAGTGGCATGATATTTGCATATAACCTTTGCACGTCTTCCTGCGTACTTTATAAATCCATTAGATTACTTATAATACTTAATACAATGTAAATGATACAATGTCTAGATTACTTATAATACTTAATACAATGTAAATGATATGTAAATAATTGTAAATACAATGTAAATGCTATGTAAATAGTTGCCTGTGTGCAGCAAATTCAAGTTTTGTTTTTTTAGGAATTTCTGGAAATTTTTTTCTAATATTTTAAATCTGTGGTTGGTGGAATCTGTGGGTTCAGAGGGCTGACTGTATTAGCTATCATGTATCCCATCATTTAGAACTGGCTTAGTAAAATAATGATGGATTGCCTGCTAAAATCTTGGCTTTACAAACAGGTCAAGAATAGCACGCTGTGATTTTGGGATGCTGACCTCCAAAATGCAGCACATGAGCTGAGTCACTGTACAGTACAATATATAGTACTGTGTCTCCAGTAGCAAGAATGTATGGATTGAGGAACCACGGGATGGAAGTAAAATTGGCCTGTTTCACTCTTACTTCTACGGACCTATATAGTATGTGAAATATGTGTATACTATCCCACAACTCTGTTCTGATAGCATTCCCAGGTCCCAGGAAGGAACACCTCAAACAGGGTACAGTAAAGAATTCTTTATCCACTGATTTTGAAGCTGTGATTAACACTTGATTTCTTCATGTCCATCATGCTAATTCCCAGGAGCAAAGAAAGAAGTCACTGAACTATGGAGGTAATCATCTGTATTACTAGGAGGAGTTAGGATTGCTGCTACACAATAGAGGTGATGAACAGCTATGTCTAGAACCCAGGGACTAACTTGGGCATCCTTTGGTTATTCCATGCCCAGGGGTAATAGCAATAAGGGTAAGGCACCTAAAGCTTCAACTCTCCATGCAAACCCTTATTTTAACAAGATATAGTTAATAAATAATTTAAATACTGAATAAAGAGTAGAAGTTGAGTAAAGGCAAAAATAAAACAGGTCACTTGTATTTTAAATGTAAAGAAACAAACTCTAGAAAAAGAGATCAGATTTGTGGTTACCAGTGGTGAAGGGTGAGGGAAGGTGGAACTGGATGAAGGTAGTCAAAATGTACACACCTCTAGTTATAAGACAAGTACTAGGGATGTAATGTACAACATGATATATATAATTCACATCGCTGTATGTTATATATGAAAGTTAAGAGAGTTAATCCTAAGAGTTTTCATTCCAAGGAAAATATATTTTTTTCTATTTCTTTAATTTTTTCTACATGAGATGGTGGATGTTCACTAACTTTATTGTGGTAATCATTTCTTTATATATGTAAGTCAAATCATTATGCAGTATACCTTCAACTTATGCAGGGCTGTATTGTATCTCAGTAAAACTAGGGTAAAATCAGAAAAGTTTAGAGCATCGCTAAGGATAATGTGAGAAGCTTTGCCACCTAACTTTGATGGGCTTACTGGGACATTCTGTTTAGTAACTTTGTGTTCTCAGTATATTTGCAAAATGAATATGGATTTTGAGGTAGGTTGATACTAGATCAGTATTGGTGTTTTTGTTCCATTTGCATTTTTGTGCTGGTAACCTGCAGTGATTTGTGTGGGACTGGGCCCAGAACAGTTGTTTCACTGATGCCTGTTCTTCCTTGCTGCTTTTGTTTTCATCTATCCCAAATGAGTTGGGAGCTTGAGAGAAAAAAAGAAGTTATGCAATTGCCCATAAGATAAATTCAATCTAAGAAGGAACAATAAAAAACAGACTTATTTAGTTATTCCACAGATCCTGATGATTAATAGCTTCTTTAGGTATGAACTTGAGGGTTCCATATTAACCAGATTTATTTTCTAATAATCATTTTTGTGAAAGGCTTTCATTTTATTTTAAAACATATATTTTATTTTAAAATATCTATATAAAATATCTATTTAATGAGATGTTATGTAATAAACAGTAGTGCAAAAGTACAGAGTTCTTGTATAACCTACAACACCTTCACATAGTTCACATGATTCTGTGTTTGTTTGTTTTTTGTTGTTCATCAATGAATACGATAAAGAAGATGGATATATGTTCTAGCTTCACCATTTTCTAACGAAGTAATATGGGCACTTTATATAAGCTTTGTTTATCTGTAAACAAGGAAATGGTTCTAATAAAAAGAAGAAAGAATATAGATCTGATACTCAGAGAATATATGTCCTTGGGTTGGTTATAAACCTTGCTATGCGTTAGTTTTCTGATATATAAAACATAGATACTTATATCTACTTTATTGTGAGGGCTAAATTAATTGTTTTATGTAAAACACTGAGAACTGTGCCTGGCATGGAATAAAATATTTATTATGTGCTGGGTGCTTTATATATATTATATCAAATATTTATCCCTCAACACTAAAGGTAGGTACTATTTTTGACATCCCATTTTATAGATGAAGAGATGGAGTCCCTTGGTACTGCCAAAATTAAGTTGTTTGACCAAGGTTGTACAGACAGTAAATGATAAAATCAGGTTGCCAACCCAGACATTCTGGCTCCGTTCCATTATATTACCTCTCTAACCAGCACCTGCCCAACCTCTTAGAAATATCCTAAGCATTTTATGAGAGAATTGAGGCAAAAACATATGATATACTATAAATTGATACATAAATGTTAAGGTATTAAAAGTCGTATATCAAGCTGAAAATACTTACTATTTATAGCTTCCCCAGTTGGCCTTTTTAATGTCCACCCAATGTTTTAAAATGTTGAAATAGCATATGCTTTTTCCTTATTTTGATTAGTTGTCTTATATTCTTTATATAATTTTATTCTTCACCTAATTCTAGGAGAGGGTTCATACCATAGCTGAACACAATGCTAAATCTGGTAGAATTTTAGCATTAATAAGGAAGTAATGTGATAGGTGAGGAGACTGAGGCAGTTCAGTACTGTGGGCCAGGCAGTAGGCAGGGCGTGGAGGGCAGTTGTGAAAGCGTTCAGGGCTCTTCCCAGACAAAAAAGAATGCCACAGAAATAAGAACCCATGGCTAGTGTGGGACAGTTGAGTTTATTTCTTTGTTTTTCAAATGGGTTTGTGCTAAAAAAAAATCCAAGTTCACATACTTTTGAAATATTCCAGTGTGTTGAAGGTACAGTTTTGGAGTCCTTACTGGTTAAAAGTTTATCACATTTCTGTTTCCTCTGGCCATAAAGGCCTGAAGGTCAAAGTGGGGTTATAGTTGCTAAATCTAATGTATTCCCATGTGGTGTGGTGTACTCCTAGGACCTGCCTTATGAGATTGTTGTGGGGATTGAATGAATGCAAGAAAAGCAATTTGTACAATGTCTGATACACAGTCATTGCTCAGTAAAGAGTGTCATCAGCATCTATTTTGGTAAGGCTTCAGCTCCTTGAGAAATAGCCCTAATATTCCTGGAAATCACCAGGGCATATCACTTGTGGAATCATAAAGAAGTCTTCTCAGGGATGAGGTAACGGTCATCAGCTTCCTCCTTTTCTGGCTGAGCTTTCTATTCCTGCTGGGCTGTGGGAGGCTGTCATCTCAGCTGGTGGTTCCTGGTGCTGGTTCTGAAGTATGATTCATCCCATGGTAGCTCTGTGGAGTAATCTGGCATATTGATGTGACAGCATGTTCCCCCTGCAAAGTTGCATTCTGTTCTGAAGTCCCAGTGTGCTGGCAGCATGCTGGCTGCCCTGTCTCCTATCATTTTGCAAGTAGATGTAGATCTTTCAGATTATGTTGCTCACAGCTTTCTCTCTTTAGGGTTGGAAGGGTCAATCCATGGGGACTGCTCTATAAGACTACTTTGGGTGAAGGATAATGGTCTGTCCTCAATTTTCTTCCCCACTTACCTGCCAGTTTGGTCTTTTCTTAAAATTAATGTTTTCGTGGACACCCTGTCCATTTCTTCTACAAAAATACAAACTCCTTTTGTGCTTCTCCCACACAGCTTCCAGATGTTTCTTTTTCAAAAAAATGTTTGGACTATAGTTGACTCACAAAGTTGTTAGTTTCAGGTGTACAACAAAGTAAATCAGTTATACATATACATATATCCATTTCTTTTCAGATTCTTTTCCAGTATAGGTTATTATACAATATTGTGTAGATTTCCCTCTGTTATGCAGTAGGTCCTTGTTATCTATCTAGCTTATATGTAGAAGTGTGTATATATATGTATATACATATATATATCAATCCTAATTTCCTAATTTACCCTCCCTTCAACATTTCCCCTTTGTTTTTTGTTTGTTTGTTTTTTGCTTTTTAGGACCACACCCGTAGCATATGGAAGTTCCCAGGCTATGGGTCAAATTGGAGCTACAGCTGCTAGACTACACCACAGCCACAGCAACGCAGGATCCGAGCCGTGTCTGTGATCTATATCACAGCTCACGGCAACGCCAGAGCCTTAACCCACTGAGTGAGGCTAGGGATCAAACCCATGTCCTCATGGTTTCTAGTTGGGTCATTAACCAGCTGAGCCACAATGAGAACACCAATTGGTAACCATAAGTTTGTTTTCAAAGTCTTTGAGTCTGTTTCTGTTTTTTTAAGTTCTTTTGAATCATTTTTTCAGTTTTCACATATTAGTGATCTCATATTGTCTGACTTACTTAGTGTGACAGTTTACGAGTCTATCCATGTTGCTGCAAATGGCATTATTTTGTTCTTGTTCTATGGCTGACCAATATTCCCTTGTATATATGAACCACATCTTTATCCAGTCCTCTGTTGATGGGCGTTTAGGTTACTTCTGTCTTAGATATTGTAAATAGTGCTTCTATGAACATTGGAGTGGATGTATCTTTTCAAATTATGGTTTTCTCTAGGTATATGCCCATGAGTGGGTCTGTGGGATCCAGATGTTTCTTAATGTCATCAATAATGTTTAATATCAGACTGGACCCATACCTCAAACATACACATGGTACATTTAAACTAGCAAGTAGAAAAAGAGTATTACATTTGCCATCTGAATATGTGTAATCACTTAATCCTTTTTCAGTTCTGGTAGATGTTAGGTTCTATGACTTAGGATGAAATTATTCATTATAATTTTTTTCAGTCATAATTGTTTTGTTGAAAGTCATTCTTTCTGTAAGTTTACTATTAAGCAATGCAGTAGTTCATTATTTCCACTCACTCTGCTTTGAGGCATAGTCAAGCTTCTGCTCTCTTCTGAGTTCACAATTGATAGCTATTAGTGTTGAATAAAACAGTTTTAGTAAATTCTTTGGCATTTTTGTAAAAACAATTTCAACTGGTGAGCTTCATAGAGGCTCAACATTTGAAGGAGAAAGAGAAGAGAATGGTGATGTATCATACTTTGTCAAACCTGATGCAGCTAGAAGTTGCTTCTTTAAAGAACTTTTGTTATTAATAAGCTACAAGGAGGAAAGAAAACCTGAAAGTACCAAGCCAAAAATAAATCGGCGGGTAATAAATGTTCACTTGTGGCTGAATTTGTACCATTGTTGTTGATGGCACAACACAGCTGAGACAATTGAATTCTAGACTGTCTAGTCAGGAAATGACAGCTTTGTTTTCTTATCCTAATTCTGAGTAACTTCTATCATATCAACAGCTTTTGTAATATTAACTTTGATGTCTATGTTTACCTTACATGAATTATAAAATATAAATAAGTAGATGATAGGACCTTGAATGTTTTCATAACTTTTTGATTTTTTAAGTGTTTATGTAGCAAACGATAAAGAAGAGTCTTTTTAATAACATAAAAAGTCAGCCTAATTTGCTTATCAAACTTTCTTTTAATTAGTTTTTTTGCTGAGAATAAGCTTTATATAAAGTTATTGTTGTATTATAATTTTTCCAGCTAATGTGAGGTTTAAAAACTTTGTATTTTAAATCCAAGATAGTTGAGTTTATACTCCAAACATCACATTTTATATTTCAGTAAGCTATGAATCTTCTATTACAAAGATTTAGTGCTATCTCCCATACGAATAAGACCTGCACAAAAACACTTTATTACTATTCTAAAAATCTTCAATATCGTTTCTAACTGCAAGCCTTTTTTGGCTTACCTAATTTCTACATATCCAGTTCCAGCCTAGATAATTCTTCTCACAGCAGGCCCGTTTGGATCTTCTAATTTATGGTACGTGTATTAACCTCCTATGTATTCCTCTTACTTCTTACACTTTCCCGTTTTTATAACAAAACGTATCAATTGTATATGCAAATTTCAGGTTTACATTTTATCTCTGGGATTGCTTCTCATACCAATACTGCTATCGGTAACACCTTAAACTTGACAAAATACAAGAAAACAATCACCTGAAGGCACTGGATAATGAAAAAAGCAGGCATATTCTGGTGGGAGAGTTGAAATTTGTAAGAATGGATCAAAGCCAGTTGAGTTTCTTGTCTTTAAGGCTTTTATCCCGAGGCCAGACCAATGTCATCTGAGTACAGGGTGATCAAAACTCCAATAGACAATCTAAAGCCTTTTTGATCTGAAGAACGGAATACAGATTTGGGGGACACTAGTCATGAAAAAGAGAGGGGTGACTCCTGGGATGGAGAGAACCAGAGGGAGGAGCCCCAAATTCTATTTAAAAGTATTGAAATACTCTTTGAGTGTCTGGCTGACCTTCTGATCCATGCAAGGGCAAAGAAAACAAACCTTCACAGCTAATGAGAAAAGACTGAATTGAAATTGAGCTGCAACTCAAAAGAGAGTTTTCAACCAAGTTAATTGCCTATAAAAACAAAGACATCAATACTCTTTGGAGGGGCATGACAGGATCCAGAGTCTCTATGACATAGTATTTATAGTGTTTAGGATACAACACAAAATTACTCGGTATGTGAAGAACTAGTCTCAAAAGGAAAGGAATTCAACTGAGATCAACTATATGATGATTCAGATGTTGGAATGAAGCTAAGATTTTAAAGCATCTATTATAATTATACTCAGTGAAGTAAAAAAAAGTTAATAATACATGGAAACATTGAAAATCTCAGTAGAGAAATAGAAATAAATGAAAATTCTAGAACTGAAAAATAAAATAACCTGAATTAAAATCCCCCAGATAGGCTTATCAGCAAAATAGAAATGAGAGGGAAAGTCATCAGTGAATTTAAGGATAGAGCAATAGCATACTAATCTGAAGACAGAAAAAATAAGACTGAAAAACTGAGCAGAGCCTTGGGGACCGGTAGGCAATAACAAAATGGCAAAAGCAAAAGCACTGAACAATCACACTGCTGAAAGCCAAGGATGAAAAGGAAATTTTGAAACAATCAGAGAATAGCGACATTTTATGTGCAGGGGTATAAGGAAAGTGAACCTATGATGAAAGAAATCAGAACAAGAGGGCAAGGGGGTGGGAACTACCTGGGAATGGATATAGAAGAGGGATAACCTGGTGGGAACTCTGGGTAGATATTATGATAGAGATGGGCGGGAACTACCTGGGAATGGATATAGAAGAGGGATAACCTGGTGGGAACTCTTGGTAGATATTGTGATAGAGATTTGGGTGACATAGGTGTGTGCTTTTATTATAATACCGAATATACATTCAAGATTAGTGTATCTCATCTCATTATATGTAAATTTAAATTTTACATTAAAAGGAAAAAAAACCCAAATTACAGTTTATTCTCACCAATTTTAAATACTCTGAGGACAGAGACCGACAACATTCCTATCACCATGTCCCTCATGCTAAATACAGTCCATGACATGGGCTGCATGCTCAGTAAATTTTTGTTGAATTTAATTTAATTCCAAGTATTATTTTTCATCTCTGCTGATCTAATGAAGATGAGTAGATCATGATCAAAGTTCTGGAAAATAAAAAGGTGAAATAAGAAATCTATAATCATGAGCATGATAGGCTAATGCGAAGTTAAATGTAACATCCAGGATAGGTCATGTAATAACATGTTCAAGTTTGCATTTTCAGGACTTCCATTGCCTTATATCAGTGTAATCTAAGAACTCAGCATACATGACTTCAAAGAACATAAACATTTTCTTTTCTTTTTTTAGGTCTTTTTGTCTCTTTTTTTTAGGGCTGCACTCACGGCATATGGAGGTTCCCAGGCTAAGGGTCTAATCAGAGCTGTAGCTGCAGGCCTATGCCACAGTCACAGCAACACCAGATCTGAGCCCTGTCTGCGACCCACACCACAGCTCATGGCAATGCTAGATTCTTAACCCACTGAGCAAGGCCAGGGATCGAACCCACAATCTCATGGTTCCTAGTCAGATTCATTTCTGCTGTGCCATGACAGGAACTCCAAAGAACATATACATTTTCTATAAGAATGCAGCAAAGTAAACATTATCTCCTTTTTGCAGTTGATCAAATAGAGACTAAAGAAAATAAAGGATTGGGATTATATGGCTGATAACTGCGTAGCTGTGGCAGTTAGAATATTAGCAGGAAACAGTTACTCCCAGATGGTTAAATAAAGAGAATTTATTGGCAATCCACATATAGAAGTGTGGGCTAGATAAAGAGAAGCAAAAAGAGGTGATGAGGTAGGTATTCAGAGACAAGCGTCTTAAGGAATCCATTACAAACCCTTAGGTCTGGAGGGACCAAGAGAGGAAATTGTATTTCTAGAGCCCAGGGAGAACTGCTGATGTAGAGCAGAGGTACCCTGGTAGGAACTCTAGTAGTGGAATCTTGGCCCTACTGCCAGAGCTGTGGTGTGAATGAAGGTAAAGATACTCAACCCCTATCACTTCCTGCCATCATACCGCCTGCAGGGGCCTCCCTCTGGATGCCAGCAATCAAGGAAACTGCCAGAGCCGGCCTCCCAGAGCACAGAGCAGGTCAGAGAAGAATGGAGAATAGAATGGGTTGTGGGTAATTGGAAATTAACTAGTACTTATAGCCACACTTGGATTTGATCCCAGTTTCTTGTGCCTTCCAGGCCATGTTTTCTCTTTTAAATCATGTTGACTCTCATTTTAGACATAGGAATTTTAGTAGCAACCATGGCTTTTTTTTTTTTTCTTTTTTAATGGCTAGATACTTGTTGAACTAGGTAGGCCCTCTCAATTTTTCTTCTAGCAGTCAGAAGGTCATCATAGTACTTGAGTCTATGTGAAGTGGAGAATGGGAATGGACTACCATTACCTAGGTTAGTTCTTGGATCGTTAGCTCAGGCAGCCCAGTCATCTTTCAAATTCAACATACAATTGTCCTCAGGTTAGTAGGCTCTTTCAGGACTTTCACAAGAATGAAACTGAGTTACTAATTAGATTCCATAAGACTAACTGATGGATGGTTACTCTTTATGTGACATTTTAGAGCACAGAAAAGACAGGCATTAAAATAATTGTTCTCCAGCTAGCTAAATGTAACACAGCTAAGAAAAAGGACTAGGGTATAGGGTCTGGCTTCAATTATTTGCAGCCCAGCAGGTCTTTTAGAAATGTCTTTTCGAACTGCCAGCCCTATCCAACTGTCTCAACAGCATGAAACATAGACTCCTTTTCATGAAGTGTGGCTGCAAACTCAGATCAAATGAAATATTCTTTTCTAGGTATTAATTAAACTAGTTAATTAATCTCATTTGCGCCTCAGCTTCTTGTATGCAAAATGGGGATAGTAATAGTGTGACATCATATGATGACTGTGAAATTTAATGAGGTAACAAACTCAAAGTACTTATAACAATGCCTGGGAAATAATAAGCATTCAATAAATGTTAGCTATCATCTTCACTGTTAGTATCTTACTTTGTGCTGAGCAATGATTTTGCCCTCTCTTTGTTCCAGTTCCCTTTTTAGGTTGTTTAAAGCCCTTCTGAGATTTCTTTCCCTATTTTTTTTCCCACTTAACGCTAAAATTTCAAGTTTGTTGTCTTGGCAGAGACACTTGCACATTGGTGTTTCTGACTTTGGTTAACTATAAGGTGCCTTGAATATAAATACTTTCATGGCACTGCCTTGGGAAATAAACCATATATTCATAGGTTCGTTCTGACATGAACCTGCAAAAAGTAGCCTGTGACCCACATTTTACTTACATGAACTGAATAGAAGCAGGAGCAGGGGTTTAGATCAGAAGATAATTATTGATCAAAACCATTAAATTTCCACATCTTCTTCAAGTTGACCCCAACCTCTAATTTAGCCCTCCTCTCTGTTCTTTTTAATAAGAGATTTGGGTTTCAAATTCTGATAATGCCGTTTATCAAAAAATGACCTTGGGGAAATCACATGCCCTTTCCATATCTCAGTTTCCTTATCTATAAAATAAAGGTGACACAGTGCCTTCTCCATATGTGCATCTGCTGGCAGAGTGGAAGGACTAGCACATAATATGGGGTCTTAGTTAATATTAATTATATCATGAAACTCTGTCTTCTTTGGCCTGGGATAGAATTTGAAGGAATAATTCCTCCACAGCTTTTCAAATGCTTCTCAGGTGGTTAAATGAAGGAAATTTAATAATGATCCACATATGGAAGTATAGATAGGGTGAAGGGAATAAAAAAAGGATAACGATACTCAGAGACAGCAGCCTAAGGAAGCTATTACAATCCCTTAAGGCTGGGGAGGGGTTCTAAGGGAAGAAATGCCATTTCTAGAGCTCAGGAAGAACTGGAAATATGGAGGAGGGGGTAGCATAGTGGGAACTCTGCTAAATCCAATATTTCTCTGACTTCTTTGACTGTAATTCTTTTCTGAAAACAGTGAATTAAAATATTGCCAAACAGTGGTGTTCTGCACGTAAAGGAGGGGATGGGATGCTGGAGTAGAAGACAGCCAATTCCCTCCTCACACTAGAGTTCAGCAAGTTAATAATCATCCCCTAGTCTGATATATTGGTGTCCCCATTATGCTATCTTTCCCTACACCTATGATATGAGTGTTTAAGCTCTCTTACCTCTTTTTTTAAGGGAAAGGGAGTTAATATAATTTACCATACAATTTGCATGGGTCCACAATTTACTAATGGGAAATGTTACATATTAAAAAAGCATAAACCCATGCCTACTTTGTCCTTGGAATTTTATTATTTAACTGGTTCAAAAAATGTGTATTTAGCCTTTTACTGGTAAGCCATACATTTGAAAGTAAATGTTGGATTGATAACTAAAAATAATGGGACAGTTGAATTTTCATTCTGTTATTGCTTAGAATTGAGCAGGACCAAAGGAAACATGATTGGCAAACAGAGCTTCAAAAATTATGGGTTTCTGGCTAAATTATAAAAACTATGTACACCCCACATTGGTTGTGTAAAGGCAAATAACCATTTCATCCACTGTTTTCTAATTGATGAAGCTAAGAAAATCCATTTTGACTTTGAGATTGCTTCATTTGAGTTAGCTGGCAGAATTGGAATTTAAATAACTCTACTGTAAGAATAATCTTTTGATTGTAGAACTTAATTATGAAGAGTGAATAATGAGAGGTCACTTCTTTTGTAGTGCTATCCTAGTCAGGGTCCTGGAAGAAAATAGATGGCATAAACTGGATAAGTAAAACAGGATTTATAAATAGGCTCTTTACAAGGTGTGTACAGGGGAACGAATAGATGGTAAAGTATTCTAGGACTAGGGTTTATGGTGAATCATTATCACACTTAGGCATGAAAAGAAAAGAGTGTTTATCACATTTGAAAAGAGTAGCTATGGTGAGGGTGTCTCAGATTTATATCCTTTGGGAGTTCCCATTGTGGCTTAGCAGGTTATGAACTCAACTAGTATCCATAAGGATGTGGGTTCGATCCCTGGCCTTGCTCAGTGGATTAAGGATCCAGCATTGTTGTGAGCTGTGTTGTAGGTTGTGAATACAGCTTGGACCCTACATTGCTGTGGCTGTTGTATAGACCTGTGGTTGTAGCTCCAACTGGACCCCTAGCCTGGTAAATTCCATATGCCACTATTGCAACCCTAAAAATCTGCATGAAATAAAATAAAATAAAATAAAATAAAATAAAATAAAATATTTATATCCTTTGAGAGTGAGTCAGTCAAACCAAGAGAAAATACAAGCCAGGTGACAAAAACCAGACCATACCTTCCTCCTGCTTTATAATCTCCTTAAGATGGTTCAACCAAACCAGAAGCCAGAAGTCAAGGGAGTTTGTTAACTCAGTTCAGACCCCTGTTGGAGTAGAGAGTAGAGAGTATATCTGATGGGGGAATGGAAAATATCTTGCATAGGTACTAAGACGTCGAGTCACATTCTTTGATAACTTTCACAAGAAAGGCTAGATCGTAATTGAACCTATTCAACCCAATCCATCCTAATTGTTAAAAATTTACCTTGGCCTAATTCTCCAATTATTTTTAAGCAATCGTTACTGTTTTCCATTGTGATAGGAAGAAAGATGCATATTTTGAAACCAATATACGTGTTAATTTTATTTTACAAACATGTATAGCAACTACTGTATCCCAGGCACAGCTCTAAATACCTTAAATATGTTAATCATTTAATTTTCATAATAGCTTTCCCATTGTTACTATTATTTTACTCATTTTGCAAATGAGAGTGAATGCAGGAGTTCAAATAAGTTGCCTAACATCATAAACTTAAGAAGTGAAATCAGCATCTGCATTTAGGCAGTCTGATTCCATGACTTGATTTTAAATCATAGGCTATGCTGCTTGCCTATATAGTATGCCATCTTGCTAGGAAATCAGCCTATATGCTGTCAACTCCTGCTATTAAAGAGTTAAAGTAGTGTCCATTCTTTCACATGTGGTGGTACCTGAGATCATCTTGGATTAATCGGTTGGATTTTAATACCAATGGCATGTGTCCTTATGAGATACAAAAAGGAAAAAGACACAGAGGAGATATGAAGATGGAGGTAGAAGTTGGAGTGATGTGTCTACAAGCCAAAGAACTCCAAGGATGGCCAGCAACCACCAGACACTTGGAGAGAGGCACAAAACAAATTCTCCTCCAGAGCCTCCAGAAGAAACTAATCTTGATAATACCTTGATTTTGGATTTATGGCCTTAAAAATGTGAGCAAATAAATTTCTGTTGTAAAAAGAGCATGCACTTTGAAATCCAGGGCTATTCCTAGAAAGATGCTGGACCCTAGACAACTTACCTAGAACCCGATAAAAAATAAAAGTTCTTGAGAAGCTTTTATTTTTCACAAAGCCTATTCTTGAGAAAAGGCTGTGATCTTAATATCCTTCCTGGGCACCTTAGGGTTTCGCTAAGGAAGATATCACTAAATTTAATTCATTCAAGTAATTGTATTAAAAGGAGGTTTATTATCTTGAACACTGCTCCCTGCAAGTGTTTGCCCTACCAAAGGTCAAGACACCACCAATTTGCCCTACCAAAGGTCAAGACAGACATATACACCTAGGTACAAATCCTAGAAATGCTTATTTGTTGTATGACTAACTTGAGGGATGAGAAGGGCAGGGGGCATTTAGTACAGTTATCAAAACATAGGTTTCAAAGGGAAAGACAGTGTTAGGATTTCAGTTCCACTATTAGTTCAGTATTTGTCAGTTTAATTAACCTCTGATTTGTAGTTTACTCATCTACAAAATTGGGCTGAAAATGCCTACTTCCAAAACTGTTCTATAACTCAAACACATTTGTGCATGTTCAGCCAGCAGTGTCTGAAATGTAGTAAGTATTCACTAAGTGAGAGTTCTTCTTCATCAGTCTCTTTGGGAAATGCCCCAGTTTGTGGTGTATGGTTCTGATGAGGCTATCAGTAAAAGTTTCTTCTGTGCCCTCAGCTTGAAGGGTTGGGCAAGAGACTTAAGATCTGGCTGGCCAGAAATTGATTCAAAGGATGCTGTATTAGTTTCTTCAGGCAGCTCTAAAAAGTCACCACGTATTGACAGAAAGAGAAATCAATTCTGCTATAGAAATTGATTCTTAAACAACAGAAATTTATTTGCTCACATTTTTGAAGGCCAGGAATCCAAGATCAAGGTGTTAGCAAGCTTAATTCCTTATAGAGGCTCTGGAAGAGAATCTGTCTCATGCCTTTCTCCAAGCTTCTGGTGGTTGCTGGCCATGCGTGTTCCTTGGCTTGTAGAGGCATCCCTCTAATTTCTGCCACCACCTTCACATCCATTTCTCCTTTGTATCTTTTTCCTTTTTGTATCTTATAAGGATACATGTCATTGGAATTAAAACCCACCCAATTAATCCAAGATGATCTCAGGTAGAGAGCATTAAATCAAATCCATCTGCAAAGATTCTTTTCCAAATGAAGTCATATTCACAGGTTCTGGGTGGATATATCTTTTGAGGGCCATTCAACCCACCACGGAGGGGCACCTGATTCAAGCTGGGTTCATTCATGGCCATCAAGCTCATCTTATAGAAAGGACCTCTGTAAAAACCAAGACAATCTGGAGGTCCAAGCCATGTGGCAGTGGGGAAAGAGTTGGGGGGAGAGCTCAATATCTCCAGGGAACACCTGGATCCAGTGGAGCCCTAAATCATTTCTACCTCTGGACTTAATCAGTTTCGTGAGCTAATGTTTGTGTAAGTTTGTATAAGTCATTTTTTTATCACTTGTATCTAAAAGAATCCTGACTAATACAACTATTAATACTAACAGCTGCTAATTCATTTTCTTTATTTTCCCTTGGTAGGACGGGGCAAAGGGATTGTTGGAAAGGGCTTTCTGATGAGTGTTACTTCAGCTGGAGATGAAGCAGACACTAGCCCTTCTCACACTGAATTATAGTTGCCTGCTTTCTTATAAGGATGCTCAGCTTTATATTGAGTGCTTTCTTTTTTTCAAGTACTGGGCAAAATCTTTGTATATCTTATATTCTGTCTAATCTTATAGAAAGCTTATGAGGTAGATGGTATTATCCTCATTTACAAGTAAGAAAAATTAAGCTCAAAAATTGACATATTATAAATTTCCTACAATTAACATGGGTTTCTGTTAGGCAGCAACTATATTGTCCTCACTGTTGTATTGCCAGGATTTATCCCAGGGCTTGGCACATAGTAGAAGAATGGTTCTCAAAGTGAATAAGCAGCATTAGTGTTACCTGAGGTCTCATTAAGGAATGTGGATTATCAGGCTCCACGCCACACACTGAATCAGAGTGGGACCCAGTTCTCCAGGTGATTCTGCTGCACTAAAGCTAGAGAGCCATGGAGTGGGTATTCATTAAATGTAGAAAAACTGTGAAAATTAGAACCTCAAACTGGAAGTCTTAGTTAAAGGAAAAGTTTATTCTAGAGTCTATGGTTTCCTAAGATATCATCTGATTTCTAATATCAGAGTAACAAAGAATACCTGTAGGTACCCTAAATTTTCTGTTTCTCCTTTATGTGATCTCAGCTGACTGCTGAGTTATTCCTTTGACATATAGAGTTTGGAATCTATTGAGCTACACTTGGCACAACCACAAACACATAGAAAGTAAGGGCTTCTCCCCTTCCAGACAATGGAGGGCTTCTCCTCATCCATGGTCCTGAGCTCTGTTCCTGGTGTCTCTCAGCTTTCCTTACAGCACAAACTTGCAAGAGTAAAAAGTCATGTTTTCACACCATTTAGGCCATTGCTTACCTAATGGGACATATCATGTGATGAAATTGCCACCTGGTGGTTGAGATATGGGACAGTTCCCAAGGGTATAATTACCCAGGCTATTATTTAATATTTTTACTGTACCTACTCCAAAGGCATGCCTGTAGAGTTAGTTAATGTTATGACAAGCTGTAGATTGGAACTGAGATTTTTAACACTTTTAAAGTGGCAGAACAACAAATGACTAGGTTTAGGGGGAGAAAAGCCCAGCCACCAGATTTCAAAGAATAATTTATCATAAATACAGGCATTCAACACGTAGAATGAAACATGACTAAAGGACCAAAAGCAAAGAGTAGTAAATAAAAACCTAGAATTAAAAAATTTGGTATATTTATTCATTTTGAAAACATGCTTCATTTTATGAATGAAATGCCTTATGTAGAAATAAAATAACTATTAATAGAAAGTTAAATATATATTTATAGTAAAAATTTTAAAATATAGATTCCTAGGAAATTCCAGGACAATTTAGTTTTTTTTTTTTTTTTTTTTTTTTTTTTTTTTTTTTTTTTTTTTTTTTTTTTTTTTTTTTTTTTTTTTTGCTTTTTAGGCATATGGAGGTTCCCAGACTAGGCTTCGTATCTGAGCTACAGCTGCTGGCCTATGCCACAGCCACAACAATGCAGGATCTGAGCCACATCTGCGACCTACATCACAGCTCATGGCAACGCCAGATCCTTAACCCACTGTGCAAGGCGAGGCCAGGCATCAAACCCGCAACCTCATGGTTCCTAGTTGGATTTGTTTCTGCTGCACCACGACGGGAACTCCTTTATGTCTTTTTAGATGCAGTCTCTCCTTGGGGAGTATTGAAGTACTGTATGAGTGGGATAGAATAGGCTTTGCTGCAAAAACAAATTAACTGAAATATCAATGGTCCAGCAACAACAAAGTTTAATTTCTGTCTCATTTTCCTTGTCCAACACAATTTGATATGGAACAGTTTTTCACATAGCTGCTCAAAGACTCAGGCTAATGAGAAGCTCTGACAATTTGTAGTTTTATCATGTGAACATGTGAATCCAGCATTATCATAGCTAAGGAAGAGAACATACATTGGCCTTTCTTTGTTCTGGCTTAGAAGTGATACACATCACTTCCCCTAATGGCCTGTTGGCCAGAACTTATCATATGGCCTCACTTAATTGTAAGAAGCTTAGAAATATGGAAGTGGTATACAGATTTTTGGTGAGTAATAGATATCTGTGCCCAAAGCACCTATTTGCTCTAATTAACTTGATTTCCTTTTAGTCACCCTGCAACTCAACTCTGCATTCTGATAGCCTGTTGGTCAACTCTGCATTCTGGTAGACTTTAGATCAAAGACTTGTACTCTCATAGTAGTCTTTGAATATTGTCTTTGTCTCCATAGATAGACATACAGCAAGTAAATCTTCTTTCTACAGCTGATATCCAGATGCTATCAAGACATTAAAAGAAACAAGGTTGACTCAAGGGCTTATAAGCAATTTTCTTTTCAACTATTTCTTCAGGACTAAGTAAATTCTTAGAATTGAACTGGATCACCAGAAGATACCATTCCTAGTCCTTCTTAATTTAACCTTATATAGAAGTATCTTTAGGAGTTCCCATCATGGCTCAGTGGTTAACTAATCCGTCTAGGAATCATGAGGTTGTGGGTTCGATCCCTGGCCTTGCTCAGTGGGTAAAGGATCCAGCATTGCATGAGCTGTGGTGTAGGTTGCAGATGTGGGCTCAGATCCCACATTGCTGTGGCTGTGGCGAAGGCTGGCAGCTACAGCTCCTGTTAGACCCCTAGCCTGGAAACCTCCACATGCTGCGGGTGTGGCCCTAGATAAGGCAGAAAGACAAAAAGACAAAAAAAAAAAAAAGGAAGTATCTTTAGTGAGTTAACTTTTAATATAATATGGGAACAGCAGAAACTTAGTCATTCATGAAGATATTGGCTCTTTTATCACTAAATAATGGCAGTGTAAACCCCTGTACTGTTTTCCCCCTTTGCTTTGGCTACTAGGGAACATAGGCCAAATTTAATGTTTATCAAGAATCAATAGAATACCTGGATAGCACAGCTCTAAATTACTGAAACCCTTTGCATAAAGATCCGTGGGATACCATCCTTTTATGGATCACACTAGAACAGATATAGGCTTTGGAAGTGGTTAGCATTAGATTTGAATCCTGAGTCTGGCCATTCTTGTCTTAGTCTCCCTAGTTCAATAATGTCATCCTCTTCTTTCCTAGTATGCCACTGCAAAGGATTAATTGAGGTCCAGTATAGTGCAGTGGTAGAGTGTTTGAATCCTGGAACCAGTCTTAGGTTTGAGTCCCAGTACTGATATTTACCAGGTATGTGTCCTTGGGCAAATCACTTACCCCTCTGCACTTTGATTTATTCACCTATAAAATAGGGATAATAATAATATCTCTATCCAAAATTATGGTGAAAATTAAATGGTTAATCTATGTAAAGTCCTTAAAATAGTGCCTGGCACAGAATAAGTACTATGTTAATTAGTGTAGGCCATTATTATGATGAAATTAGATAATATTGGTAGAGAATCTTTTATCTGTTAACTGCCTTATAATATAGAAGCAGCAAAAGTGAGGCACTCATGAAGATATTGACTCTCATTATTAAATAATGGTGGTAAATGTACTATTTTTTTTTCACTTTGCTTTGGCTACTGGGAAACTCAGAGCTAGCTGCAACACTTAGTTATAATATCTCCACATCCAAATTGTTGGATTTACATGTATGTAGTATAAAATTCTGACTCCCTCTAAGAAGACAGAGTTAAAATTATTTTTTAATAGTAGAAATGTACTAAAATTGATTTTTGTTTTCAGATTTTTTCCTTCTTTTTTGTCTTTCTTTTTAAGGCAGGTAGGACTGGAGAGATTTCCACCCTACTCTATAGCTTCTACAACTCCTATGTTACAGGACTAACCTGTATATGAGCTAGACATGCTTTTATAAGGAAGCAAGCAGCTAACTCAAGTAGTATTTTTAAGATACCCATGAATTAAATAACTGAAGGTTTTCCTAAATTCTCTGTAGTTTATTGTCAAGTTACAGTGACTCCTCCTCTTGCTGAAGCGTTTTCACCCCTACCATGCCGTGCATCTCTGTCATTGATTGACAAGTGGCTTGTACACTCTGAACTCTGCTCTCCCTGAGAAATAACTGTGACTAAATACCCCTCTCATGATGTACATAAGGAGAAGTAGGACTCGGGGAGTTATTTCAGACAACTTCTGGTTTCATTTGAACTGGTGTGCTTCTTCTGCCTGGTGAAGAGGTGCAGTTCCAGAAAGATATAAGACTGTTAGAAAGAGTTCAGTGAAATGAAAGAAAATATGATCTGTGGCAGGTTGGAAGTATTGAGTTCTTAGGAACTGTCAGAGGCCAAGTATATAATAAAGCTCAATAAGTGACAAGATGACGCGGAAGAATAATTGCCTAGAGGTTTGTGTTGTGTATGAACACCTAGAAGGTAGAGGAAATGAGGAAGAGGGTTTCAGACAGCAGGGCTGTGAGCAATTGAAAGCTCACTCTCTGCTGAATTCCAAGTGCTTCATGTTTGTGTGATTCTTTTCAGAATTAGTCATTTTTATCACCCAGGACATTTTTTATGTGGTTTTGTATTATCACCTGACCTTTTACCTGTGGATGTCTTATTTCTACAATATAATTATAAGTTACCGAGTGGCAGGAACCACATCAATCCTTCTTTGTCACCCTTTCAGTGAACAAATCAGATGGTTCTAATCCCAGCTCTGCTATTTGCTAATGGTGCCAAGTAGGATGAGTTACTTGACTAAGTTTTAATTTCTTCTGCAAAATGGGGCTAATGATATTCACACTGTAGAGCTTTAGTGAAGTTAAATGGTATATAAAAAAATGCTTGAGTATATTGTATAAGATGGAAAGGCCAGTTCTTAGCTTTTCCTTCTCACAATGACTGATCCAGTGCCTGACACATAGAAACTATAATACTGCACTGTTTAGTATAGATCAGTAAAATATATAGTATATAAACAGTATAAGTACATATATGGATATACAATAAATAAATATAAAGTAAAATATACAGTCCATTTGCATAGGTTTTTACAACTTTCTATGATTTTTTAAACCTTGTTTTGCCATTTATTATGTACACATTGTGTGTCTATTAGGTATTAGATATCTATGCTATGTATTTAACATATACCTGAAGCCACAGAAAATGGAATTAGCCTGGAAGTCTCCCATTTGGGAAGGTCTGAAGTAAATTCACCAGACCTGCAATCCAGGCTCGTGTTCCAGGCTTTGGCTGTATGTATAGCACTGTGAGGCTTGTTTGTGATCTACAAGTGGTCTGCGGTGTTGGGAAAGCAGCGGGATGGTCTGAAGCTGGACTGGGTCAAGTTTGCACAAACAGACCACTGGGAGTTAGCTCTCTTTAATGGGGAGGGTTATAAGCTTCTTTGATGTGAGCTTCTCAGGATATTTCATTTGCAATGCCCGTTTCCATGTCCTAATTATTACAGAATCCAAATTCAAGGAGAACAATCAGCTGTCAGTAATTCCTTTTAAGCTCTCTGCAGACCCAAGCATCACTAGTCTCTTCAAGGGCTCTGAAATCTGTGGTTCTGTGAGAGAAATGAAGCAACAAAGAGTGGGAGTGCAGGTAGCTGGTTTGCATGCAGCGCAGACAGGCAGATCAATCAGGCTTGCGTGGGTGTCTTAATCAGAGACCTGCGGTTCACTTGGTGGTTGAGAGCTACCTCCTTGCCAATGGCATCTTCTGTTTAGAGATGCTATAGATTGCTCCTCTCCCCTTCTCTTCTAGGAGAGTTTCCGGCTGCAAGGCGATATCAAAAGAAGGGCAAGAGGAAAGGTGTTTTGTTAATGGAGCCATGGGATTTAGAGACAGGTTCTAATTTCCAAAGCAGCAGATACAGTGCCACTCAATGCAGACTTTTTAGAATCGTGATGGAGTGGGGGATATATGGGGTAGGAGTGATGAGCCAGGGGTTCCCAGGGAAGATAAAGGAGAAAGATTCAGTAATAAGTGGATTCCCTTTAGACATGAAGCTAGTAAGGGCTCTGAAGGAGGTCATGCTGAGCGCATTAACTCTGCCTGGAAGAAATGGGAGAGAGCTCCTGGTTAAGATAATTTCTCCAGAGAAGTGTAAAATCTGGAAATCAGGCAGGGACTAAGAGTTTAATGTATCTATTAGCAGACTCCACTTATAAATTAATTATTTCAGTGTGGACATTGATGAGCATGTAAGAATATACTTAGAAACTGAGATCTATCATGCGCGAAACTTAAGTTATTTTGGACATAGGACTGAGGGTGGGAAATACATAATTTAATTATTCTTGATTCAGAGTTTGCTATGAGGATGAATAATTGAACACAATCAAGGCCTTTTTTTTTCTTTCAAACTAGAGAAATAATACTGGGGGCGAGACACAGTGGGAGGGAAACTCAAACCAATTTAAGATTATAAATGAAAAGATAATATAACTTTGCATATTGAATGGTTATGAACATCGAGAATGACTCTTTACTGCCTCGCTGTTGTTAAGCCATTCAGAGGCAGATATATAAAATGAGGCAAGCCTAAACTTCAAAGGCTATGAAGCAGCAAGCTGTGAAAGAAATAAAAAAGAGGGTTTCAAGTCTCAGACAGAAGTTCTAATTTTAGGTCAACAACATGTTACTTTGAATTCCCCATTTTTTTATAGGTAATATTTCATAGGTAATATTTGGATAACGTGTGTTAGTATGCTCCCTCCCTGCCTTCCAAGTCTGTATCCATTTTTTTTTATTTAACACTTTTTATTGTAGTTGATATACAGTGTTGTGTCAATTTCTGCTGTACAGCATAGTGACCCAGGCACACATATATACATTCTTTTTCTCATATTATCTTCCATCATGTTCTATACCAAGAAACTGGATATAGTTCCCTGGGCTGTACAGTAGAACCTCATTGCTTACCCATTCTAAATGTAATAGTTTGCATCTACTAACTGCAAACTCCCCATCCATCCCGCTCCTTCCCACTCCTCATTGGAAACCACAAGTCTGTCCTCTATGTCAATGAGTTTCTTACTGTTTTGTAGATAGGTTCATTTGTGCCGTACTTCAGATTCCACATGTAAGTGAGAGTGTATGGTATTTGTTTTTATCTTTCTGATTTACTTCACTTAGTTTGAGAATCTCTAGTTTCTACCTTTTTTTGACATATTCTCTGCTGGAGACACTTACCTCTGTGTTTGCCTCCTCTGGGCTCCACTGACAGAAATCTGCAGGTTGGGATTGGCTAGGAGACATACTAGCAGACTGACAGATATATCCAGGTATTTCTTCCTCATTCTCTCCCTACTTTGGGACCAGGTCTCTGGTAGAAGCTTTGTCCTGTGTCCAGAGAGGTGGTACCTGCTCGTGGTTCCTGTTCTCACTGGACTCCAATAATGTTTTCTCTTTGTGCCTATCAATGTGGGGAAATCAGATAAAATCTTCCCTTGCTTCCAGTTGCTGAGTGCCTCACATGTATCGTTTGTTCCCTAAATCCTGTCCACCCACATTCATTTTAACCATCTGGGGTGAATCCTGTTTTCTGAGTGAGTATGTACTCACTTCTTAAAAAGTCCTCAAAAGATAATGTAGGCTGAAAAATGCCCCCCAAAGATGTCTTAGTCCTAATACCTGGAACCTATAAATCTATCCTCTGTGAAAAAAGAGGCTGTCAGATGTTATTGAGTTAAAGATGTGAGATGAGGAGATTATCTTGGAATATCTGGCTAGGACCTCAATGCCATCCACGTGTCCTTATAAGAGGGAGGCAGAGGGAAATGTGACCCATGAGAATAAGGCAATGTGACCACTGAATCGGGATACTGATTGCTGGCTTTGGAGGTTGGGGAAGTGGCCAGGGGTCAAAACATGCCAGAAATGCAGCTCTAAGAAGCTAGAAGGGGTGAGGACACAGATTCAGATTCTTCCCTAACCTCTAGAAGGAGCATAACACTGACAGTACTTTGAATTTGGTGCAGTGAAACTAATTTTGGACTTCTGACCTCCAGAACTGTAAGAGAATAAATGTATTCTGTTTTAAGCCACCACGTTTATGTTAATTTGTTACAACAATCATAGGAAATTCTCAGTGATTATATCAAGGTACAGGGCTTAGTTTATAGGTTGTAGTCTCAGAAGGCAATCCTCAGCTGCCACATCCCTGTTCAGGATGCACTCACGTGAACCAAGATATAAGACTGAAGCATAAAATTACAATGACATCTCATCAGTTTCCTTGAAGAGATCTAACTGTCCTATTGACTGGGAGACATGTCAAACTGACCAGTCTGTTTTCTCCCAATAGACAGATGAGATTGAGAAATCAGTCCACAACCAGGATGCAAGTACAGTGATTTATAATTAAAAAAATAAAATTCTGCCACTAGATGGAAATCTTCGACATTTCCACGAGCAGCTCATCTTCTACCCTCCAGCAGACAAATCCTGAAAGATAAATCAAAGCCGAAGGTTGTTTCTAGAACACTGACTGAACAAGGGGAGTTAGTTAGTTACTTGCTGAATGGCTTCTGTCTTTGAGACCAAAGCACTTGAATTCCTTTGGATAGAATCTTGTTATCTATTATCTTCCCTGGAGGAAAGGACTTGCCAACAGAACCAGGATAGGTATGTTTGTTTTGCAAAGATCCCTCTTTCCTAGTCCATATCTGAATGGTCACTGCCAAATTCACCCCTGGAATTTTTCCTTGAGTAGGTATCCATCCTTCAGCCTATTTTGAGGTGTATGTAGAGGTTTCATTCGAGCCCAAGTCGAGTCTTGCTGTAATAGAACCCATATAGTTTCTTGAAAAGAGCATTACATATCTCATTATATGTTGATATAATAGTAAAATGGACAATCTTATTTTCCTTCAAGTTGTGGGGAGAGATGTGCTTCAATGTTTTTCCATAAAGTGATAATAAATCTTGTGAGGCTCATACAAGGTAATATATAAAAAGAACTCAGCTCTGTTCTATAGAGATGGCAATCAATAAATGTCATTTCTCATGTTGTAGTTCCAAATGTCTGGAGTGTAGTATGGTGTAAGGATATGTTGGAAGGTTACAGTTCAGAATGAGAACCTCAGAACCTGTCATCCTCTGACAGTCTTAAACATCTTAGGAAAGCAGAAAACCCAGCATTTAGAGCTCTGTTTCTTTGTTCTTTTGATGGAACATATATTGTTCATGAAAGAAATCTATTTTTTTTCCTGTTTCACTCTGATCTAACTATAGAGATAGGGGCAAGATTCCATTATTTTGAGGCAGGGGCAAGATTCCATTATTCCAGAGACTTATGAAATTCCTGGCAGGCAAACATATCTTTAAAAGATAATGTCTTCATTTTGCATGTTGATATATTGTAGAAAAATAAAATGATAAATGTATTTCATTTAGAGATTTATAAATCAGATTTTTTATATAGCAACCATCTTTTCCCCATTTGTATTACAATTTCTGAAATACACTCTCATCAAAATTGAACACTGGAAGATAAAAATATGCATCCTCAAGAATGTAATTAAAATTATATAATTAATCAGGTACTAATAATTTTATAATAAAATATTGTCACAAACTGTCATATACAGGACTATGCTTAGGATACAATGTAGCAGAAAAAATGATCTCAGATTTTAAAGCCAGACAGCTACAGTTTTAAATACTGGTTTGGCATCATTTCTAAGATGAGGTTGATAAGTAAAATTGTATAGGTAGCTAACATGGCTCATACTTAATTATTTGTTAATAATAATGAGAATAACCACTACATTTTCTTGATGATGATAAACTCAGTCATATATGGGACTAGGAAATTGACATTGATTTATGAGAAGAGAAAAAAAAACCTTTTACAGAAAAATACGTAATTAGTTTTCCCATTTTTTAAATTTATCAGCTTTAAGCAGAGCTTTAGATAATCTTTCCCTATACTTATTCTCTTACATGTTCTCTGTAGATGTGTTTACTAGAGGTAGTGAATTTAACTGTAATAGAGATACTGTGTTGTACTTGATACTTGCAGTAAAAAAGGACTATTTTTGAAATTTAAAAATTAGAGAAGAAACTTCATTTTACCATCATGGGAAACTGAGGGCATTATTCCAAGGGCTTATATCAAATCACCTGGTAGTAAGCTAAGTCACTATTTGATTTGCTTGGCTACATGAAATAAAGGACAATGATTCTGTAGGAAAAAACAGGAGTGCTTTGTTACCTAATCCTCCAGAATTTCTGTAAAATAGTTAATGGAAGTCTTCCTTTACCTAATTATCTATGTCTCCTAAACTCAACTAGCATTTTCATATTTTCTTCTACAGTATTTGATGCGATTGCCTCAAAACAGAGTAATGACACTGTACAGACATTATTATACCCCCTTCCTTTTATAATTTGTTATATTTTATTTTGTTTTACTTCTGAGGAAACAGAGGCTCAATTGGTTAGATAATTTTCCAAGATAATTTAATTGAACTCTGGATAAGAGTTTACTTCCACTATAAAAATACTTGCCTCAATTATTTGTAGATAAAGTGAGTAGGTCAAGGAAATGGGCAATATATGCGAGAATTAGACTTGACACCTCTCGAACACAGACCTGTAAGATAGCACCAAGATGAATAATTGAATTAGTGCCTAGAAATAGTTTCTTTATCTAACAAAAAATATCACCACTGTGCAAAGTGTAGGCTACTAAGTAATATCACCATGTGACCCTGGGGATCGTTGGGTCATGAATAACAGGTGCTTTTCTTTTCACTTAACAGTATTAAAGTGTGCATTAACAGTTTTAAAATATTAAAGACCCCCAGGGAAGTCTGTACATTTATTAAAAATTGTGTCTATTACTATTACTGAGGGTGACCATAAATAAGGAGACTTGAAAAACTATGTAATACAGAAACATAGTTGAAAATTGGATTGAGATTAATAGGGTAGCATCTTGTGTAGAAAAATGTGCAAAGAAATATAATATTCTTGTCATATCTATATTCACAATTCAGGTAAATTCCTACACAAAGATTTTTTTAAAAATCCACCAAACAGTTCAAGTTCTCCTCTACTGTCTCTTTTTTTCCATCTCTTAGAAATGTTCTGTGAACCCTGAATAGAATATAATAGAAAAAGAAAGTCTACAGAGGTTAAGAGTTTGGCTTGAAACTGCCTAAGTTTGGTTCTGAATTCTAGTCTATTTCTGAGCTGTGTGACTTTTGACATGTCATTGAGCATTGGTTTCCTCATCTGTAAAACTGACTTAATAATGTAACCCTCCTTAAGAAACTGCTGTGATTAATGTTTATTACTGAGTGTAAAAATCTAAGCTTCATGCCTGGGATACAATAAGCATGCAATAACTGATATGTCCACTGCTGTTGCTTCCAATGCTGATGAAATTTTCTTTGGTAACCACCTGTCCTTTAGGTTTAAATGCTTTCATCTTATTTCTGCTTTATCTATTCATTTATTCAAAAATATTTTTGATATTTACTCTTTCAGGAAGTCCCATGTGTCCAATTACAAGAGAATCACCAGAAAAGCTAGGATGAAAAGAACTAATGGTGTTCTTGTGCTCCCTTCCTGCTTTTCTTTGATGAGTAACCACTGTTTAATCAAAAGCTTACCTGCCATAAATTCCATTACATGTCCCTAAAAATATGAGGCAAATGGAAATATTGTAGTATAACTTGTGTTATCTGGATTTTTGGGGTTATAGGAATTTTTCTAATTTATAATTCTCTGTGTCTCCGTGAATGAATGTTCATTTTATTTTTGACCAAAATGACTTGTGTTAGGCTCTGATGATAGAGAGACTGAATTTGTTTTTAAAGAGTCAGGATTAGAGTTGGACCTCAGAAACATGCCCCAGCCTGAGACATACACTAAAAACCAAACCAGAAAAGGAGCCTGTTCCCCAAAGTATTTCCCTGGAGAGAGCCCTTCTAAGTTCTGAGATCCTGAAAAGATTACTTAAAATTTGGAGACAAAACTCCTTACTCAATGCCCAAAGGAACTTATGTTTGGAAACATCAGCATCAGTTCAAGTTCTCCTCTACTGTCTCTTTTTTTCCATCTCTTAGAAATGTTCTGTGAACCCTGAATAGAATATAATAGAAAAAGAAAGTCTACAGAGGTTAAGAGTTTGGCTCGAAACTGCCTAAGTTTGATTCTGAATTCTAGTCTATTTCTGAGCTGTGTGACTTTTGACATGTCATTGAGCATTGGTTTTCTCATCTGTAAAACTGACTTAATGATATAACCCTCCTTAAGAAACTGCTGTGATTAATGTTTATTAATCAGCATGATTATTTTTAGGTCAAACTTTTGAATGAACAAGGTGGGAATGACAAGGCAACCAACACTTTCACATGACTGAGCACTAGGCAATGTGACATTTTGTTTCTCTTAATTGCCTTTCTCTCATTAATCCTGACCTATTATTGATTGTGCCATTATGCTATGCTTCTAATGACTTTGCCTGGGAAGATCAGAAGTTTATTTAATATTTGGGACACTGCTTGGAGGAAGAATTTAAAAAAAAGATTATTAAATAAAAATAGCATTTCTTAAGTTTTCCCAACTACTTCTTCTACCAAATCCTAACTACTTTTTAAAATATGCCTTAACTTCTACATTCTCTGCAAGCTTTTTTTGAACCATGTCAGTTGAATGATCACATTTTTGTTCTTATTATTCGCTTGAATCAATTGGAATTTCGTATTCCACTCTAATCTATGGTAAATTATTTGTATATATTGCCTAAAGTCCTTCGCTGAGTTGTAAGCTCTTTGAAATCAGAGATGAGATTTATTCTTAGTAGATTCTCATAGTCATAAGCATTATTCACTTTGCCAATATTAAATTTTAATTGTAATTATATAGATAATGTTAATGCCATTTTACACTTTTAGCATTTGTAGGATTTTAAAAAATATTTTCATATACGTATCTTTTTAGATCCTCTCAACTGCCCTGTGAGTGAAGTATTTAATTTTATAGATGAGGGAATGTAATCAAATGAAAAATTAAGTTACTTATTAAAAGTCATGACATACTATAAAATCTATTGATTATGAAGTAAGGAGATTTTTATTGTCATTATCATCTCAACTCTTACTTAGCTTTGTTGTGGTTAATACATAGATAGACTTAAACATTTCTATTCTTTAGAAGACCCAAGTAGGAGCAAGGCTATGGATAAAATGGGGCAGGTTATGGACAAATTTTTATCTTTGAATATGCGTATGCTCTTCCTTCCAGTAGGAAGAAAAAAGGAGTGGGAAAAGACAGGGCCACTACTAGCACATACATGAATTAGGAAAAATGCACCCCCTCTGGGTAGTTGCAGGACTGGGTTGATGCATGGAGGCATTTGCATCCTTTGCTTAGTGCCTTGGATGTGAGCAGCCTGTTTATGCACAGTAACCAAGGGTAAATGATAAGACAGGTGTAGCTGCGAAAGAGTCCAATGCAGATGCTGATACAAAAGGAATAAGTGGTACTGGAGAAGTTTGTTGGGCTGTTCAGTAAAGGAAGACATATATGATAGTAGGAATATTTCAAATTATTTTTGGCGTAGAGTTGAAATCATTCTGTTACAGCTCTTTAGACCCATGTACTCTGGAACAATAATTCTTTTTAATAAGCAGAGGGCACAATTTAGGAAGGATGATTCAATTTTGACCTCAAGTCGAGAGACTTGAGACCCTAAAATATTCCAAATCTTTCAGAGTATGGGTTATTTTCCTCATAGGTCTGTCTCATTCTTAAAGATGCCTTTGAAAATTTCAGAAAAGACATCTTTTCTCCAGGAAAAAAATACATGAACACGTATACGTAAATGTTTCACATTAATTTCAGTGTTGAAGTCGTTCTTGAGTTTGGTGGGGTGTTCCTAAACCTAGCTAATCACCATAGTTATTGGAGGCCCTTTAAAACATGGAGATTACCTGCCTTCACTCTAGCAGATTCTGATCAGTAAGTTTGGGAACAAGCCTAATATATTTGAACATTTCCTTACATATGAGATTAAAGGAAGAAAAAAGTCAACAGATGTGACAAGAAAAGTAGTTAAAAGCTGTTTTTACGTTATCGACCATAAATCAGTGGAGAACTCATATAAATAAATTAGTAAGCTATTTAAAAAATGCATTTCTGGAGTGGCTTTATCATAAAAATATTCCTTTCACTTTGTTTATAAGAGTCTTAAAAATAGATAATGGAAAGCTACGGTCAGAGGAAGGGTTTGCAGAGTGTGGTATGAGGAGGGAGGTTTGCATGATGTAGCACGGAGGGGAAGTTTCTCTTTCCACTATTGGTAGCACTTAGGAAGTATCTGGGAAACTGATCAACCTGGAGGCACAGAAACTTCTAGAGGATGATACTGTGTTTTCACCTTGTCTGGTTTTAGACAGTGTGAATGGTTGAGTAAAAAAATCTTCAGTTCATTTCAGATGTGAAACAAATTAATGAGTCATGAAAGGATGATTAGTGATAATGACATTATAAATAGCTTTCTCCGATAGACCAACAAATAATCTCGTAAAAGAAAGTTAACAGATTTGCAATATGATGTTTTGAAATATTTAAGAAATTTCCTTCATGGATTTTCATTAGGGAAACAAAATGCACCACTTGCAAGAAATATTTCTTTGGGTACAGAGTTTTGGGCTGAATGTTAGAAATAAAAGGGTCCTTTGAGGTCAAAAGCTCCATCATTGAATGTTAATTCCTTTCCTCTTTTTTTTTCCAGTTTAAGAATAATTCCAAAGATTGATTCTACTTGCAATTTTCAATATTAATCAATATTGTTAGTACAACAAATTTATACATGTTGATGAAAATGCTAGAATATTGATGCAGGGAATTTTTCCATCGGGAGAAAATTTCTATAACTTGTTTCTCTTAAACAGAACCTGTAGAGAAAAAGGTGTAGAGATGCTTTATACCAGAGTTAGGATAAGAAAGTTCATGGAACAAACTTACGTGTAAACAACTGGAGTAGGAGAGTATTGTGGAGAATATCAATTTGAAGAGGTAGGATGCCTGGATTTTATACGGTGGTTCTGAAGCATGTGATTTCTCTTCTCAGAGCCTCAGTTTTTATAAACTTGTACATGATGAAAGGTGTAGTTGTGTGCATGTGCATGGGGGGATGTCATATCCTGGAAGATCATTTATGCAAAAAATATTAATTGAATGCTTATTCTATTAAGGTATGATGGTAGACCCTGGAGGTCCCGATGTGGTAATGACTCAGCCCTCAAAAACATCTGAGGTCTGGTGGGGCAGCAAAATGGTAATGAAAACGAATTATAGGACAGTATGATAAGGGGAGGATACAGAAGCAAATGAAATATATAGGGTTCCATGAAGAAGATCCTGAGGACTCCATCATTTCTAAGTTTCCTTCGGCTACATTTTTTTTTTTGGTCTTTTTAGGGCTGCACCTGCAGCATGTGAAAGTTCCCAGGCTAGGGGTGGAATCGGAGCTTTAGCTGCCAGCCTACACCACAGCTACAGCAACCCCAGATCTGAGCCACATCTGTAGTTTACACCACAGGTCACAGCAATGCTGGATCCTTAACACACTGAATGAGGCCAGGGATCAAACCAATGTCCTCATGGATACTAGTTGGAGTTGTTACCACTGAGCCACAGTGGGAACTCCTCCTTTAAAATACTTTTAAAAATGGATCCTTAGTTAGGATTTGATGTTGGGTCGGAAAAGGGTCCAAAACATAGCAAGAAACTGGAGCCCAAACTGATGGCAATGATTGAGACTTTGGAGAGTGTGGACATCCAACCTCTAGTGCACGGTTGTCTACTCCCTACTTCTCTAACCATTTAAAGACTGCTCTGTTCGCACTGGCCTTATGCAAGTGGTTGCTTTGTAGGAACCAGGGGAAAGCAGCCAATTGCCAAGTTTGAGGTGATATGAAACAGAGATAAGATAACATTCATAAGACAAGATGAACCTTAGATTAAAACTTAAACAGGATACTAAATCCAGAGTTGACTAGGAGAATTGTTAAACAGGTGGGAGCTTAGAGAAATCTCATGTTGGGCTGTCATTGGTTTCTACAGAAGAAATAAGGCAGTTCTATAGTGACTTAGTGGTTGTGGACTCAACATTATCACTGCTGTGGCTCAGGTTCTTCTGTGGCATGGGTTCAGTCCCTGACCTGGGAACTTCCACATGCAGCCAAAAAATAAAAGAAAAAAAATTGTGTGGGAAAATTTCCCATTTTTTTCTCTCTAGAATCATTCTTCATACATTTTCACCCATGCTCTGTATCCCCAAAAGCTAATATTTATGGATTTTTAAAGGGCTCTCTTACTTCTGACTTTGGATTTGGTTTGGTCAATGGGAAGCACTAGTAGGACAGTAAAGGAGGAAAAAAAAAATGAGGTGGGGAATTTAGTTCCCTGATTTCCTATCTACAGAGTTACATGGGTTGCTTTCCTCCCTCTAGCAAAGAACATGGGTCCTCGCAGGAGGAGTTGTTCCCCTAGCCCAAGGTCCCTTCTTTCCTAATGATGATAACAGCTCCTGTGCAGTTTCTAGCCCCAGGGTACTGCACTGCTCCTTGTGATTTCCTTACCAATGTCCTCACTTACAAAGTAGTTTATTAAGTTATCCTCAAGAGAGCCACTTTGAGTGTGCCAACTGTTTACTTTTGGAAGCCTAATATAGGTTGTAAGACATATACTTACATAGACTTTAAGTGAAACCTATCTAAATACTGGTGGACATAAAAATGAAAGATATTAAGGAGAAA
Organism: Catagonus wagneri; assembly: GCA_004024745.2. NCBI lineage: Eukaryota > Metazoa > Chordata > Mammalia > Artiodactyla > Tayassuidae > Catagonus > Catagonus wagneri. The sequence continues at coordinate 13,913,310 of PVHT021183631.1, forward strand.
TAACTCAGAAATGAAAAATAGTTGATGCTCAGTATGAAGATAAAGTGAATAAGGCTATCACAGACATTGCAGTGAGTTCAGTAAAGTTTTACGCAGATAAAATCGTATATAATTGTGTCACAGGGAATTAGTTCAAAAACCTTATTTTTTAAATGAGAAACTCAGACCTTCCAAGAAACTGATTTGCTCAGTTACCCTGTTTTTTAATAATAGATTATAGGTGTGCATGAATGTGTATGAGTGTGTATGTATGTGTATGTGCACAAATTCTCTTATTTATCTCTGACCAATAGCTGAGAATCTTATAGAAGTAGCTTCATTTCAATTGCTCTGGATTTTTTTCCATCAAGCTGTTGGGCTTCTCAACCTTTTCACCATCTTCTAAAGTTTTCTCACTTACTTGATTCTTTAGCCACCTAAGACTTAATCAGAATTTCTAAGAGTGAGGTCCAGGATCCTCCTTTTTTTTTTTTTTTTTGTCTTTTGTCATTTTAGGGCCTCACCCGTAGCATATGGAGGTTCCCAGGCTAGGGGTCTAACAGGAGCTGTAGCTACTGGCCTTTGCCACAGCCACAGCAACGCGGGATCCGAGCCGCGTCTGCAACCTACACCACAGCTCACAGCAACGCCGGCTCGTTAACCCACTGAGTGATGCCAGGGATCGAACCTGCAACTTCATGGTTCCTAGTCGGATTCGTTAACCACTGTGCCTCGACGGGAACTCCCAGGATCCTCCATTTTTAATAAATTTTCTGAAACAAACTTTTATGTACGTCCAAGTTTGAAATCATGATACTGGGAAGGAGAATTTTGAAAATATATCAAAATCAGTAAGTGCATTCAGCCTGATGTTTGTTTGGTCATTATTGATAAAAGCTGGCTTTTTAAACATTTCCACTGGAAGACAATGACTGTCTTGCTTAGATTTAGATGAACCAGTAAGTCTGGTGCCTGTGTATATAGACCTCTGAATTTTTGGTAAGAGACTTGGTTCTCTATCAAAAATAACTTTCTAGCTACTTTGGTGCTGAATGGAAAATACAATCACCGATTGATGGAAAGAACCCCTATGATATTTTGAATTTTTAAAGAAGCTAAGACTGGGTGGCTGATGTGCGGTTGAAAGGGGCTAAATGTTTTCTCCAGGAGTTCAGGGAACCAGCTGCTCCTTTGAGCTGGCAAAGAAGAGAAAACCTTGAGGCAGAGGTGCTTCAATTTGCATGAGTTGTACTAAGCAATCCTCCCATTAGCTGGCAGTTGCCTCTTTTGATGACTACCTTGGGGAGGAGATGAGGGTTGTGAACTTTGAAGTGGATTATTAATTATTCATGCCTCCTTCGCCTGGATGGAGGTAACCTGCATCTCAGGAGCCAGGCCCAGAATTCATTATCTTCCTGTCGATGTTTGCTGTAAAAATAACACTGAATATTAATCCTTTCACCTTCAATCTTAACTCCCTCTTCCCCTCCTCCACTCTCTAGATAGGTTATGCAAAAGCATGGCTCTCCCTTAATTCTCCCCATCCCTAATACTGCTGAGCCATTTATTGTTTATTGAATTATTTGGAGGTCCATTAAACTGAAAATTAAGTTCAAGGGCTAGTTGTTCTCTTGAAAACTTCCCAGAATTCAGTATTTCCGTACTCAAATTATCCATTTATTTTTTTAGCATGATTGTGATAATCACATCATGATTAGGGACTTATCACTTGTCCCTCTTTTATATCTATATTTTGAAATTGCTGGAATTTCATACTTTTCCTCTTCCTTAGGTAGAGTTCTCTAGGGATGTTGCTGTTTGTTTAGGTTGGCGTTTTACAGTAAAAAGCAGACTTGTTAAGTGTATGTGTTTGTGTTTATATGTGTGCATGTACTTGTGCCTCGGTACTGTCTGTTTTGTTTTTTCTTTTTAAGGGAGCCAATAGATAAATCTGTACTTATGAAAAATGTAAGTTAATTAAATGGGAGGTCATTACGTCCTTATAACAAAGAATAAACTGCCTCATTATCTGCTGTATTGAGACAAAGATTGATTTAGAGGTGGGTAAAGATTAGTTTGCAGAAGTCTTGATACAAAGATTTATAAACAGGAAAGGGAAGATATAAAGAAAATATGACAATAATTGAACAAATGAAAAATGCTGATGCTTCTAGCCTCTGCCTTCTTGACTTTGTTCCAACTTGCCTTTTTTTCTGCTTATTCTCTCTGCATTCTTTTTTTCTCTTTCTCTTTTTATTAGTTAAAGCACACGGTTTACAGTAATATTCTCCCTTGATAAGCATTCTATTGGTTATAACAAATGTATATGTGTAATATACATGTATAATATATCCATCTATCTCGTCATTACAGTATCGTACAGAATAATTTCACTGCCCTAAAAATCTCCTATACTCTATACCTCTTCATTCTTCCTTGCCTCCTGAACCCAACTTCCGGCAACCAGTTCTTTTCACTGTCTCTATTGTTTTGCCATTTCCAAAATGTCATGTAGTTGGAATCATACAGTGTAAAGTTTTTTCAGACTGGCTTCTTTCACTTAGCAATATGCATTTGATGTTCCTCTCTATCTTTTTGTGACTTGATCGCTATACCATTCACCCCCTGAAGAAACCACTTATCCATTAACCTACTGAAGCTTTTAAGTTTTGGCAAACTTGAATAAATCTTCTCTAAACATGCAAGTTCAGAATTTTGTGTGGACATAGTTTTCAAAATAATTTGGGTAAAGACCAAGGAATGTGATTGCTGGATTTTATGGTAAGACTATGCTTAACTTTGCAAGAACCTGTCAAATTGTCTTCCAAAATGACTGTACCATTTTCCATTCCCACCAGCAATGAGTGAGAGGTCCTGTTACTCCACATCCTCACCAGTATTTGGTGTCATCAGTGTTTTGAATTTTAACCTTTCTAATAGGTGCACAGTAGCATCTCATTGTTTTAACTTGTAATTCTCTAATGACATATAATGTCGAGGATTGTGTCATATGCTTATTTGCTATCATATATCTTCTTTGGTGAGATATATGTTCAGATATTTTGCCTGTTTTTAGATTGGGTTTTTTGCTTTCCTATTGTTATCTTTTAAAAGTTCTTTAAATATTTTTGGATATAAATCCTTTCGTGTTTAGCAAATGTTTTCTCCCAGTTGCTGTTTTTTTTTTTTTTTGGTTGCACTATAAAGCAGTCTGATATGAGATCTCAGTTCCCAGACCAGGGATTGAACCCAAAATGACAGTGATGAAAATACTGAGTCTTAACCACCAGATCACCAGGAAAATCCCATCACTGGCTTTTTTTTTTTTTTAATATTCTCTTAATAGTCTTCTACATAAAAAAAGAGTTTAATTTTAATGAAGTCTCATTTATGATTGGTTTCTTTCATGAATCATGTTTTAGGTGTCTTTCTCCTTTTCTCTCTTCAGAATCAGTATATATTTCCAAGTGAGTCATGGCCTTGCCATTTTCTAGTCACATGATCTTGGAAGAATTTCATTCCCTCTCTAAAGTTTAGTTTTCAGGTTTTTTTGTCTATTAAATGGAAATAATAATGTTTAATTTCTGAGTGTGTTGGAACCATTATATAAGATTATACTTTGAAAATCACCATTTAAACTGTAAGGTTCTATGTTACTTTCATTTATTTTTCCTCATCTTCCTCATTTGTCTTTCTTAATATTTCTGTTACCTAGTTTTGAATATAGGAGGCATATTTGCCAATAATCATGTGAATGAATAAATGATTATTTTGTGAAACTGTAGGGAGTCAACAGGAGGCTGCATGTACATGAACACAAACCACATGTAGGTTTGAAAATGATTTAAGTTGATTGTTTGCACCTAAATACATTAAAATGAGAAGGTGAGTGATTTTTGTCATTATTCATTTTCATTTTGAATCTGGCCTTTTTGTACACTAGCCTTGTGAGCTTAAATGAATAGTCATAAAATGAGTACAAGATCATATTTTAACCCTAAAATTGATTTGGTTGAGAGAACAATTCCATTTTAGAACCTTAACTTTGTCATAAACATTGGTTCAACAATAACATCTCAAATCCATTGAGGCAGTGATTTTCAGATTGTGTTCTGTGGGTTGTGGTTTGATAATATGTCCACCTTGCAGTTGTGAGAGGGGTAACAATGCTGTCAAGACTCTGAGACTACCTCCCTGATTTTACCAGGACAGTTTTGCCTGTTTTAATTAAGTTTTCCTATGAAATTGTACTTGAAGAAATATTTTCTCTGCTAACAAAATGCTTTTTATTTGTATTTAATGGCCATACCCACAGCACATGGAAGTTCCCAGACCAGGGGTCAAATCGAAGCTGCAGCTGCACCCTACACCACAGTCATGGTCATACTGGATCTGAGACACATCTATGAACTACACTGCAGCTACGGCAATGTCAGATCCTTAACCCACTAAGCGAGGCCAGGGATCGAACCCACATCCTCACAGAGATAATGTTGGTTCCTTAGCTTACTGAGCCACAACAGGAAATCCACAAAATGTTTTGTTTTTATCAAAATTGTAAACTAAAATTCAAGATTCTGATGAGTTCACTAGTGCCTGGTCTTAGAAATAGATAATATATTTCAAGTCTGTTTATGGGAAATTATGTTAAATGCATGAGTTGTTTTATATGATTAGAAGGCTATTGGGTCTGCTCTACTAGGTATGGTTGAACAGTGAACTATTCTTACTTTAAAGTCTTCTGTTTTTATAACTGCCTATGACAGAGCCACTATATCTTGTCACAGATTCAAGTGAAGTTGAAAAACACTTATGCTCACACTATAATATGTTTTCTCTCTTACTTGATTTATAAACCTGGCCTTTATATTTTGAGAGCCAAGGATGTGGATGCAAGACTTGAGACATAAACACTGAGATTGTTTATTATTCTCTTCCTTCTCCAGAGAGACAAATCAAGCAAGAGTTAGAATCTGAGTTGTGTGAGTGGAAATAAAGATTAAGACGTCTCGGTGAAAATATACAACTCATTAGTTTTATATATTCAGTCCATTGATTTCTACTGATCCATCCTTTGAAATACCTTCTGCATCTGGTTCTTCCTTTCTATTCCCATACCTTCCATACCTTCCAAGTTGTCCTCAGTTCATGTCATTTTCCCTGTCTCTGTTTCCTCTCACCTTTAATTCATTCTATGCATGGCCTTTAGCATTAACTTTCTGTAAAATGCCAATACTATAATACTACTTCCATGTAAAAAGAAATCTCAAATATTCATTATTTCATGATCAAGTCTTCACTAAACAGGAAAACATTCAAGTTATCAGTAAGTTTCATTTATCTTTAAAAAGATTCAAGTTCTATCTTTTAGTGTTTCTCTATCTTATTTTTCAAGCCTTTGTTCATACTTTGTTTCCTACTATTCCATCTGATTGTCAAAATAACTGGATTGTTCTACCATCAAAGTTCACTCTGATCCTTCACTCCATCTATGATTGTTTTTGGATCATACTATTATCCTCCTATTTGAATTCATCTAAACATATACTCTGAGGAATTTATTTTGATTAAATTAATATTACCTTTTTGCTGTTTATATTATATTTATAAATTGTCATCTATTGAAAAATCAGGATCAGGTTTTACCACAGAACTGCAACCACTGACAACAATAAAAACAATTTTTTGAGTACTTGTTATGATAGGGAAATGTGGTAAGCATTATGTCTTATTTCATCTCTTTTAATACTCAAAGTAACTGCAAGCTAGTCAATATTATTCCATGTGACACATGAGAAAATAAAGGCTTACTGACCTTAAATAGCTTTTTAGGATACCACATATAATATGTGGCAGAGTCAGGATTAAAACAATTTTAAATATGTATATTGTATAATATTTGCATTAGTATCCACTTCAACAGCCAGGACAGTTCTACTAAAAAGGAAAATTTGAACTGAGTTTTTGAAATCCAGCCTTAGAGAACAGAGAGTTGCAATAAGGGAACAGAGTAAAATAACTCCAGAGCTAAAAAATCCACAAAAACAAAACAAAACAAAACCCAGAAACAGCTAAATTCCTGTTAGGAAAAAAACTAATATTGGAGTCAAGTTAGAGATACTTGCTAGTTGTGTTTTGACAAGTAATTTTCCTGAATTAAGCAAATATTATAGAGCCCTGTGAACAATGATGGGAGAGGGTAGAGAGACCTTTGGAAAAAACTTTAGAAAGTATGGGCTTAGATTTCTCTTCCCTGAGGCCAGAATAAGTATGCCAAATATCCCCCAACTACTGCTTCTCCTAGCTAAACGAACTAGTGAGGTCAGAAACAGTGTTATTTTAGTTGAATGGATAACAGAATTGTTTTGTAGTCCCTTCCTAATTTCTTTGGGAGCGATGTTCTCTGGAGAGAACAAAGCACTTACTATGTAGTCATCAGTAAACTTTTCTAAGAGAGCAGGAAGCCTTTTGCAGAAAAATATTTTTCTTTTTCATTTAGAACATTAAAGAAAGACATCTTTGATAATTTTTTCTTTGTTGATTTTTTCATATTATTTTTTCTGATTATTAAAAGCTTCTATGTTTCTACATCTACAAGGCCTTTGGCCATTAGGAATACATATCACATCATAAATAGTATCCAGTAATTTGGAGGAAAATGCATGGGTTCCATTAGTAATCATAGAGGTGGGAAAAGACATTTTGAAATCTCAGTTTATCCTCCCACTTACAATGTCTTCCTTCTAAGACATTATTTTAGACCAATGAGTAAACCAGCTACAATTGAAACTAAGATTCCTTAATTTTATGCTGTAGACAGATTTTTTTATCTTTCTGGGACGGACATTGTCTGGCTCCAATCTATTTATTGTTTCAGAATGTTGACTGAGAAAACAAAAACTTAAAGAGATATTGAATAATATTCAAAACAAATAACTGAACAAACAAAGGAAACTTACGGAAACACTAGTACTCTCCCAAAATAAAAAATAAAAGAATACACTAAAATTAAACTATTTTTTTCCTTCAAGAATGTCATTTATTTAATATTTAAGCCATATTACTAATTGGGAGGTAATATGGCTTACCAATGAGTATTTTTGCATTAAAATTAAAAAAAAATCTGATTACAATTTTATTTACGGTAGATTAAAATCTGTGTGAGCTCTAACTTCTGTATACTTCCTTTTGCATAGGTCAAATAATTTTAGATTATCAACTGTCAACATAAAATAAGTCAGTTATGAACACTTATGGAAAGGAACAGAGTGTTTGGGTAGACTTAGGAAACAAATCTTAAAAGCGTAATTTCATGAGAATTTAAGTTGTTTGGGTGATATGCCCCTTAAAATCTTATATGGTTTAAATAATTGTTGCTAAATTCTTATAGAGAAGAAGCAAGCACTTTTTGGATTTTCATCAGGCTCCAAACCAGGGAAATGCCACTTGAGAGCCTTGAAGGACACAGCAGGATTTGCCTATACTTATTAATTAGAGGTTTGTAAAGTACTGTAAAGATGAACACTGTTATATAAAACCTAGTCTTATTATTGGGGTCATTAAGGTCATATATGAGTTCACATATACTTGTGGAACTGATCAATCTTCTTTAAACCTAATGGGCTAAGTTTTCCCACTATATTTCCATTGTGGTCTTAAAACTCTTATTGACTTTTGAATTGTGATTTTTTTTTTAAGAATCACATAAATATGGGTACATTGTAACTCTACTGTGGGACTGTTATTATACTCTAGAAAGATGCACATAATTCTTTGAAATAAAATTTAATGTAATGTTTTGGTAATTTTTATTTGAAATTTAAAAATTATCTTTATTATTATTATCTTATCATATTTTAATTCTTTCCTCTTCTTCATCTGTACATTTCCTTTATTTAGAAAACTAGAGTAGTTACAAGGAGATTAATAACCACTCATTTATCTGTTCCAGTAAGATACAGTTCAATACCTAACTGTAATGAGAGAATTTCCTGTCACTTTGAATAAATGATTCTACTCTCAGTTTTCCTTTTGTGTAAATACTATACAAAATGGGAATTATTTTTGTATGTAAGAACATACAGCTAAAATCTTGGAGGTATTTAAATATTAAGAAGGTAAAATTCCTTGCCTGTTTCATTTTAAAATTTTTTCATTGCATTTGTTCATGACAATTGTTAAAAAATATTTCGCTGATACAAAACAAACCTTCAGCTTGATAATGAGCTTTATCTCCAATAAGACTTTTCTTTTATTATTCATTGTATTTGTTTTATGATAGTAATACTGGGATACCGAAGAATATCCATGTTAATTACATTCAACTGTAATAATTCATTTCTCTCTAAAAAAATTATTTCCTTTTTTGAAAAACAAAACTCATAAATATAGAGGTTTGGAAAAAGAAGAAAAAACCCTATCAAATATTATAGAGTCTACTTAGTTTTTATTTATTCATTCAGTATTGATTGATCTGCTTAGTATTAATGTGAGGAAAGATAGCATATTATAAGTTTATTTCTTAATTGGTGACCTTTCCTTTTGCGGAGATTTACTGTCTCTAAATTCAGTTCAGTAATTGGGTTGAATAATTATTCTGGAAAATAATTCTCCTTTCCTTATCTGTGAGATATTTATGAATAATTTAAACAAAAAAAAAAAGAGAGGGGCATTATCCACATATATTACGAACCCAAACATCAGAAAACTGATAGCATTAATGACTCTATTTTTTCATTTAATTTTTTTTTCTTTTTTGGCTACACCTGTGGCATATGGAAGTTCCTGGGCCAGGGACTGAACTGGAGCCATAGTTGTGACCTATACCACAGCCTCAGCAATGCCAGATCCTTAACCTAGTGTACATGGCCTGGGATTGAACCAGTGCCTCCACAGAGACAATGCCTGATAGTTAACCCGCAGGGCTACGGAGGGAACTCCCTAATAATTTTGTTTTTTGTTTGCTTGTTTTTCTTTTTACAGCCATACCTGTGGCATATGGGAGTTTCTGGGACTGGGGATCTAATCGGAGCTGCAGCTACAGGTCTATAGCATAGCCACAGCAATGGCCATTGACTCTATTTTTTTAATGTTACTGATTTGTTTGATTATTTATTTGTTTTATATTAATGCTAGCTGGACTAACTTACCTGCTTGATGGTTTGGCCTCATGTAGACATACTTATGGAAAACTTATAAAATGAGAGACATTGAGTCATAATTGCAGAATAAGTAAACAGATGTATGAAATTTTAAGTTTTTAAATTTATATCATGGCCCTAAGTGGTACATAACCTTAAAATAATTAATCTCAGCCTTCAGCTTCCCTCCTTATACTAAATCTACTTTCATACATCAGTTGAAAAATATTTGCCACTATCTCTGGCTTGGGATATCTGCTGTTTGATTTTGGTAATATCAATATCTTTGTATAACAGTATCTGTGCAATTACTTGACTGTTTTTTGTCATAATGTCTTTTGAAATGAGTAAAATATTGAAAGTGCTTAAAAGATGGAAGTTTTAAGCATATTAAAAGTGAAACTTTTAATCCACTTGAATGTTCATTAAATTTAATTCAATTATGAAGGAAAATAAAAAGCTAAATTGTATAAAACCCTAGAAATCTTTAATTGAATACAGCTTTTGAAAGGTGAGGATTAATGATAAATTTATAGAAGTTATTAAACTTTGGTTTGAGTGATAATTAATAAGGTTACAGCTAAAATTTTTGAATGCTTCCTTGCCCAAGCACACAGCTAAGGTTTATAAATGCATTGTATAATTTGATTTCCACAACATCCATATGAAATATATGTCAGATACTGTGAAGGGTCTGAGGATTTATTCTGCTTGCCTGCTTACAAGTTATTCATGACACAGATTCATGGATGCAGGTAGGAGACACACAGACTCTTGGAACAGAGACAAAGATCAGTTTATTATAGAAACAGCAGAAACCAGAGTACCAGTATTTGCACCTATTCCCTAAGTCCAAATTCCTACAGGGCAATGAAGTGAAAGCCAAGTGACTCCGGGGCTGCGCTATAGGAGAGGAATCCCAAATTTATGAAGCCTTAGTTTTTTAAAAGGACTAAACAGCAGATTTTTGCCCAGGACGGGGACTTGTGATTATTATTCTGGACAGCAAAAGATGGTGCTTCTACCTACAGCACTATCTTTATCTTCCAAGGGTGTTTGCTATGCAGATATTCTTGAAAAGGTAGTCTGAAACAAAGTGTTGTTAGGATCTTGATTCACAAGCATGTAGAAATGCAAAAGACCCATGAGAACTTGCCTCCAAACAATGTATATTTTGTTATAGTTTAAAGAAACAGGTTTTGAGACCTCAAGTGACTTGCTTTAAAGTCACACAAATTGGTATCAAAACATCATTGAAATGATCTAAATGCAAGGGGAAATTCATAATTCTATCTAGCTATTGATAGGATGAGAATTCACCAGAGAAACCTCTGTTTAGAGAAGTTTGCCATTCACATTTCTCTGAATACATTTTGTTATCTGTGAACTATATGAAAGCAACATCAAAAAACCTCAGTCTTATAACTCCAGACTTAATCCATGTTCAATTTCTTGCAATTTATTCAGTTATAATCTTCTTTCATATATTAGAACCAGTTTCTTCTGTTTCTTTTAAACTCAATAGCAGTTCCTTCTTTATATTCAATTTTACCTCAGTTTACCTTAAAAAGTTAACTTTCCAAAATATTCAAGATTAATTTGTATGATGTATAGCAAATGGAAATCCATGCTGTTAACATTTAAAAAATAATTCTGTAAATTGGATAACCTAAAGAAAAACAATAGCAACAACTTTAATCAGCCTGTATATTTTCAATAAGGATTTATGAAAAGATTTAATTTTATGAAAATGGAACTTTGATTGAAAATCTGTAAGCTTATTGATTGCAGACATTCTACTACCAAGTACCATTTCAAGAATTGTACTGTACATTAAAATTTAGGACTTTCTCTGGAAGTTCCCATTGTGGCTCAGCAGTAACAAACCCAATGAGTATCCATGAGGATGTGGTTTAGAGCCCTGGCCTTGCTCAGTGGATTAAGGATCTGGCGTTGCTGTAAGCTGTGGTGTAGGTGACAGACGTGGCTTGGATCCTGCAATACTGTGTCTGTGGCATAGGCTGGCAGCTACAGCTCTGATTCAACCCCTAGCCTGGGAACTTTCATATGCCAAGAGTGCAGCCCTAATAAAGCAAAAAAAAAAAATTAAATAATAATAATAATAGTAATAGTAATAACAAGATAAAATATAGGACTATCTCCATGTAAGTATCAATGTCAGATATATTTGGGAAGATAATCAATCAACACTTAATTTACTATTATTTGGAAAGTCACAGTGGGAGTATAAACCTGTGCTTAACTTACGATGAAGAAAGCGAAGGGGCAATGCTTAGGACTGGAATAATGGAGTCCATAGGCCCTGAATGGGACCTATCGAGTGAATTGGAGTGAGAGGGTTTGTAACTAGAGGAAAGGATGGGAATTTCCTACCTACTTTGTCTATCTGTGTTGTTTAGGTAAAGCGATTGGGATTTAATTTTTGCTCTGATTTACATGTTAACCATACTTACTGTGCTGTATTAATAATACTGGGTAAACCTATCCATTCAGGAAAAAACTATTGGTTCTACTTAGATGTTTCTCTGAATAATCTAAAATTGAGATTGTAAGATTATATACTGTGCTTATAGAATTGGCTTCTGAATTTAATTTCTGTTAAATGGCACATTTTCCCCCTTTGTTATATCATCTTCATTTTAAAGTAAGACAGTAAGTTATATAACATAATCTTGTTAAATAGTATTAGACCATAGAGTAAACTTCAAAGTGTATTTGTGACCTTGGGAAAACCTTGTACCTGTACTAATCTACAAATATAGGCATATATGAAGGGAGAAAGTGCCTTTATCATTTCCACTCAAATGCAAACAGAACCATCTACCAATCAGAATTCTCTAACAATTCCGCTGAACCTAAATACCACATGCTTTATTTTATACAGGATGTATGAGAATTTTGTTGAACCCTGAACTAAGTTCTACACTGTCCTGGGGGTTTATTAAGCAAAGTTAGCTAGTTGTGTCCTTTTAATTGCAGATGGTGCTTCTAAGGTACAGATTAAAATATCCACAAAAAATTCAGTCGTCTGATTAGCATCTGATACATTGTGAAAGCGCTGTACTAACTTACTCTATAAATCCTGTTTATTTCTGACCTGTATGAAGGGCCTGAGTGGAATTTTCTCCAGTTTTTAGAATGTAGTTCAGAGCAGTGTTTCCCCTTTGCAGGAAGTGTGTTATACAGCACCTGAGTTATAGTACCAATTGTAAATTCTTTATAGAAATAAAATAGATGGGATTATAGTAGATATAATCCCAACTCATAAGTCTATAGCTACATAAATGACATGCAGTTTGATGACATCATGAATGTATGAGAGAGCTAATACTATGAAACCCAAGTTCTTTTCACTTCATTAAAAAAAGATGCAAGACATTTAAAAGAAGGAGGGCATACAACGTTTAGAGGTTTCATACTGAGAATCAGTGGTTATTGCTATTCTTTGTCTATTTCCAAGAGTGAAGGACATTATCTTAAGAGTATTAGCAGACTTCAGCTGTGAAGAAATAGTCACCTGGGGCCCGAAAAGAACGTTGAGGAAGCTGTAGACTCAAATCATGTTGGAGATGTTGAGGTAAAGGAGCAGGAGGAAGGAAGTCACATAATTAGAGCTGGTGAATGTAGCCAACTTGGAGCCCGATGTGGGTAGATAAAAGTTGATGAGAAAATGGTAGTCTTTAAAATCATTGAAATAGATGGGAATGCTGACTCCAACACATGGCAGATCAAGGCTGAGAAAACCCTGGCACTCACTCTGAAGATTGTGTATGCATGTGTTAAATGGTAATGGAAGGGGCCGCCTCTGTGGTTCACCCCAGCTGCAGTGGGTTCTCGTTTTCAATAAAAACTTAATGCCTCTCCCAGAAAAATGAATACGTGCCCTGATTTATAAAGGTATAATGCACTGGCCTTATTTTCAATGTCTGACAGATCAGCAGATACACATAGGCACAACTGCCTATTTACTATTTACTACTTCAGTAAATGGCAAGCCATAAAATGCGATCTGTTTAAATTGCATTTTGCAAACAATCCTTACTTGGTACCGTACGCTCTGTGAAACACTATTATTATTATTTATGAGGCACAGTTAAGTGTGCCTGGTGCTGGGAGAATTGTGGATTTCTTTTACATTTAATTTCGAGAACGGAAGCGACCCAGAGATTTTCTTGTTGGGAATTTTCATTTTATGGTAGAGGAAACTGGAATGTTATAACTTGACTATGATCATGCAGATAACTAGAGATGGAGGCCAACCATGAATACAAGCTCCTAGCATCTTTTTGAGTTGGACTAAAGTAGCCATGTTCATATATTTAAAGCAACTGTTTGTGAGAGGAAATAAAATTCCTGGCAAGAGTCCATGTCATCATGAATGAGCCTTTTAAATATGCCATTCAGAAAAGGAAGCATGCATATTGTATATCTCTGTCTATCATCTGTCTCACTGGTTGTCACTGTTTAGGCATTTTTGCCTTTGAGAAACTTATCAGTTAAGAATAGGTTTTTTTAAGGTTCATCATGGGCAATCATTATGGAGATTACGGTCCCATGTTTCTATTAGGAGACTAAAATGAAGGATCTCTCAAGACCATGAAATAATATATGTCTATTCTCTGAAGATTAAGCATGAAATACAAACACAATAAATCAAGCAAAAATAGGTGATACTTTTTCCAAAGAGGCAAAGTTTTTCCTTGGCCTTTTAGCCAACCCTATAATCTCCTTCCCTTGTTTTCCCACCTTCCTATAAAGAACTTTGATGGCATCCAGGCTCAAAGACCAGAATCTAGGTGTGATTATTTTTTGTTTGTTTATTTCTGTTCACATCTTTCATCTCAAAGGTATAAGTACATACTGCTCACTCTTCCACTGAAACATATCCTAAGCTATCTCTTTTTCTTCATTTCTTCTACTGTCAATTTGGCTGGTCCACATCCTGTCTTGTGTCTGGCCTTGACAAATGCAAATATCTTCTGATTGCCCCCCCGCTTCTTCTACTTGAACTGTTCTATAAATTGTTGTCTACACAGCAGCAAAAATTTTTTTTTACAAAATATAGGAAGACTCCTTTGATGAAAATAGTGCAGGGATTCTCACTGCATTTAGTCCAAAGCAAACAAATGACAAAGTTAGTCCAAAGAAAACAAATGAATTTTTTTCTCAGATTTATATGACTCTACATGATATATCTACTACCTATTTCTTTGAACTCAGTTCCAATTTTTGCTTCTTCCTCTAGGTTCCCATTTAATGTTGCTTCTTAACTTCCTAAAATAAATCATTCTCATTTACCACTCTAAGGTCTTTCCATCTATTTCCACAGCCAGGAATTGGCTTTTTCAATCTTTGTATGTATGCCTTCTAAAGATTATTTAGCTTAAATGTCACTTGTTAGTAGGGTCTCCCTGACCGCACAATCTAAAGTATCCCAGCAGCCTTCTCACTCTTGGAGTTTTTCCTTTTTCTAGGACCTTACAAGGAGGAACAGGGTTCCTTGCTGGAACTCATCCACTTATTCTCTCTTCTCTACTTTCTTGCCTTCAGCTGTGAAGGAAAAAAGAAAAAAAAAATCAATTAGTGAAAAGTGCTTTGCAGAAAACTAAAATCAAGAGAGTAAGGCATGATCCACTGATCACAGGAGCAAACCCAAGGCATATGTAATTACAAATGATGGAAGGTATTATGAAGGGCATTATGAAGAGTGCTAAGGTGTATGTGCAGTCTTCTCAGTGGTCCTACCTGTAACCAAAGGGAACTATCCATACCTTTGCAATGATATTGACCCCTGTAGGTTAGTGGCCTGTTAGTGGTTGGGATCAGTCTAAACTAGCTTTCACACAGGTCTGTAAGCTGTGTTTGCATATACATCAGCCTGGTGCTTTGACCTATTTTTGACTGATAATAAGGTACCCGGAACAGGTACTTTATTATTCATTCTCCTGAGCTATACATAATGGCAAGTCTAAAAGTTTGGGATTTAGAGACTGGATGCCATTTGCAAACAAAAGACCAGATTGTTCCAATGTCTTCACTTGAAACTCATTTTATTATTCTTGGGTTTTAATATTTTTTTTGTAATTACTTTAATAAATTGTAACAAGTCTATTTTGGATTTCTTTGAGAAGTGGTACAGTTTTCGGAAAGAGAGGTAGGTTTGGTGTTAGAAGGAGGGGAAGAAAAGCCAACACAAACATGGATTGAACACCTAGCATGTGCTAGATTGTTAGGTAAGCAATATGCTTCCAAAGTACACTCTAGGTATCTCTTGTACTCATTTCAATTAATTTATGTGGTAATTCGATTAATGTCTAATTCCACAAGTAGATAACGAATAAAATGAAAGCAGGGATTTTTTATTTTTTCTTCAACTTACTACCTGGCACTGTGTCTGATATAAAATGTTGGAGTGAAATTTTTGAATGTGAAACGTGAACATATGTTATTTCATTTAATTAATCTCAGTAATCCCATTAAGATGTATTTCACAGATAATACCACCACCCAGAGATAAAGCTAACATTTTATTGCATGACACTTACAAAAGTCTTATGAGCAAATAAAACTATGTCTACATAAATCTTTCAATATTTGTTTAGTAGTCTATTGCATAAAAATGTCAACATTATATGGTCAGTTCCCTCCTGACCATTTAAACTAAACAGTTCAGATTGTTTCCATGTTTCTACCATTGTAAATAATTCTCTAACAAGTATGCATATATATAGTATGTGTGTGATTTAAAACAATATTCTCATCTTTTTTAACCTTTCCTCCTGATTTCTAATTTTTTGTTGTTATTTTCTTCCCTCTTATCTTGATTAAACAAGATGGTGGTTTATCTGATTTTTGGTTTTTCTCAAGGAAACAACTTTGAGATAAATGTTTTGGCTATTCTGCTTGTAGTTTCCTAATTCATTTATTTATATGCCAGTATTTTATTAATTCCTACCTTCTGTTTTTGCTAGATTTTTTGTTTGGCATTCTTTTTATAACCTCTTACATTAAAAACTTAGTTTATTCTTTCTTCCTTGAAATAAATGCATCTACAGCTGTGTATTTGCCTTTAAATACAACCAAGGTCACATTTTAAGTTTTGACAATTCATGTTCCAAATTTTGGATTTTTCTTTACTTTGATACTTTGGTACTTGGATACTGTGATGAAATTTTAGTTGAAATAAAACATACATACAGAAAAGTGCCCAAATCATGACTGCACAACAGACGAATTTTCCCAAAGTGAACACACCTAATGTACACCTCCCATTTGTTCCTCCTGAGTGTTATTTTCCAGATTTATTGCTTTGTAATGAGAGGATATCATTTGCATATTTCTATCTGGAGGAAAAGAATGAAACATATGCTTCTTGTGGTCAGCTCACTCTCAAGAGCAAAAGAGAAAACCTGAGTTTCGCAGGCCTAGTTTATTCTTCAAAAACTACCCATCAGTTAAGTCACTTGGGAAGGTGTGGTCAAGCAGAGCCATTCTAATGGAGTAGTAATGATGTGCAAGGAAGCTACCGGAATGGGAAAGATACTGGCTCATCAGGAATGCTTGCTTCTGTGTGTTTATTTATTTTCATCCATTCATCTTTAACTCAGGACTGGATAACTAAATAATTTCACTTTATGATACTTTATTAATTCAGGAATGTCTAGGATGTAGCAAGAGAAGCTCGGCCATACATACAGGTTCTGTGTCTATTAAGGGCCTACTTCCTGGTTCACAAATGTCTTCTCGCTATAACTATACACAATGAAAGAGAGCTCTGTGGGGCCTCATATAAGAGCACTAATCCCATTCATGAGGACTGTACCTTTATGACCTAAGCGTTGCCCTAAGGTCTTACCTCCTAATATCATCACATTGGGTATTAGGACTTCAATATGCACATTTTGGGGGACACAAACATTCAGACCACAGCAGGCCCCATTGGTACTTCAATATCTGGCCAAAAAAGTTCAAGTTTTATGGCGTAAAGATTCCGTTTCTTCTGAATTTTTGACATACTCACTTTATTTTTATTAAGAGATTTATGGATATTTGCTTTCAGATATTGTCTGGCCTAAAAATTTCCTTTGTCTTTTAAAAATAAACTCTGAAATGGTACATTTTTATACGTTCTAGAATTATAGATATAAATGTGCTTACAATGATCTGAGTTTTCAGATTAAAAAAAATTTTCCCTCTAGATTACTTGTTTGTAGAGTCATATCTGAAAAAACTGCATGGTTTTGTGTTAATGTTCTTATTTCTATATATAGTTTTTATTATAATGTATTCTAAATTTTCACTTATAAATTTTCCCCTGATATATTCTAGGTCATTTGTGTTTTTCTTGGACTTTCATATCTCAAAATGAATGATAGCGCTTCATTATCATTTAGATCCCTTGCTTTTCAGTAAATCCTAAAGTCATTTAGCAGGCCCAGGAGATTCATAAGCATGGAAGCTTATCAGAAGTATTATGGAGGAGCCAATATTTTTCCGGCTGGCATTTATTTCCTTCACTCACCAAGCAATTAAACTCTGTTACATTTAAGCATTTTTTCCTCAGAAAAAATAAAAACAAAATTAAAAATATGTATATTGTTGATTCTTATCAGACTTAGCTTTCCCCAAGATATAGATTAAACATTAAGGGAATTTGGAGAAAAACGTGAAGTTTTAGTTTTTAAGCATAGACAGCTACATAGGATTTAGGTCAGTCTGCAGTTTTATCTGTAACTAAGTGGCGTACGATGCCAGTGCTTTCAATTTCATGATGTAGGTCTATCTGTAGGTTTGTAATTTTATTTATTTATTTATTTATTTAGCTTTTCAGGACAGCACCTGCTGCATATGGAAGTGCCCAGGCTAGGGATCGAATCAGAGCTACAGCTGCCGGCCTACACACAGCCACGTCAGTGCAGGATCTAAGCCGCCTCTGCAACCTATGCCACAGCTCATGGCAACATCTGATCCTTAACCCACTGAGTGAGGCCGGAGATCAAACCTGAGGCCTCATGGATACTAGTTGGGTTTGTTACTACTGAGTCACAATGGGAGCTCTCATGTTTTCAATATTTTAATGAACTATTTTGAGGATAGCTATGATTGTTACAGTTAATTTTATCAGTCCAGTATAGCTCAGATTTTGAAAGTGTCAGACACAATTATTTAAAGATATACATCTTAGCCTTGGGAAATCTCCTTCCTACTCAAATTCTATTTTGCTCAATAATCTGGCATGAATTTCAGCATTTTTCACATCTGCCCTATTTTGGTTTCACCTTTGACACTTTACCTCTTAACCTATTTATATATAAAATTCAAGGAATGGTGTGGTAAATGAGTCCTTCTGCCTGCAGTCTAGACCAGCACAGTGGCTGAATTTAGCATCCCTTCCAAAGATAGAAAAGCTTGGTAAACACAGAGAGGAGGAATAGTGGCTGAGGGTAAAGTAATGACTAAATAGGTTATGTAATGAAGGAAATCCTGTATTTCATTAACACCTCAGAAGAAGCTAAGAGCAAGTTTTGATATTGTCTTTTAGCCTAATTGTACTTGATTGCTGGAGTTGAAAGGGGAAAATCTGTGTATTGCTGAGACCACTCCTGCTTTTGGTATCTGACAAGTTCAGATGGAAGTCTACAAAGCTGAGTGGACTTGTTCTATGGGGACATTTTCTTATGATGATGTATTAGACTATTAATGACTGCATGAGATTCTAGTAATATTCCAATGGCTTTTGAGTTGTTATTTTTGATGTAAGAAGTCCATGGCCAGAGACCAAGGGATGGACTGTGAAATCATAAGAAATATGTGTTTGCTCTCTGTACATGTTTTCCGATGCAGACCTCTTAAATCTCTTGCAATCTGAGAGTGATGTGAATGATATGAGCATACACTGACTTCCTAAACCCCATGGAATTTCCTACCTGAAAGCAGAATCTTGTTCTAATGAAGTGACTCTTGGTGGATTCATGAACAGTTCATAGATAGAGGCTGGTCACCAGAAAGACCAAACCATGATTAGAAACTTGAAATGTTCAGTCCCATGTCCTCTCTCAGGGGAGGGAGAATGGGCTGGAGATGGAGTTAATAAGTGATCATGCCTACTTGATGAAACCTTTTTAAAAATTCTTAAACTAAAGTTTCAGATATCCACTAGGATGTTGAACACATCCAAGTGCTGAGAGGGTGATGAAACCCAACTCCACAGGGACAGAAGCTCCTCTACTTAGAATTTTCTAGAACTTACCCTATATACCTCTTTATTTGACTGTTCATCTATATCCTTTATTACATAATACACTGGTAAGCTCATTTCCCTGAGTTCTGTGATATGTTCTGGCCAATTATCAAACCCAAGGTAGAGATCATAGGAATTTTGATTTATGGCCAGTCAGAAGTAAAGGAGGCATGGACTTGTAATTGGCATCTGAAGTAAGAGCAGTACTGTGAGAGAGAGTTACACCTTAGCCTGTGGGGTCTTAATTCCAAGTAGACAGTGTTGGAATTGAATTGTAGGATTCTTAGCTGGTGTTGGAGAACTGGTCAGTGTGTGAAAAATTATCCACATATTATGTGTCAGAATTCAGATATTGACAGTAGAGTACAAAAAAGAAAGCTGTTTTCCCTTCAAATGGAAATAAATGTTGGGCTCTTCTTTGTCTTTTCTCAGGACCCAAAACTGAATCAATTCAGTCGGGGGAGAAGGAAAAATCTTTGGGGTAACTGTCATTATCTAAGAAAAAAATATATTTTTTCTATTTTTATTGAACTGTGAGGGGAATTTGATTCATGCAACAATGTTATTGAATGCCCACTGTTTGTTATTATCAAAGTCAATAACTATAGATTCTTTTTTAAAGCAATCACAACTACTTTGGAAGTTTCATATTATATCTTGTTTATAGTTATCTGCAGTTAAAGAGCCATACAGAAGTTTTAGAGGGGTTGATACACTTTTTCAGGGGATGGAACACTTACTGTTAATTTGGGGATGAAACATAGTCTTCACAGATGAGGTGGCTTTTATTTGTGGGGTGGACATCACCAAATGGGGGTTTTCTGATACATATAAAATTTAGTATATTAAATAGTGATGTAAAATCTGTAGCCTCATGGAATATGTCCAGCAGAGAAGAAAAGAATGAATATGTGAGGCATTTCATTCTGGAAGACGAGTTGGGATGAAAGGATTTCATTTTTTTTTTTTTTACAATTACTTCAGCATTTTTTTAAATTTTTTTTCTTTTTTCTTATTGACAATGAATTTTATTTCAGTTATAGGTGTACAAAGATCATAACTCAATTCGATAGATTTTGTGTCTCAAACCCACAGTGCAACCCCCCAACCCCCAGATTGTCTTATTTGAAAAACCAAGGTTTTCCAAAATCTGTGAGTCATTGTCTGTTCTTCAAAGAAGTTCATTGTGTCTCTTTAGTTTCCACATGTAAGCAGTAGCATTGGGTGTTGCTGTCTAATTGTCTGACTGGTTCCACTTCGTATGATAATTTCTAGGTTCATCCATGTTGCTATAAATGTTGTTATTCCGTTCCTTTTAA
>PVHT021183631.1:13935008-13969704 GCA_004024745.2 Catagonus wagneri
CACTCCCTTCTGGCCTGCAGAGTTTCAGCTGAAAAATCTGCTGATAACCTTATTGGGGTTCCCTTGTATGTCATTTGTTTCTTTTCCCTAGCTGCTTTCAAAATTTTCTCTTTGTCTTTAATTTTGGTCATTTTGATTAATATGTGTCTCGGGGTGTTCCTCCTTGGGTTTATTTTATATGGTACTCATTGCACTTCCTGTATTTGACTGAGTGGTTCATTTCCACATTAATATGTGTCTCAGGGTGTTCCTCCTAGGGTTTATTTTATATGGTACTCATTGCACTTCCTGAATTTGACTGAGTGGTTCCTTTCCACATCCCATATTAGGGATGTTTTCGGCTATTATCTCTTCAAATATTTTTTCTGTCCCCTTCTCTCTCTCTTCTCCCTTTCGCACCCCTATAATATGGATATTGGTGCGTTTAACATTATCCCAGAGTTCTCTGAGACTCAGCTCATTTCCTTTCAATCTTTTATCTCTTTTCTCTTCCGCATTAGTGATTTCCACTAATCTGTCCTCCACCTCACTGATTCGTTCTTCTGCCTCCTGTATTCTATTGTTCGCTGCTTCTAATGAAATTTTTATTTCAGTTATTGTATTTTGCATCTCTTCTTGTTTAATTTTTACAGCTTGTATTTCTCTGCTCAGTGTTTCCTGTAAATGATCAATCTTTGCCTCCAGTGTATTTCCAACGCCTTGCATCATCTTCAGTATCAACAGTCTAAAGTCTCTTTCTGAGAGGCTGGTAATCTTCTCATCACTGAGCTGGTTTTCTGGGCTTTTCTCTTTCTCCCATATCTGGGTTAGAGTTTTCTGTCTTTTCATTTTTATAGGTTTTTGGTGTGGTGACCTTTTTGCCAACAATAGAGTGGTAGCCTCCCTTAGTTCTGGCTTTTGCCTCCCCTGTGACTAAAGCTGGTATGGCGGGGCTTGCTGTAGGCTTCCTGATGGGAGGGACTGGTGCCTGCCCACTGGTAGGTGGGGTTGATTCTTATCCCTCTGATGGGTGGGGTTTTATCTCTGGATGAGATTAGAGGCTGGCTGTGTGCCTGAGGGGTGTTTAGGCAGCCTGTTTACTGATGGGTGGGGCTGTGATCCCACATGGATTATTGTTTGGCCTGGGGCTTCTCAGCACTGATGGGAGGGACCAGATTTTGCCAGAAATGGCCTCCTCCAGAAAAATGCAGGCTGATGAATGTTCCTGAGAGCTTCACCTCCAATATCCTTCCCCCACAACAAGCCACAGTCACCCCTATTTTCTCAGGAGATCCTCCAAGAATTGCAATCAGGTTCCACCCGGATTCCTATGGAGACTGCTTTGCCCTGGGACCCAATGCACGTGAAAGTCTTTGTGTGCCTTTCAAGGATGGGGTCTCTGTTTCCCCCAATCCTGTGGAGCTCCTGCACACAAGCCCTGCTGGCCTTCAATGCCAGATGCTCCAGGGGGCTCTTTCTCTCTGTGCCCGATACCCAGGCGTGGGATTTTGACATGGGGCTCAGAACTCTCAGTCCTGTAGCTGAGTCTCTGTGATGCAGTTACTTTCCAGTCTGTGGGGCTTCCCACCCAGGAGGTATGGGGTTGCTTCTATTGCGTAATCGCCCCTCCTACCTCTTGATGTGGTCTCCTCTTTGTCTTCTGGAGCAGAATATCTTTTTTGGAAGTTTACAGTCCATTTGGTTGAAGGCTGCTCGGCATTTGTTTGTAGTTTTGCTGTTTTTCGGGAGAGAAGTTTAGCTCCAGTCCTTCTATTCCGCCATCTTAATCTAATCTCCAACAGATTACTATTTATTACCACAGTGCAGTAATGTGAAAGACGAAGAACCTCCAATAAGTATAAAGTTTTAGAGTCTCATTTAATGGCAAAGAATATAGATATGCACAATAGCACATTTATGCAGAAAATGGAGTATAGAAGACTCCTTTGCCATTTTTTCAATCTTTTTTACACTCTTGTAGCTCTCCAAACTCTTTAGATCTCAATCCATGTGCCTGCTTGTCTGCTCAATGGTGAAGATCACAGAAATTTCCTGAGCGTTTCAGTGCTATTTGGTGAGTCAAGCACCAATTTATCAGGAGAGTCTACCAGTAGGTCCACATTTTAGGTTTGTGTGGGGTTCATTCTTACAGCAGAAGAAAGGAATAAATACTTATTAGCATCCTAACACTTTACCATATGTAAAACAGTAGCTAAGGTAACATATTATTTCATTATATATTTCATTTATATAATATTATTATCTCCATTTTATGATTGAGGAAATACAGATACAAATTTGAAATATGTCCTCCTGGTAAAAAATAGTGAATGATGTCTTGCTGAGCAGCAGAACCAAAGGCCTAATTGATAATGAATGGAAGTAGATTCAATAAGACTGATTGAAATTCTTCCCACTAATACTTGGCTGCCTGCGAGTGTGAATGAAGAATGTGAGTAGTGCAGGGTTTGGGTATAATGAACCAATATAAATTAATGATATGACCATTCAACTACCCACAATGAGTTGAGTAGCTAACCAAGACCAGGTAGGGGAGCAAGTTAATTTGGAAAAGAGTCACGTGCATTGTAGAGATAAAGAGAGGCTAAAGGACTAGAGGTAATAAAAAGAAAACAAAATGCACAACACAGTCAATGAGTAGAGGAAGTAGAAAGATGAAAGATACTCTTAAGGTGGGGAAATTCAGAATTTCAGAACTTGGAGGTAGGGAAATTTCAAAGAACAACAACCTCAAGTTATGGCAGACTAAACTTGAGGGTAGCTGGAATTCAGGAATTCAAAGATCTGTGAGGCTGGCATTTTAAGTATCATTGATAGGAAGGTGACATTGCTACCAGTGGTCATAAAGGAAGTGCTGGACTAGAAGCTTATGCATAGGTGGGTAAGTTAGAGGAGTAGAAGATGTGATAAGATTGAGAAAAAGTAGTTTAAAAACAGGATAACCGTTACCCATATATTACCTTTGTATGATTAGAAAATCTTGATGCTACCCTGGGCGCTCATATTCTAGGTAGCAATGTTTTAACTGTATTTCACCTCCTACCTATAGGCACCTTTTGTACATGGTACAACCTGCACAATAAAAGCCATAGTAATAGATGGTACTATGGTATGGCCATAATAATAGCTATATTAATGGAAGGTTGAACTTTAAATGAGAAAAGGCATTGAAAGATGGTAGAACATCAATGGTCATCCAAGTCTTTGCAAATGCACTATCACATCCCCCAAATTCTTACAATAATTATATCAGATCATGGATATATGTTCTCCTAACCTTAGAGACAACATAATCATCCTAGGGCCTTCACAACAGTGATGAGAAATAAATAGACCAATCCGTTCTGCTCAGTCTAAGTGCCAAGTGGAGGGGGAGAAATAGCTTTAATTGCAGCAGGTTGCAAGAAAGAGTCAATCCTCTCCAAATGTGAAAGCTAGGTTTTACTTAGGAGGGAAACTGGATCAGTGTTTGAAGGATAAGCTAAGGTATAGGTCCTAAAATTCCCAAAGTCAGGGCCAGATGAAGCAAAAATCTGGGTACAGTAAGGAGATATGGGCTGGAGTTTCTAGCACTGAGATTCCAATGAGAAATAGCAATGGCATAGAAGTGTGAGTTCAGGATGTTCATTTTCTTTAACCCATTGAATGAAGGAGAAGGTCGATGCGTACAGTTTCCTACTTATTAGCAATGGATTTGGTAAAGCAAAGGGTGGAGACTAGGTAGGAAGAACTGTACTAGGACAACTGGCTCCAGGAACTCAAATAAAATAAACATTATTTTATGTATCTGCACCTAATTTCCCAGGAACTTTATGTGCTACTGCTGCAGTTGAATTCATGGCACGGAAAGAGGAGCTAGTGGTGGTATAGACTGGTATACCTCTCGCCCCAGAATTTGGGTGTGGTTTTAAAATAAAAGATATCAGATAGAAAGGTGGGTCAGGTATATATTCATCTGATTTTACTGTATCCAGTGTGATTTTCTTTTACAGCCTTGAGAATTTAATGATTCATACTTATTTTCTTATTTATACAAAGGTCATGTATGCCAAAGAAGTTCCAGTCAGCTTTGTTACTACATTTCTGTAGACATCCATGGAAACTCCTATTACTAAAGCATAAATTCCCTGGTTGGGGATTAAGTCTTATGAATCCGTAAGTTCCCAGTGTGTAATACAGTGCCTACCACATAATAAATTTGTAATACTTTTTAGTTTAAAGAATAAATAAATTGAGTGAAGATATGGTCTACTAGAAATGAAGGCTGTTCTTGACCTCTAAATACTTTTATGTCAGAAGTTCTCATTGAATCTTGAGGGTGGAACATAAATGTCACCATGTTTGTGGTTCAACCACATCCCCACCAATACCATCTTACTCTGTAATTTTAGCTAAACCTGAAGTAACTGGAACCTGGTTTTCTTGTCTTATTGATAAGTTATCCACAAACAGCTGGATGGATTGGTATGACCACGTGGAGCTGGTCAGAATCATTCTATCTATCTCATTCTCTCTACAGACTTTTTAAGATAATGAGCCTCTCAGAGTTATATTTATTCTATAATAGAATACTGGGAAGAGGAAATTAAAATTATTTATAAGAAAGCCTGGGAGAAAAACACACACTGCAACTCTTGATGCCAACGATAGGGAACTCATTTAAAAAATCAAGTGCCCTAATTAATTTATAGCTGCCTTAATATGAAAGAAGCAAACTATCTCATCCATGGGATGAGTATTTTTCTCTAATTTTTAAAAAGTGTGAGCAGATGACAAATTAATGCGTGAGTAACACAATATGAGGACCGAGCATGCATGTTTATATTTCATTGTTTTAATCTAATCTAATACAACACATGCCAAACTCCCTCATACACACATTTAATGGCATGCATAATCATGATTGTGCTGTATAATAATTAGGCATTAGTGATAAGCAGTTCCCATAAATTACTGTAATTAGTATTACTCTTATACCACCACAGCCATTTTTTTAGGTTTTCCCTTCTAATTTTGTTAATTCTTTAGTATCTATCATCAACACAAATGTCAGCAGTTTCCATAATGCCATGTGTGGTTTAATTATCATTATTCTTTGCCCAGAGTAAATGCTCAATCAATATTTGTTGTATTGAATTGAATAATGTCATCACACAGCAGCTACCATTTGCTTTGTTATAAGACAGACCACTTGGATTTGCTCTTCAGAAGTGAGCGACTCTATGTGCATTTATCCAATTAGAATGCTATCGCCTCTATTCCATACCCTTAGTCTCCTTACCCGCTTCTTGAAAGAACCTTGAATATCAGCACTGATGGAATGCTGGTCAGGAAATGCTTGGCTGGAGCAGAAAGTGCCCTAATCAATAGCAGTAATTGATTACTTACCTGTTATACAGCTCAGAGATCAGGAAATTGGGTCAAAGGTAGAGCTAAACATAAAGGGAAGGGGACAATGGAAATGTATCCTCAATAATAAGCATCTTGCTATGTTGGGATAAAAAATGAGCTAAGGGATTATTTTTATTTTATTTTACTTTTTAGGGCCACACCCGCGGCCTATGGAGGTTCCCAGGCTAGGGGTTGAATCAGAGCTGTGGCTGCCGGCATAAGCCACAGCCACTCAGAATCCAAGCCACGTATGTGACCAACAGCAGAAGTCACCACAATGCTGGATCCTTAACCCACTGAGCAAGGCCAGGGATCGAACCTGTGTCCTCATAGATGCTAGTCAGATTTGTTAACCACTGAGCCATGATGGAAACTCTCTGAGATAAGGGATTTAGTTCACCAAACTACTGAGTCAAGATCAACAGAGGTGGGGGAAGAAAGCTGATGGTTTAGAAACTGTCAGCAACATCTGAAGCAGTAATCATAGATACCAAATGCAGGATAAAGGCAGATTACCTTTTAGGTAACCTTGCCTTTGAATGATACTGGAGTTAAGAGAAGAACTCCCTTGACTTCAAAATATTCCCCCTTCTCTTACAGCAAGAGACAGATTGTTCCTTCTACAATCTTAGAAAAGTAACTTAAGATTTTAAATACCTTACAGAAAACATTTGTAAGCTTCAACCAAATCTTGCAAATGAGACCAAATCCTTTCTTGGACTGCTTAGGAGAGGGGTATAAAAAATTAGATGTGTAGTGCTGTCAGAAGTTCTGGCTGGGCAAATATTAACAGCCCTCATGTGGGCTGGCATCTTGGTTTCTTAGCATCTTCATCATAGTCATGTACAGTAATGGTACTTAATTGTGTTTCTTAAGTGGAACTATAGAAAAAAAATCACAACATAGAAACACTGATTATATTAATCACAGAACATAGAAACACTGATTATATTAATTTCCTATTAATGCTAAAACAAATTACTGACTCAAAACAACAAAAAAAATATTATTTTACAGTTCAGTAGGTCAGAGGTCAGATGCATGCCTCTGAAGTAAATATCAAGGTACTGGAAAGACTTCATTCTCTCTATGCAGGCTCTAGGGATGAACGGTTTTCTTACCTTTTCCAGTTTCTAGATATCACCCACATTCCTTTGCTTGTGGCCCTCTTCCTCCATCTTCAAAAGCATAGCATCTTTATTTTTTATATTTTTATTATTTTTTTTAGGGCCACACCTGTGGCATATGGAAGTTCCCAGGCTATGGGCTGAAGCGGAACTGCAGCTTCTGGCCTATACTACAGCCAGATCTGAACCTCATCTGCCACCTATACAGCAGCTCTTGGCAATGCCAGATCCTTGACCCACATAGTAAGGCCAGGGATCAAACCTGCATCCTCATGGATACTAGTTGGGCTCTTAACCAACTGAGTCACAATGGTAACTGCTATTGTTATTTTTTAATTTATTCTATTGAAGTATGATCTACGATATTGTGTCAAAGTGATTCAGTTATACATAGATGTGTGTGTATATATATTATGTTTCATATTCTTTTCCATTATGGTTTGTTACAGGATGTTGAATACAGTTCTCTGTGCTCTACTGTAGGAACTTGTTGCTTATCCGTTCTGTATATATATAATAGTTTGCATCTGCTAATACCCAACTCTGAATTCATCCATTTTACTGCAAATGACTATTTCTTTTTATGGCTGAGTAGTATTCTATTGTGTATATATACCACATTTTTGTCCATCCGTCAGTGTATATTTAGGTTGCTTCCATGTCTTGGCTATTGTAAATAGTGCTACTATGAACATAGGGGTGCATATATCTTTTTGAATTATAGTATTTTCTACATATATTCCCAGGAGTAGGATTGCTGGATCATATGGCAACTCTATTTTCTTTAAGGAACCTAAATTCTGTTCTCCACATTGGTTACACCAATTTACATTCCCACTAACAGTGCAGGAGGGCTCCCTTTTCTCCACACCCTCTCCACCATTTGTGATTTTTTAATGATGGCCATTTTGACTAGTGGGAGGTGATAACTTATTGTAATTTTGATTTGCATTTCTCTAATAGTTAGCAGTGATGAGCATCTTTTCATTGTTCCTGTTGGCCATATATATAGAAACAGCATGTTGAAATCTCCCTTCCTCCTTCTTTAACTCGTAAGGACCTTGCGATTATATTTGGACCACCCAAATAATTCAGGGTAATCTCTCCATCCCCAAATCTTTAATTAAATCAATCTGCAAAGCCCCTTTTGCCATGTAAAGTAACATACTTACAGATCTGGGAGTAGGATTAGACATTTATGGAAGACATTATTCTGCTGACCACAGCAACTGATTGTCCATCTTCCTCTCGAATACTAAATTTGTTGTTACCGAATCAAACTTGAGTCCACTTGCCCTACGTGCAGCAAAGCCAATCTGCTGACACTAGCTGGTAAAGGAAAGTAATACATTTATTGTAGGGCATCGAGCAAGGAAAATGCATGGCTCACGTTCAAAAGATCAGAACTCTCTGATGGCTTTTAGGGAAGGGTTTTTAAAAGTAATATTAGGAGTAAGGGTTACAGGATGACTGACTACCTCATGGACGTTTTTCTCATGGTTGGTGGTGAGGTAATTGGGTGATGTTTTGGGAATCTCAATCATCAACCTCTGGTTCCATCTTATCTGGGATCTGCATGCTTGTGGTCTGTGTGAAGGTAAGTTTTTCTGTTTTGTGGGGTTTTACTATCTGCAAAGCAAATCAACAATATGGCTCAGAATATTAGCTATAGCCCTTGAGGAACTTTGTTTTATGGCTAAACTACTGTCTTATGGTTTGACTCTTTTCCTTTGTTTCTGCATTCTCTCACTTCTCTGATTAAATTTGCTATTTTGAACTTGGGGAAGGCCTAGGAGTTTATAAGGGGATGCTCCTTCCCTGGGAAGGCCCTGCAGCTCCCTAACAAGGTCCTATGACGTTAAAACCTATGATTGGATACTTACCCCTCCCTTTTCTGAAGCAACCTCCTGCCTCTAGACTTTTAGATACCTTTTCACATTAGGGTTCATGTACTAATGAGACAATTTCCCTGCATTCTGTCCGATGCAGGGGCAGATTCTTGGTCCTTGAGTCCCTGGGAATCATTTTATTTGCCACATTCATGCCCTACAGATTAGACATCCTGCTTAACTCTTATGGTGACTTTCAGACTTAGGAAGCATGAAAATAATGAGTGAACATTTGTATAAAGATTACTATTATTAGGGACTGTTTAAAATGCTTTATATGTATTAACTCATTTAATCTTCATGATGCTCCTATAGAAAAGTGCCATTTTTATTGCCATTCTGCATATAAGAAAACTGAGGGCCAGAGAAGTTAAGGGAATTAATAAAATCTACTTAGTAAACTACAGGGATGGTATTTAAACCCATTCTTTCTGGCTCTGGAGTTCATGTTTAAATTATTACACTGCTCATTGCCTCTCATTTGCAACAAAAGTTTAAATTAAAAACACAATCACCACTATAATAAATTAATAATAATGCTGAAGAGATGGAGAGTGGGGGTGTGGGAGTTAGGAGATGATTTGAGGAAAGAATGAGCATGCACACAGTCATTCAGAAGGGGGGGTAGAGAAAGAGAGAGAAAGAGAGACAGAGAGGTAAAGAGGGAGAAGAAGAGATTCCATAATCTAGGCCCCTGGGTATGAGAGGCGCTTTGTTTATTGCACAAAGGCACCCATGGAGGAGTCCCTGTGGACTGACAACATGGCTTATTTACATCCTACTACATAGACCCCGGGGGGGAATGTCTTTTCCTATTTGCACAAAGGTGCAGTATAGGCCAAAAACAACCATATTCACAAACTGGTGTATATGAGTAACACTTTTTTTTGACTAGAGAAATGGGTTTATCTAATAGATTTTATATTAAAAGATTCCATAAATAGGTTTTCTAGCATCAGGACTCTTTGTTTCCCTTCAGAATTCCTAGGGAAGAATTTAAGGGATATGAGCATTGGCTAATTGTATAAGATATGGTGCCCATATAGTACCAACACTTCATCCATAGGCTGCTGAACTCCTAACTTCTATTAATCATTTCCTCTTTTGTTTTCAAGAGCTTAAAGATCAAGGTTTCAAATGATCTACCTAGATCTAAAATTTTGTGATTTTTGTTTCATTTTGTTGAAACAAATATTTCTCCAATGGAGAGACGCAGTCTTCTTTCAAAGCCACTCTGAAATCAGTTTCTTAACTAAAAGATGTTCCATGGAAATCACATTAATCATTGGTTTGTAATGACTAGATAGCAGAAATCCAGTGATCAGTGGATTTTAATCCTGAAATATTAGTCGCTCACTCAGTAGTTAAAATATTTAACAATCTCATATTGGTTGTGCATTAAAACTGTTCTTTAACACAATGGCTGTTTCTGAAAATGCTTGCATGTGAGAAATAATTGCCTTTCTATTGACGCTATTAGAATGAATCACAACTGGGTTTCACATAAAAGTTTTTCACATAATATGTTCCTAGGCAAGGGTTTTTCAAATAAAACTTTCTGGTCCTCAAGAAATTATATCTGTGAATCAGCTTTGCTTACAGTTAAATCAGATAGATATTCTCGCTTTTTCTGTTAGCCCCCCCCCTTCTTTTTCATTTGCTACTTAAATTATTTCTAGGAATGTTATAACACTGTTAGGGACTAAATGTTTATGTCCCCCTGCCTCCCTCAAATTCACATTTTGAAGTCTTAATCCCTGATGTGACGGTATTTGGAGGTGGGACTTTGATAATAGGTCGTGAGGGTAGAGCCATTGTGAATGGAATTTGTGCACTTAAGAGACACAAGAGAGATAAGGTCTCTCTCTGTCATGTGATGATACATTAAGTAGTTATTGATCTGAAAACCAGGAGGAAGGCCTTCACCAGACACAAGATCTACCAGAGCCATGGTCTTGGACTTCTCAGCCTCCAAGACACTGAGAAATAAATTTCTGTTGTTTAAGCAACCCAGTCTATGACATTTTGTTATAGCAGTCTGAACTAAGATGAACACCCAGTGTTTTTGGTGTGGTCACTCTGTAAAAGCAGACTGAACCCCTATCCAAAATTTGGTTTGGATGTCAGAATGATGATGCCACATGCACATTAGGAGGGCATGAAAATGTTTACTCCTGATG
Organism: Catagonus wagneri; assembly: GCA_004024745.2. NCBI lineage: Eukaryota > Metazoa > Chordata > Mammalia > Artiodactyla > Tayassuidae > Catagonus > Catagonus wagneri. The sequence goes on from PVHT021183631.1 coordinate 13,945,596, forward strand.
TAATGGGACTTTTTGGGGAGCTCAAGGCAAGACCCCAAGTTGGTCCAAAAATTGCTTAGGAGAACGAGGAAAGGGACCAGCAGCTAGGGCTTGAGTGAGGCCTATATTTTGGTGGGTTTGAAATTTCCATCAAAATCAAAGGACGGAGCACCTCAGGCTTTAGTGTCAGCCTCACTAGCTGGGGGCAAAGTGAGAAAGGAAGAGGGGGGGCCTTAAAACCTAACAGAAGTCAAAGTGAAGTCAGAGTCTTTCTTAACAATCCTTAGTAGAATCTAGCTATACAATAGACTTTTCCATCGATTCTTGTAGAAATAAATATAAATTTTAAACTCTTTTTTTAAATAGAAATTATATACAGAAAAGTCTAGTGGAAAAAAACAAAAGTTAGAGTCAATAGAACTTAACTCAAATTCGAGGTCTGCTGATTGCTTGCTGTGTCCATTAGAATTCAGTGCAGCAAAAAGAATCCACTGTAACTACATAAAGCATGAGAGAATTTAATGTAAGGGGTTAGATACTATAAAATTTTTAGAGAGGCTGGAGAAACAGGTTTTAGGCTATACCCTTGGAATGACTCCAAGACTTAGACATAATTGCACCACTAGGGAAGTAGTATTTTTTTTTAACAGTAGAAAGCTAAGATAAGTTTAATCAACTATTTTTATAAATACATTCTTTTTAATATTACTTTCCATCATGGTCTATCCCAGGAGGTTGGATATAGTTCCCTGTGCTATACAGTAGAAGATTCTTGTTTATCCATGGGAAGTACCATTTTTGATGTTGCTGTGGTGCTATGCTGGAAGCAAACAGGCTCTTTGAGCACTGCCACTGCAACTGCTTCCATCATCCAAGAAACTGGGCAGTGGCACTGAACTCCTGCTGTGGTAAAACTTCATATGCTCATGGTCTTGCTTGTCAGAAACAGAAGAACCATAAGAAGTTAACTTCTGCCTCACTTCCATTGCTCAAATCTTACATGAGTATGTGTAATTGGTAGAAACTAATTCCTGTCTAAAACCCTAGTTTAAAGTGGGTCTGAGAAATGTTCAGTTGAGCTAGATAGATAGGGCCAAATGTGGTTTGACTGAAACAGTCTAGTCATTTCCCTCTCTCTGTGTGACCTGGGAGAAGAAGTGTTTAAAGTTTAATTTTATTATCTACAAAATGGATATCATACTTATATTGAAGGTTATCCAAGGACTAGAGGTCATGGAATTAAAGAATCTAATATGTGGTAGTTGGCCAAATAACCATATCTATTAGTAGGGCTGTATATAACTATTTCAGAACTTTAAAAATCAATACACTGAAAGTCTGACTAAACAGTTGCTTTATTATAATGCATGTAACTGAAGAATTTTCACTTCAGTATAGTCAGAGGGGATTGTAAAACTAAAACTCTCATTTTAGAGATAAACAATAGTAGGTAACACTGCAATTTTAAGTATTGGGACTCAGACTCATTTATGGATTTATTTATTCAGTACTATACTGTTCCAGATTGTTTTTACCAACTATTGTGCCAGACACTGTGTTACGAACCCTCTCCAGTTGGGTGGACTCCAATCTTAATGTTGCTGCTTGTGCCACCTGAATGAGACCAGGTTTGACAAAGTAGAGCAGAACCTTTATTTGTAGATCAAGAAATGAAAAAAGGAGGATTCGTGCTCTAAAGACACCTTCTCCCCAAAGGGAGGAAAGTGGAGGACTTTTAAGGGATAAGAGGCAGTAATGTCATCAGAACCTGGGGAAAAGAGCTGGGATTTCCACGAACAGCCAACTCATGTGCAGCCCCTCAGCCTCCCTTGCAGACAGAACTGATTGTGAATGGTGAGGTGTATGTCCCCTCTTTGGGCAGAGGTCTTAGCATGGTAATGAAGAAAATGCAATTTTTGGACATTGCTAGGTTTCCTCTGCACAGGCACTGCTCTTGCGATTAGAAAATGTTCAGGTTGGTTGACTGTCACTTTTCTTTGAGATGTAAGTGAAAAACATCTTTGACAAACATCAGGTGTTTTGGAACAAGAATAGAAATAGGTTAGGCAGAGATCTTTCAGCTCCCTGGGATATGTATGGCTGACAATTATACTTGTTGCTAGGTATGTAGAAGAGAATAGACTGGATCCTGCCCATTGGAGCTTAACAGTCCAGTGGAACAGAGATATGTTAAATAAATAATCAAAATTGCTGTGTAATTGCTGTAAAGGAAAACTACATGTTGCATAGAAAGACAATAATGAGGAAAAATAGGATTACCGGATTTAGCAAATAAAAACACAGGTAAACTTGAATTTTAGATACACGCTAAATAATCTTTTAGCCTAAGTATAAAGCATTAAAAATTATTCTTCTAAAATTCAAATTTAACTAGATGTCTTATATTTGATCTGGCAGCTCCAGGGAAAAGAATGATTTTCATGAGGACAGTGATTCAAGGAAGATGTTATTAAGATGTGGTAAATAAGCAAACAAACAAACAAACAAAAACCAAAAATGAAGGATCAGTGTTTACTGGCCAGTTGAAAACTGGTGGAAAGAAATTTCCAAGGAGAAGAAATAGCATGTGCAAAGTCCCTGAGGTAGAAAAGAACTTGACATATACCAGACACAGAAAGAATGTTAGTGTGGATAATGCAAGTAAGGGAGAGAATGGCCTGAAATAGGACCCAAAAGGCGGGCAGAGATATGCTCACTCAAAGCAGTAATTTTAAACTTATATTTATAAAATCCTTTTCAAATCATCTCATGCAGAAGCTTATAGCACATAACATATAAGATCGAAGCTACTCTGCTTGAAGGGTGGGGATATGGGGGATTTTGAAGGTCTAGACGTCTCCATTTGCTCAGTAGTTTTCAGACCCTTCAGTAGCAGCTCTTAGTGGGACTAAATGGTGTGAGGTGTTAGACCAGAGTGTTCACCCAAATTCATACCCAGAAAAAGTCAGTAACTTATCCAAACTTAGTGTTCATTTTAAAATCATCAATCCTAAGAATTCACTGGCTAGAAATGGCAAGTTTCTAAATTCACCTCTACAATTAAGATAATCTGAGGTACAGAAAAATCCACCCAGCACTTTGTGTCTGCACTGATCAGAGTACATTCAAATCAGTTTAACATTTTTAAAATTAGCACCTCCTAGTCATCTCTGTTAGGAGATGACCATCTCCTAATCATTAGCCATTATAAGAATTAGAGTATTTGAATTCCAGAGAGAGTCTCCTTGACCTTCCCCAGCTCAAGGCAAGTCATCCCTAAGGAAGAAGGAAGCCTACATTTCTTGAGCTTGGGCTATGGCACCAGGCACATGTTGAATGGCTTGTATAATGTCACATTCTCTTTCTTACAGATGAAAATAGGAAGCTCAAAGAGGCATAGAGACCTGTGTAAAGTTAGCATTCAATTGGGCATGGAGACAGAATGTGAGTTTAGACCTGCTTGACTGCAAAGCTACTGGTTTATAAACTGACCCCTGTACACGGATAACAAGGAAATAAAGGAGAGAGAGGTGGCCACTCCAGATTGATAGGGGGCAGGTTTAATAAGCCCAGGAACTTATATATGAGGCTTGTCTTGGTTGAGCTGTTAGACGAGTAGATATCTATATGTTCCTGACAGAATCTTCAAAGTTTATATAGAAACCTCAGGAGGGTTCAGTCATGTATTCCATCTGGATGGTCTCAACAACACATTGCTCTCTCCAGGCAGTGTCCTTGAAAATGACTTCCACTGTGGGGACAGAAGGCAGAATGTACATCCCAAGTACAAGGGGGGGGGGTGGTGAGGAGCCTCCTATTACTCGGATCCAGCACTAGATTAACTAGCAGTCACATCTTCTCCATGACCTCCTCCAACCAAAGTCTAAGTCACAGTTTGAGGGAGGGCTGGTCTAAAGTGGCTTGCTGCTTGTTAGGAAAGTGAGTCACTATAAGTGATTTTGGTTTGTGTGTTATAGAAAATATTTCAGTCTTTGTCACTTTTCAATCTTCAGTCACTTTCTTGTGACTCCCTTGCAAGGAAATTTAATATTTAAGCTTTAACATAAGTTGTCAGTTTTGTTTGTGAAGTTTTTAATTTCCCGTCCTCCTCTAAGGTGTCAGTCACCTGCCTTCCTGTAGGAAAGTATTGTCTTTCAGTTCAAGATCTGTTGGATTTCCTGTAGTGACGAGATAAACGATGTCATTAATTCATGACTATAAGGCACTTCAAAACACATTTTCACTTTTTGTTAGACTTAGAACATTTCAAAGTGTTGAGCAAAGAATTTTAAATGCTACACATTGTTTCAAAACAATGGATATCTATTACTACTATTATGTTCAGGAAGAAAGAGAAAAAGAAAATAACAGAGTAGAAGAGAACAGAACATATATATCAAAGAGAAAATAGTACAGGATTTTTTCTTTCTGATTTCTGGCTATTATCCTTAAAAGTTAATCAAGAAAAGTAACTTGTTGAATAAGTAGCACATAGGGTTATATTTTCAATAAAGAGCTACTTGAAATTGTAAGTTCCCTGAGCAATTACTGTGAGACAAGAATATACTATTCATGGTGTTTACTGGAGTAAATTTATGACCACATTTAAATGCAGAGTAAAGTCTGGAAAAGTGAGTCTATCCAGGGATAGTGAAGAGATTTTCCCTCAGGTGCCAGCTCTGAAAAACTGGTGACTGGCAGGGTGTCCCATTCAGAAGAACTCTGAAACCAAACCTCAGCTAAAAGGAATGCATCAATCATTGGCCTGAAATGTCTGCCATGGCTAAGTAATGGGCCATTTCTCATCAAATATGACTGTCAACTCTAAACTGAGTATTCTAAGAGATTGGATAGATCTGTGCCAACTTAAAGGCGTGCATACACACACACATGATATTTAATAAATCACACACACATGATATTTAATAAATGATTTCAAATTTCTTTTTTTTAAACTAAGTACTTAAGAATAAGTTTGCAAAGAGTTTATCTTTCTTCTTAGTATAGAAGGCAGAAAAATAAATTCTGGTTACTCTAGGACTCTAAATAATTGATTCTGTTTATGAAAATTTTATATCAGTTGATAAATAAGTAAATATATAAACAAAAATACTAACAAATAATTGCCCAGCAACCTCAGTCAACAGTGTTTGGGCACAAAGTAAACTGGAAACTTGATTATGTAGTTCTTGGAACAAAACTGGGAACATAATGGATCAGCTGGAAGAAATGAAGGACTGAAAAGGCTGGAACCAAAAAGGGAAACAGATAAAGGTAAACTGTTTTTTAAATTATGAGGAAAAAAGTAGTACATGCTAATACTTGGAACTCAAATTACTGCAAGAAAAAACGACTTAACTGGAGCACCCAAACATTTAGTGCTCAGAATGGACCAGGGATAAAGATATAGAACTGTTTCTTTCCTTTTTATTTATTTATTTATTTATTTGTTTTTAAAGTATAGTTGATTTACGATATTGTGTTAGTTTCCAAAGTGGAGAGGAAGGGGGGAAGGATAAATTAGGAGTATGGTATTAATGGAAAGAATTGCTTCTTAGAGTATGTTACGTTTGGTGGGAATATTTAATGATGGTAGATAATATCCTTTGTATACATATGTCATGTATTTATATATATTGCACTAGTATGATATAACTATGTTATATTTATAAATATTAGTCACTATTTATATGATTTTCCCAAAATCATGGGTAATACATATGCTAAAATTTTCACATTAAAAATAGGAATTTCTGAATATGAATTTAATGCAAAAATAAAATAATGAGTATGGTAGGATGAATAATGCCCTTCTACCTCCACCTAGAGGTCTTCATGTCCTAATACCTAGAATCTGTGAACGTTACTTTATGTGGCAAATAATGGCATGTTAGATTTAAGGTAAGGATTTTGGGGATCTGGTTTATCCACGTGCCCCTAGATATAGTCATATCTTCTGCAACAGAGGCAAAGAGAGCTTGACTCAGACAGACTCTCTGCGAGCAGAGAGACAGAAATTGGAGTGACGCAACCATAAGCCAGGGAATGCCAGCAGCCACCAGAAGTTGGAAGAGACAAAGAATGGATTCTCCCTTCCCTAGAGTATTTGGAGGGAGCAGAGCCCCGCTGACACTTTGATTTCAGCCCAGTGAAAGTGATTTCAGATTTCTGACCTCCAGAACTGTGAGATAATGAATGCCTATTGTTTTAAAGCACCAAGTTTGTGGTAATTTAGTGGCAACACCTCAGGAAACTAATATACATAGAAAAAGAGGAACAAAATGCTTTAATGCACTAAATTTGTGGTAATGTGGTGTAACAGCCATTAGAAACTATTAATGATTTAATAGTTTTAATGATTTAAAAGAGAAAAAATGTCAAGTATTTCTTCCTTGAGTTAAATCTCCCCAGATTAGATTACTTTCCCCAAACACCTACTTCCTAGCATCTCAGATTTACTTTTGGTAATATTCATTGTTTCTTTCAGCTGTCTGATTTCTCTCCATATTCCAAGGTGCCCAGCCAAGTATCTAGCACATAGCAGGGGCTCAATAAGTATTCATTAAATGATTGATGAAATTCAAGGCGTAGGGTCATTAGGGTTGTAAAACTTGGATTGTGACTCATACAACTGATAAAGTTCCTTTGTGCAGAGCTGGGGTTGGGGATACAGCACAGCAGTTAACACTGTGTGCCCTACTTGTACCTATGAGGATAGGTGGAAACAAAATGTAAATTGAATAATAATTTTGGAAAATCAATTGCCTATAGCTATTCAAATGACAAACATATATAATTTTGACTGAGCAGACCCCTTCTTGGGAATTACCAATATATAAGACTATATGAACAGGAATATTAATTGCAAGTTTGTTCGTGCTATAAAATCCTGGAAAAAAGTAAATATCTTACATAGAGAAATGATTGAAATAATCATGGAATATTTGTTTGATGGAATATTATGGAGCCATTAAAAATTTAAATAGAACTTAATTAGATTTGGAGGAATATTCAAGAGATATGGTCAACTAAAATGAGCAAGATGATGAGCAAGATGATGAAAAGTGTTATATGATTCTCTCTCATTCTCACACACACAAATGACTCCATGAGTATGGATAATAATATAGTTTCATATGGATATGTATATAATGCTATCTGAATTGTTAATAAGGACAGTGCTATGGAGGTGGTGATATATTTGGGAGAGAGAGGTGGAAGTTAAACAAAGCAAAAGCAAATGAAAGATCATACAAGAAAGGCAAATATGCCATAATCTGTTAATGCATTTATATAAGTTTATATTTGTATATAAATATATTGAGATATTTAAAGAGTTAATACAATCTTTTTTCTTTTTTATCAAAGTATAGTTGACATATAACATTACTTTAGTTTCAGATGTACAACATAATGATTTTATATTTGCATATGTGGAAAAATGATCACCATAATAAGTCTAGCTAACATCTGACACCATATACAATTACAAATTTGTTGTTGTTGTTTAGGAAATTGCCTCCAAGAGGAAAAGGGATTTCAAATAGGATTGTAGAAAACAGTTGCTGGGGAAAAAAAAATGTGTGCTATGTTTCTAGTACATTGAGGTTTTGCAATAAATCGGTTCTAAGAGGAAGATAGGACCAGCTATGTGGTATATCACATAGGTATATCTAGGCATCAGCCAAATCAGTAGGAGGTCTGGGTTGCTCTGGTGAGGAGGTGGGCACTGAGTAGGACTCCATGAGAGAAAAACAGTAGATGCACACACAGCCCCAACTACATGGCTTAGGGCTGTAGCTACCAGATCTAATCCATCACAGCTAAGTGTGAAGAGACTAAGACCTAGTCCACCCCAACTCAGGAAGCCAAACCTACTCAAGTGGTAGGCTTGGGTGCAACTGTCTAAAACTTATCTAGATTGTTTTCTCCTACAATATATACCTGCTCTTCATTGTCATCATATTTCTCATACTTCATATTTACTTAGGGATTAGTCACCGACATGTTCTCCTTCCACGCACACCCTTCCAACGGAAGGTACTTAGACTCATCGTTACATCCTTGGAACTTAGCATGGTGCCTGTACTTAGTAAAACTTGAAGAATATTTGTTGAAGTTCCATAAACATACCTTTTCTATACTGGAAAATGCATAAGGTAGTGATTATGACGTGTTGTGGTTAAAAGCCCCTTTGAGACTTTAATGAAAACTGTGAAACTTCTTCCCAGAAAAGTTCAGAATTTTCTCACATTTTCTGGAGATTCATTAATGCCCTAAAGCCCATTCATGAGGGGTTCATTATTTCCAAATTATGTTAATTCCTCATTTTAAACAGCAGATATTAACTTTATGGAGTATTGTTTGTCAGACTTTGAGCTGTTGTGCATGTATTACTTCAGTTAATCCTTATAGCTATAGGAGGTAAGTCCTGTTTTTACTTTTTAAAGAGATGAATAATCAGTTTAAGAGAGACTGACTTATCCAAGCTCACAGAGCTAGTTAGTAGTAGAGTCAGGACTCAAACCGAGATTTTTTTTTTTCTGGCCTGGGTTTTCACTCCTAACCACTGAAAACCATCTTCCTGTTCTTTGTTTCTGCACCATGGTGAGCTATGGAGTTAGCCACTGGTGATACATAATCTCCCTGAGCAAGAGTCTGAAATGATGATACTAGCTGGCTTGAGCTCCTGACTTGATGTGAACAAAGTTTCCTTGATCAAACAGGACAGGCTGCTCCCCCAATAGCACTCTTAATGCTTAGAAGGTCTCCAGTCCTGCTGCACTTGTTTAGCACTTGGCAGAGCTGTGATTCCAAATTATCTCACTCATGTTTCATACCATTTAAATTGTCATTGTAGGATTTTGCCTATTAGCAAAATACCATCCCCTGAATACTGATTATGTAAAATAGAACAATTGTTTAGTGATAGGAAAGCAATTACTTCTTGAATGTAGTCCAGCAGTAAGACTGCTCTTTTTCAGTGAAATGTAAGGAAGTTGCTGGTGCAATATTCTTTATGTAATTAGAGAGATTCAGGATGTATTTTACCCCATGTTGATAGAGAGATTCAGGATATATTTTACCCCATGTTGATAGAGAAATAAATAGTCATAGTGTTTTTAAAGAATGCTTCATTGCACATCTAAATGTCCTTTGTCACTGAGGCGAAAGTGAATAAAACATGCCTTTTGCATTTTTTAACCCTCTTCTTTGGAGGTGACAGGATGAGTGAGATCAAAGACTGAGTGGACCCATGAACACTAAATGCACTCTTAGCTGGTTAGTCCCAAGATGTGAGATGAGGGGTAGCACTCCCAGTTACATTTGGAGCCATTAGCCTGCTGGCGAATGATCAGCTGATTTATTCACTGTTAAGCTTGATAATTTTCACATTTAAAGTAATTTCAGTCAGTAAGAGAAAATTACACTCATTATATCCAGATACAAATACATGTTTAGAAAGCATGTGGTTTAGCAAACAAACGGAACACAATCTCAACCCTAATGCCTCACTAGGGGCCTTTTCATACCTCTATTTCTATCTCCTAGCTCTTTATAATCACCATAATGTCATGCCTCCCTCCATGAAATCAGGATATATATTTATCTGTGTCACTCTTGCCATAAGCAGGAAGTGGAGCTTTCCTACGCTTGTTATTTTTATTTCTTGCTTTCTGCACCAGTGACAATACTAATCAGATACAACGAGGTCTGAAGTCATGTAGAAATCCTATGTAACACTCCTAGAGAAGACTGTCTAATCCCCAGGAGATCTCAAACTTAGGAAACAACTTTCCTTAGAATTCCTTTAGCATTGCCACCAACACTGATCTTCTATTAGGGCTCATAAAGGCTTGACTGAAATTTGTTTGTTTGCAGTAGATTAAAGATGGTTGCAAATTCTTTATTTCCCTGTCCCTTGAGAGATGAAAATTAATTCATCTCCATGGAATCTGGGCTTACCTAGTGACTTGACCAATTCAGAGAAAGTGACATTCTGAGACTTCCAAGGTAAGGTCATGAGAAGTTTTGCAACCTTAGCTACAACTCTTAGAACACTCTTTCTAGGTACCGTGAAGCTGTGACATCAGTCTGGCCACTCTGAGATCATGTGTTGGTACTCCCCATGATAGTTCTGGTAGACCCTAGCCTTCCAGCCATCCTTAACACTGCACCAGTTTTTTGTTCTTTTTTTTTTTTTTTTTCTAAATTTCAATGTAGGTTATTATTATTTGGGTATAGTGAAGCCAATAAATCAGGAGATGACTGCTGTTGAAAAGATAGTTTGATATTTGAGGGGAAGGGCCACTCCTGGCCACACAAGGCCACGTGGGGAAGCACTGGAGTTGATGAGAAGGTGGAAGGAGTAAGGTGAAAGCACAGGCAATGGCCTGTATTTTGGTATCTGTGGGAAGGAAGGGATGGGAGAGGCAGGAAAGGCAGGGAAATTGGCTAACCTGAATAATTTCAGTGGCCTTCCAGGTGGAGGGGCTGACCCTAGTTTTCCAGGGTGTGGCTGTGGAGTGATTAAAACAGGGGAACTATTAGCTCTGAGTGAAAATGCTCTATGAGAGCCCAAGAAAGGGGGCAGTGAAGGATAGAGATTTTGGATTGGTTGGTTTGTATGTGAAAGGTGTTCTTACAAGGGAATAGTGTGCTATCTCTAGGAACTGGCCAGCCCTGAGAGGACTGTTTCTCCTAGGTCAATAAGACCCCAGATGGTAGACATCAGGTAGACAGAAAATAAAGACGTGTAGTTAATTCAAACAGAAATGTGAATGAAGCCATCTGACACCATACAGACCTGGGTATCTGCCAGCTGAATGCCACTGAGAGCACTCCATCTGTGCCACGTGGACCTGAAGAATCACATAGCTGAGCCCTGCCCCAATTCCTGACCCACAGATTTATATGACACAATAAAGAAGTTGTTATTGTTTACTGATTTTAGGATAGTTTGCTATACAATAATAGTTAACTGGAACATTGTACCACAACTATAGAATTCTTTCTGGTCCCATATGCCAACAATTCATTTGAATGAGTATTCATTCTTAACCAATGCCAAAATTCTGCAAAATTTTAACTAGAGGTGGTTTAGTTGTATCTTTTGGCAGAATTCTACTTGGAGAATATAATTAATCTCTTACCTATTCTGATAAATAAGAAAACCACATACTAAATATAAAATAACACAAAAGAATACTGGAAATAACCTCTGGGTTTTTTATACTGTAAAATTAAAATATTTTCAAACTTGAATAAAAAACTCTTACATCTTTTTCAAACTGACTCTGCCAAAGCTTAGTGGGTGGGGCTTCCTGCTGATATTAACATAAACAGGCTGTGAGGATAATGGTTACATTGAAAGCTATGAGGCTGCACAGCAGAAGATGAAGAAAACTAACGCCATCTCTATTTCCATAAAATTAATTTCAGAGGGTCTTACTGTTCTCCCAAACAGTCCTTGCATGGCTGGCTTAAGTAGTGTCTGCATTTCCCTGTCCTACAGCTGCCTCCATCTAGAGTTTAATATGCACTCATCTCTTTTCCATTCCAGGAGGGATATGTAATGAAAATCTCCATATTAGTCATCAGCTGTCAACACTGACAAATTTCAATTACCATCCTTCGGTAGCAGTTCACACTAGAGAAGGAAATCAGGATGGCACACTGGGATAGCATACTTGTGACAGATCTATTTTAATTGTCTTTCTTATCCACATTTAACCTCTATCATTTTGACAGGAAAAAGAAATTCACAGTGGAGGTAACTTTTTTCCTGCCGGTGATAAAGGGGGGTGGATGGGGAAATAGTCTTCTGGGAAGAGACCAGGCAACACCCATCAATATATGGACTGGCATTGATTGCTAGGGATGTTTTCCTTCCCTACGAATCCTGCAGTGGTAACTTTCTGCTTCGCAAAACACTTTGCATTTAATCAGCTGCCTGGATGGATGCTCCTGCTGATCATCCATAAATTATTCATCAATTAAAAAGATGTGGCACATCTTTTTTTTTTTTTTCTTCATTTTCTAAGAGATGAATTTTCAAGAGCCCATTACAGGAGTTTCCCTTAGTGAGTTCTCATCTCTTCTCATTCCTTCTAACAATGCTGCTCATTTAGCCTTTTGATTGCAGCTTGATGGTTGCATCAGAGGCTACCTCTGCAGTGATGGATCATGTTAGAGTTGTGCTATTTTACTTTCACTTCTTTTTCTTTAATCCTGAGGGATCTAAGTGCTTTTTCTGAAATAAAGAGAAAATGTTTTTCCTTAATAAGGCGTTAAAAAAATCATGTTTGGCCTTTGGTTTTTCACAGAGCCATTTCTCTTGGGATTTTTCTCCGTGGGTTCTGTTCCTTGGGTGATCTGGTTTCTGTATAAGCCAGGCAAAATGAATTCAGGGATCTTTCTGTAACAATGATTTGCTAATATTTACTGACCCTAACAATGCTTCAAATTGCAATACGATACAGTTTTTTTTTTTAATCATCAAACAACCTCTATAAAGTAGAGACTATTATTGTTATCATCCATTCATGGTAGATGAGAAATAAACTCAGAGATTTTTAAGTAGCTCTCTCATGGTTACATGGCTAGAAAGTAGTGAATCTAGGATTCACCCTCGAGGAATCTAACTCCAGAATCTGATTCCCAATTCCTCTGCTGCAGGACTCATTGACAGTCCATGTTTGCAGTATTTTAGTATCCATTTTAGTCATTATCCCTGCTTTGTAGAAGAATAACATCTTTCTGGGGACTTACAAATTCATTGTTTTTTTGAAAACTAGAAAGAAACGATAATGTGGTTTCATCCAATCTCAGGAAAAGACCAAAAGGGCTAAGCTGATTTTCCCAGAGAATTAATGGCCAGAGACAAGGATAATAGATTTGAGAAAATCAGTAAAGGAGCTGGCTAACGCAGCTGGGAGTAACACTGGGAGTGGAAATGGAGCCAGATGGGCCCAAATGAGACAGAGGTATTGGATGTCAGTGACTTCTCTGTAGTCTTTTCTAGATAGGGAGCCACAAGGGTAGCCTGGATATTTTCTCTCTTCTATCCTCTCTTATCCCCATCCAGTTCTTATTCAAGCTGGATCGTGAACAAGGGTATTCTAAGAGTATGATAAGGGGACACATGTCATTTCTTATTCTAATTTTTAAACCAAGGCAACAAAACCATGAAAAATATTGTGCAAATTAGTGTAGTCCTCCTGAATCTTCAGGGTGTCAAATGGATATTCCTTGAACCAGAAGGACCTGAGAAACAAGAGCAAGGAGTTACCAAAGTTCTGATTTTGAGAGGGCATTTAAGACAGAAGAAGAGCATGTAGAGCTGTGGATACCTGGCCAAGAATTGCCCACAAGGAGGCAAATTACAATAAGTTATAAATCATAGTGGAATTTAGAGGGGTTAAGGAGGTAATTAAAATCTTTCCTCTGAATAGAGACTGCAGACTTAAAGTTGAAAGAATGGCCTTGGTGGAATTTAATAAACTCCTCCTAATTATTAAAAGGATAAACCCCATCATTTGATAGAGGATTCCTTTTTAAATGCAAGCAAATCAAAACCACCCCAGGGTATGTGAATTAACTGTGCTCATTTATAAACTATATAGTGCTTTATATCTAGGAAAATGCATATGACAAGCTGAAGACAAATCTATGTATATATATAGATTTGCTAGTGCCAAGATTCCTTACACTTCTTTAGAAAATATCCCAAATGGGATATGATGCAGCTCTGGAAATATCAGATCTCATTTAATGCTTGCTGCTTGATATAACCAAGGAGTCTGTGTAGTGCCAGATTGCCTTTAGAATGATTAATACGTTAGCACATATTTGAGTTATAATAGTTATCTTTGCCCCTGGGAGTATGACACATATATCATGTAGCTGTCCAGCCCCTGACACATAGGGCTTGGGAGGGGCTTACCTTTATTGTATACTTATTATTATACATTAGAAAATGCTTGGTCTCTGAAAATTCTTTTATTGAACTCCCAAAGCAATTTTGTTCATAAGGCACCATTAGTATTGCTATGCATATGAGGAAACTGAGGCTTGGAGAGCTGAGGTAAAATGGCCACGGGTTTTAAGACTGTAATGGTAAAAACTGAGTTTAAATTTGAGATCACTGGCCTTTAAAATATATATTTTCTATTGTTATATCATACTGTCTTCTAGAATAGGTACTTCTGCACACAGTAGGTGCTTAACAAATATTTGTTGTATGAACTCTAAAGAATCAATCCATCTATTCTCAATGGAATGGAATTTCATTATAGAGAAGAAGTAAAAGTGATATAAAGTACAATTAAAAAGCAACATGTGAATATTATTAAAATGATAGAAGTAAACATATAATGTAATAACATTTACAGAAACTCAATGGAAAGTGCTACTATTGAATTGTAGTATTTATCAAAGGACTTTTCTCAGAGGAGAAGAGAAAACTGCTTTTTAAAATGTGCAATTCTTAATTAAAATTTCCTCTCCACATCTTCTTACCAATCCCTTCAGAAAAAACATATTACAGTTTTTGAGTATTATATACTGGAAGGTACCTAAAAGCCCCTTATCCTTAAATAATTTTATCACAGCACATTTTCCTTTCAGTAATAAGATAAATTAAGCCCATCTTCAGGTGATTTTTTTCAACAGGCAACACAGGCAACCATAAAGTTCCCCCAATGAAAATGTCCTCAAGAGAAATGCCCTCCTTAGGTCCTCAAGAAATTTTCACAACTGGCAGCATGTTTTCAGGAATAAATATCTCATTCAAGTAAGACATACTTGACCCTGAGAAGCAGCTGGGGATTCTGAACATTGAGCCATGCGACCTCCCAAAGGCCACAATCAATCTACTGCTGACTGTGTGTTGACTCTATCTTTGCAAGCCTTGAAAAAAGAAAACGACAGAAGCAGTTTTTGACTTAGCTGATTTGGTTAGAAGGGCCCCTGAAGATCAATTTGGATGACAGGAGAGTCAATCCACAGCCACTCTGTTTGGGATGATTTAATTAAGGCGCTTCAGTTGGCATCTACATAATGTAAAGTGAATTCCATCAAATTACAGGGAAGCATTTTACATTTAAATCCTGCCCCTTACTCTTCATTATCATATGGAAAAGCTTCTATTTATCTCATTTCATATTATTTATAAATCATTTGTTTTAGGTGTGCCAACTTTCTGCCTTGTTCCTTCAAACTTTTATTTTCTAGTTGGAAGCTTTGAGGCAGCTAAAATAAAATGCAAAAAGACTCCATATTTAGTTAATTAATGTGTGTAAAGCACTTACAAAGGCTTTCTATATATTCTTTTACTTAAACCTTGTAACTATCCTGTGAATTAGTTGCTTTACCATTCCTGTTTTCCAGATGAGAAAACAGTCTCAGAAGCTTGAAAGAAATCTTCTAAGGTTACACTTTTTTTTTTTATTTTTGTCTTTTTGCCTTTATGTAGAGCTGCACCCGCGGCATATGGAGGTTCCCAGGCTAGGGGTCTAACAGGAGCTGTAGCTGCTGGCCTTCGCAACAGCCATAGCAACGCGGGATCCAAGCCGCGTCTGCAACCTACAGCACAGCTCACGGCAACGCCGGATCCTTAACCCACTGAGCAAGGCCAGGGATCGAACCCGCAACCTCATGGTTCTTAGTCGGATTCGTTAACCACTGAGCCACGAAGGGAACTCCTAAGGTTACACTTTTAACAAAAGATGGATTCGAGTTTCAAACCCAGTCCTGTATTGTTTCAGAATCCATACTTATATCTCTGTGTTATCATCCTTTAATTTAGATGAGAAAACCGTAAGCACACATGAATTGTTTCTTTTTTCATGGTACATGGACTTGTGTTCACTCACTGAACCATTTATTGAGAGACGAATATATGCAGGTAGTTGGAGACTGACACAGGACACAATGTCATCTTTCTTCTTTTTTTTTTTTTTGCAAAAGCTGAAATTTGTTATGGAATATCATTATGATCATTTTTAACATCATTTACTCAGCTATGCGTTCTTTCATTTATTGATCCAAGCCAAGCCAATATCCCTTCTCATCTGGTAATGAGCACTTAAAGCATAAAGATCCCTGCTCTTTTCCACTTAGGCCAGCATTTCACACTGGGCTACTCTGTTCCTCTAAATTCATTTTTTGTCCCTGTCTTACTCCTTTCTGTGACTCCTCTCATTTTTTTTTTTTTTTTTTTTTGCCTTGATGTTCTTTGGACTGATGTTCAAAAAAAATACTTCTACTCTCAGATAAGAGGACACTATAATCAGAATGATTTTAACTCTTTTTTTTTTTGTATGCTATGCACGGATGTGCAACCAGAATAACAGATCAGTGCTTTATACCTGATCTTTAAGTACAAGTGAAATATTTTTGTAATTCAGAGGGGTTTCTGGATTCAATATCTTCTACAAAAACTCAGTTTTGGGGGAGTAATACATTTCCCTCTATCACAATAGTTATATTGCCCTGCTATACTTGTGTATCTCTATTTCTACCACTATTTTGTATACTCTTTATTGTCAAGAACACTACCTAATTTATCATAGCTCTTACCCAGATTTAGCACAAGGCCAGGAGAGCAGACACTCAACAAATATAATTGGTCCAAATCCTTTACTTAACTAATAGATGTATTGAACTTTGCATTGGATACACATTGATGAACTAAATCAGATAAGGTCCCTACCCTTAAGGGGCCAATGACTTTGAAGTTAGAAGAAAGGGACAAATAAGGAAAGAGAATTTAATATCATATGAATAGCTGCAAGGTGTGGAGTCATGCTAGGTTACCTTATATTTGCTGTCCCATTTACCTTTTTAGGTACACAAAGGAAGTAAATTAAACTTTCCTAAACATTTGTGTTATCTTCCAATGTGAAAATAAACTTAAGTCATCAACCTCTCTGGCACATGATCACTTGGTGGTTGTTACTTCTGGGAGTCCTTCTGATTGAGCAATGGTAGGAGCTAGATGTACTGTTGCTGTCACATTTGAGCTCACCATTGCCTATAAGAAGCATGCCACTTCTTTCTCTACTGGTCCTCTCTTCCTTTGGTCATTTAATGGTAATAACTCACTACTCTGTTGTATTTAATTTTAAGAAAATAAGCTTCTAACCAAGGATCTCTAAAAGTGCTTCTCACTTATATCACAATGTAGTGGCCAGATGGGAGAAATAAGTAGGCTTAACAGCTATCAAGATGAGAGTTTAGTACTTGTTGCTTAGGCCACTTTCTTGAATTGAAAGATTATTTCTATTATCTCTATTCTCTACAAATTGTATATGTTAAAATTCAGGGTTGGTGGAGAGTGGTTTGGAGGAAAACACTTCCAGAAAGCTCTATGTAAATGTTCATTTGATTTAAGACATTGACATAGCTTTTTACCATTTACCTAGAGTCAAGGCCTTATAGCAGGCCAGAAAAATACCTGGAAACTATGTCCTTAAATGTCACTTTCCTTGGGTAATGAGACAGAACATATTTAAAAGAAAGAAAGAATTGTGCCAGGTTAACCCATTTGGCAGTAGTGTGATTAAATTTGGGAGATGGGAGCTCCAAAGCAGGCTTGATGAAAAGTGTAATGACACCCTGTAATAAAGTTCTCACAACAATTAAAGAGACAAAATGACCAGGGACTGTTTGTAGATAAAAGAGATTAACACGAATCTCAGGACTTTGATCACAGAATCTTAAGGAGCCAGGTATTGATTGGGTTTACAAGCAATCACAAGAGCACAAACTGTGCTTAAGTAGATGGGAAGCGATGAAAAGTTACCTATTTTAATCAAAAGGGATGATCAAAGACTATATTTAAGAAGATGCATTAAAATATAAGTCATCAATATTGGTCAAAGGGCACAAACTTCCAATTATAAGATTAACAAGTTCTGGAGACCTAAGATACAGCATGGTGATTATTGATAACAATACTCTATTATAGAGGTTACACCAAACTAAAAATTTCTGCATAGCAAAGGATGCTAGGTTGAAAAGGCAACCTAGCACATTTGCAAATCAAATATCTGATAAAAGGCTATTATCCAAAATATATAAATAACTCATACAATTCAATAAAAAGCAAACAAAAATAAAAATAATCCAGTTTAAAAAATGGACAGTAGTTCTAAATTGAGATTTTCCCAAAGATATACAGCTGGCTAACAGGTACATGAAAAGATGTTCAATATCACTAATTATCAGGGAAATGCAAGTCAAAGCTACAGTGAAATATCGCACACTTGTTAGAATGGCTCTTATCAAAAAATAAGAAATAACAAGTATTGGTAAGGATGTGGAGAAAAGGGAACTCTTGTGCATTGTTGGTGGGAATATGAATTTGTATAACCACTATGGCAAACAGTATGATGAAGTTTCCTCAAAAAATTGAAAACAGAACTACATATGATCCAGCAATTCCAATTCTAGGTATTTATTTTAATAAAACAAAAACACAGAGTCAAAAAGATATATGCGCACCCCATGTTTATTGCAACATTATTTATAATTGCCAAGATATATGGAAACAATGTAAATGTCTATTGATGGATGAATGGATAAAGATGTGGTGTTTATATAATATATACAGAACGGAATATTATTCAGTCACAAGAAGAATGAAATCTTTCATTATAACATCATGGATGGATACAAGGGCATTATGTCCATCTACAACATAAATGAAATAAATCAGAAAGAGACAAACACCATATGATTTCTCTTACATGTGGAATTAAAAAAATAGCAAACAAATGTCCCCATTCCCCCCAAAAAAACAAACTCATAGATACAGAGAACAGATTAATGGTTGCTAGAGGTAAGAGTTTTGGGGATTATAGGAGAAATAGACAAATGTTTTTTAAGTTTAAATAAGTTGAAAACAACATTATGTTTTATACTTGAATGATTATAATAGAGTAAATCTTAGATGTTTTCATCACAAAGAAGAAATTATAATTATGTGACATGATGGAGGTGTTAGCTAATGCTATGGCGATCTTGCAATATACAGGTGTTTCAAATCAATGTTTGTATGCCTTAAACTTGTACAATGTTATGTAGCAATTATGTTTCAATAAAGCTGAAAAAATAAATTGCAAGAATAACAAATGAAGAAAGAGGAAGAGCTTTGAAGCCAGTACTGCCTTCTGGTGAATATTAGTATTAGAACTGAAATAGAAGATTTAGTATAATTGAATGCAAGTCCCAATTTTCTGAGTTCCAAACCTTTGAGATTCCAGTAGCATTAAAAATGCAAAATGTGCACTTAAAAGTTGGTACAACTTTTAAGTTTTGAATGCTTTTGTGTATGCTTTAACTTGTAAAAAAATAATTTTAATTGCCTTCAAAGTTTAATGATTTTTCCAGTGTAACCCTATGAATCACTTTCAAGGGTCTCCAAAGGGTAAGTGAGTTTTCATAACGAAAGTTTTCTTAATGAAAGCAAATGTTTTCTAATTGCCACCTTTGATAGACTCAGAAGGTTAAGAGTGTTAGTACTGAAATAGTGGGTTACAAGTGATATAAAACATTTAACTTGGAGAAGAAAAGTTAAGTTCACAGAAACAAGATAATCAAATGGCTACAGATTAACAGGACATAAAAACACTTAGGACGTTTTGGTCATAAAAAACCAAAGCAAGAGCGGATTTCAATAGTATGTAATTTAAATTCACATAATTTTGTGTTGCCAATACGAAAAGGAACTTAACATATCAAAGTAATGTCAAATAAACTCTTAGACATATGGTATAATTTATACTGATCTTTCTTAAGCACATTTTTGGCTTTGGGGCAGTGGCAGTGGTATTATCCACAGTTTGAACAGAACTGGAAGGGATCATGGTTTTTAACATTTTTCAGTCACAGACCCATTTTAAAAAGCGATGAAACCGATAGTTATTCTTACTGAGAAAAAGGGATATATGTACTGATTCAAATTTGCACACAAATTTTGTATTATGTTATCAGTCTGGACCTTCCAAAAGCAGATGGAAAATGTGAGAGATTTATTAGGGGTGATATCTATGAAAAATGAGGGGAAAAATGTGGGAGGAGACTGGGGGAGCTGTCAGACAACAGTGCAGATCCATCTCCAGGTGAAGGAGAAAGGGGAGAATGGGCAAGACCATCTTGGACAGTAGTATAGTTCTAAGAGGGTTTCTCAAGGCTTTTGGGTGGCCCTAAAGCCAAAGTTACTCATTGGAAGAACCCTCATCTCCCATAAACAGGCTTGCCTTAGTATCCCTGCTATGATCTGTCCGTGAGAAAATATTTTTAAAAAAATGTAAGTAAAGTTGATTTACATTTACAGTGTTAAATTAGTTCATGTGTACAACATAGTGATTAAATATTTTTATAGATTATACTCGATTTAAACTTATTACAAAATAATGGCTATTTCCCCCATGCTGTACAATATATCCTTGCTGCTTATCTATTTTATACACAGTAGTTTGTATCTCTTAATCTCATACTCCTGTCTTGCTCCTCCCCACCTAGTATTCACTACTTTGTTTTCTTTATGTATGAAAACTATTACTGCTTTGTTATATACAATCCTTTGCTTTATTTTTGAGATTCAACATAAGTGATAACATACAGTATTTGTCTCATTTCACTAAGTATAAAATTCTCTAGGTCAATCCACATTGTTGCAAATGGCAGACTTTCACTCTTTTTATGGCTGAGTAGTATTCCATTATATACATATATCACATCTTCTTTATTCATCTGTTGATGGACACTTGGGCTAGTTTCCATTATTTTGGCTATTGTAAATAATGCTCCTATGAACAAAAGAATGCATGTGTCTATTCAAATTAGTGTTTTTGTGTTCTTTGGATATATACTGAGGAGTGGAATTTCTGGATCATATGGTAGTTCTATTTTTAGTTTTTAGGGGAATCTCTGTAATATTTTCCATGGTGGGTGCAGCAATTTTCATTCTCACAAACAGTGTACAAGGGCTCTGTTTTCTCAACATCCTGCCCAATACTTGTTATTTGAAGAATTTTTTCTTTTGGCCTCACCTGAAAAATGCATAAGCTCCTAGGCCAGGGGTCAAACCTGAGACATGGCAGTGACAATATTAAGGCTTTAACTACTGGACCACCAGGGAACTCTGAAGATGGTGGCCATTCTGGTGGGAAGTGATATCTCATTGTGGTTTGGATTTGCTCTTCGCTAATAATGAGCAATACTGAGCATCTTTGCTTGTGCCTCTTACCATCTGTATGTCTTCTTTGGGAAAATGTCTATTCAGGTCTCCTGCCCTTTTTTTTTTTTTTGATTGGGCATTTTTTTCTGTATTGAGTTGTATGTGCTATGTGTGTACTTTGATATTAATCCCTTATTGCTTATATTATTTAAGAATATCTTCTCCCATTCTATAGGTTGTCTTTTCATTTTGTCAGTGGTTTCCTTTGTTGTGCAAAAGCTTTTAAGTTCAATTAAATCCAGTTTATTTATTTTTGATTTTATTTCTCTTGTCTTAGGAGACAGATCCAAAAATTTATAGCTATGATTTATATCAGAGTTCTGCCTATGTTCTTTTCTAGGAATTTTATGGTTTTAGGTCTTACATTTAGGTTTGTAATCCATTTTGAGTTATTTTTGAATATGTTGCAAGAAAATGTTCTAATTCCATTCTTTCACATGTAGCTGTCCAGTTCTCCTACCATCACTTATTGGAGTCAGTCTATTCTACATTGGATAGTCTTGCCTCCTTTGTCATAGATTAATTTACATACATGCTTCAGTTTATTTATGGGTTCTCTGCTCTGTTCTTTTAACTATGTCTTATCCTCATCTATTTTTTTTCCTAATTCAGTTAACATTTTTATTACCAATGCTTTGAATTCTTTCTAGTGCTTTACTCTTGCTCTTTCAATTGAGTTCAAGTCCTCTGCCTATTCATTTTATACCTCTCAGAGAAGTACACTTTCATAGTCCCCACACTCATGGATCCCAGGATGAAACACTGGCTTAAGGGAAAGTGGTGGTTATGATTAGAAAAATAATTTTTTACAAGATGACTATCAAATATATTCATCTGATTTAATCTGAAGGTAAGTAAAGATGAGTTAGACCCCTTGTAGAAGTACCAAAAGTAGTTCGAATCTAAATGTATTGAGGACTATGCCAATAATTGATACATTTTATATACTAGTGCCTAGTCTGAGTTAGATATGGTATTAAGAAATTTATATTCACTAGTTAAATGTGAGGTACTATGATATTCAACTTCATAATTTATAGAACTAAGTATCTTGCCCATTTATCTAGAAACACAAATATAACTTTTAATTCTTTTGTATTTTCTAAGCATATGGATTTTCTCTACATATAAATTTCCATTCTATCAGTGGCGGCAACAAATAATCTTGGGAGACAAGGAAAGATGGACTTTAAGCAGGAAGTTTAACCTCTCCTTTATGACAGAGTCCTCTTTCCTGGCCTATGAGCAGTCACTCTCTGTTTTCCCATCTTGGTTTCCAAAAGTGTACTTAAAGGAGAAGAAAGTAAAACAAAAAACTGAGGTAGGAAACAAAATTTATCCTAATGTTTAAAGAGAATAGAGTAACATAATGAAGACCTAAATTTTTTCTTCAATATTTATTAAGCAAAATTATATAGAAAATCCTTGTATACTAATGATGGTCCAATAAGAACAGGGTTCACTTGCAGTAGGAAAATTTAAGTTGATTACAAGGAAGAGCTCCTTTTCATTCTTATTAATCAAATGAATTTTGTATAAACTGGATGTAGATGTGTAAAAAGAGAAAGATACAAACCGGATATATTATTGAGACTTCCATCGTGGAAGGATGGGTCAGAAATAACCCCTTTGTGATATGGATACTTTAAAAAAGGACATCCATGTAACACAGTGGCTTTCAAACATCTTTTTATAATCACGTATAGTAAGAAATACATTTTATACCAGAACGTAATGCACATGTACACACAGAAACAGAAACATGTAGTTCATAATCGCCTTAGCTACCTTATTATCTGTGGTACTTTCTATTTTGTCTATTTGTATTGTCCTATTCTATCCTATTCTTTCACATTAAATGGTGCTGATCATGGTCAGTTTAATTGGTTTCACTATCTGCTAATGGCTCACAATTTGAAAACTTGGACCAATCTGTAGTCCAGTCTCAAAAAGACAGTTAAGTTACAGGAATCATGACATGTTTGAAGAAGGAGGGAAGAGATGAAAAGAATTTTGTGGAACCTTACCTATTACATAGTTATTGAGTATACAGTAGGGATCTCTAGGATGAGAGAAGCAATGACTGATTCTATGTTGTCACTATAGAATCAGATATTATTTAGAGAATAGTTTTCTTTTTCTCTTTTTTTTATTAACAATGAATTTTATTTCAGTTATATGTGTACAAAGATCATAAGTCAATACAATAGATTTTGTGTCCCAAACCCACATTGCATCCCCCCACCCCCCAGATTGTCTTATTTGAAAAACCAAGGTTTTCCAAAATCTGTGAGTCATTGTCTGTTCTTCAAAGATGTTCATTGTGTCTCTTTAGTTTCCACATGTAAGCGGTAGCATTGGGTGTTGCTGTCTAATTATCTGACTGGTTGCACTTCGTATGATAATTTCTAGGTTCATCCATGTTGCTGTAAATGTTATTCTGTTCCTTTTAATGGCTGAGTAATATTCCATAATGTGTATATACCATATCTTCCCTATCTACTCCGCAGTTGATGGGCATTTAGGATGTTTCCATGACCTGGCTTCTTCCCTCTCTAGCTGCTTTGGATGTAAAGTTAGGTTGTTTATTTGAGCTTTTTCTTGTTTCCTGAGGTTGGCTTGTATTGCTATATACTTTCCTTTTAGTGCTGCTTTTGCTGAATCCCAGAGGTTTTGGAGTGTCCTGTCTTTGTTGTCATTTGCTTCTAGGTATTTTTTAATTTCCTCTTTGATTTCTTCAGTGATCCATTGGTTGTTTTCTTGTTTTTGTATCCATTCAGCTAGTCTATGTCTTTTGGTTGGGGCATTCAGTCCATTAACATTTAAGGTAATTACTGATATATATGTTCTTATTGCCATTGTATTAACTGTTTGGGGTTTTTT
>PVHT021183631.1:13970704-14128008 GCA_004024745.2 Catagonus wagneri
TTTTTTTTTTTTTTTTTTTTTTTTAACCCTGAAGCTTTGATATAGGAGTCTATATACAAATGAGATTGTTTTAAGCTGTTGGTTTCTTAATTGCACGTGCATCTCCAGTGACCTGCATTTGTGCTCTCTTCTCACGATTTCTGATTTTGGTAGCATAGTTGTGCATGGACGATTCAGTATCTTTACTGTATGTATGCCTTTTCTGGTGAGCCTTGTCATTTGTGGTGTTTTTGATTCTGGTCGTGGCCTTTTCTTTTCTGCCTAGAGAAGTTCCTTTAAGATTCGTTGTAAAGCTGGTTTAGAGTTGCAGAAATCTCTTAGCTTTTGCTTGTCTGTAAAAGTTCTGATCTCTCCTTCAAATCTGAATGTGAGTCTTGCAGGGTAAAGCAATCTTGGTTGGAAGTTTTTCCCTTTCATCACATTAAGTATATTATGCCATTCCCTTCTGGCCTGTAGAGTTTCAGATGAGAAATCTGCTGATAACCTTATTGGGGTTCCCTTGTATGTCATTTGTTTCTTTCCCCTAGCTGCTTTCAAAATTTTCTCTTTGTCTTTAATTTTGGTCATCTTGATTAATATGTGTCTCGGGGTGTTCCTCCTTGGGTTTATTTTATATGGTACTCATTGCGCTTCCTGAATTTGAGTGAGTGGTTCCTTTCCCATATTAGGGAAGTTTTCGGCTATAATCTCCTCGAATATTTTTTCTGTCCCCTTCTCTCTCTCTTCTCCCTCTGGCACCCCTAAAATACGGATATTGGTGCGTTTAACAATATCCCAGAGTTCTCTGAGACTCAGCTCATTTCCTTTCAATCTTTTGTCTCTTTTCTCTTCCGCATTAGTGATTTCCACTAATCTGTCCTCCACCTCGCTGATTCGTTCTTCTGCCTCCTGTATTCTATTGTTGGCTTCTCTAATGAATTATTTATTTCAGTTATTATATTTTGCATCTCTTCTTGTTTAATTTTTACAGCTTGTATTTCTCTGCTCAGTGTTTCCTGTAAATGATCAATCTTTGCCTCCAGTGTATTTCCAATGCCTTGCATCATCTTCAGTATCAACAGTCTAAAGTCTCTTTCTGAGAGGCTGGTAATCTCCTCATCACTGAGCTGTTTTTTGGGCTTTTCTCTTTCTCCCTTATCTGGGTTAGAGTTTTCTGTCTTTTTATTTTTATAGGTTTTTGGTGTGGTGACCTTTTTGCCCAACAATAGAGTGGTAGCCACTCTTAGTTCTGGAGTTTGCCTCCCCTGTGACTAAAGCTGGTATGCGCAGGGCTTGTTGTAGGCTTCCTGATGGGAGGGACTGATGCCTGCCCACTGGTAGGTGGGGTTGATTCCTAGCCCGCTAATGGGTGGGGTTTTATCTCTGGATGAGATTAGAGGCTGGCTGTGTGCCTGAGGGGTGTTTAGGCAGCCTGTTTAGTGATGGGTGGGGCTGTGATCCCACCTGGATTATTGTTTGGCCTGGGGCTTCTCAGCGCTGATGGGAGGGACCAGATTTTCCCAGAAATGGCCCCCTCCAGAGAAATGCAGGCTGATGAATGTTCCTGAGAGCTTCACCTCCAATGTCCTTCCCCTACAACAAGCCACAGTCACCCCTATTTTCTCAGGAGATCCTCCAAGAATTGCAGTCAGGTTCCACCCGGATTCCTATGGAGACTGCTTTGCCCTGGGACCCAATGCACGTGAAAGTCTTTGTGTGCCTTTCAAGGATGGGGTCTCTGTTTCCCCCAATCCTGTGGAGCTCCTGCACACAAGCCCTGCTGGCCTTCAATGCCAGATGCTCCAGGGGGCTCTTTCTCCCTGTGCCCAATCCCCAGGCATGGGGTTTTGACGTGGGGCTCAGAACTCTCAGTCCTGTATCTGAGTCTCTGTGATGCAGTTACTTTCCAGTCTGTGGGGCTTCCCACCCAGGAGTCATGGGGTTGCTTCTATCACATAATCGCCCCTCCTACCTCTTGATGTGGTCTCCTCTTTGTCTTCTGGAGTAGAATATCTTTTTTGGAAGTTTACAGTCCAGTTGTTTGAAGGCTGCTCCGCATTTGGTTGTAGATTTGCTGTTTTTCGGGAGAGAAGTTGAGCTCCAGTCCTTCTATTCCGCCATCTTTCTCTGTCAGAGAATAGTTTTCAATGCATGATGATGAGTGTCTGATACTCTATTTTGTCTGTCTCAGGCATCATGCAGAATGCTGGGAATTACATGAAGTTAGCATGGTCTTGCTTTTGAGGGCTGTTGGGTACTTTAATACTAAAATCGGGACACTGCCTTGAGAGGAGATCAGCTCAGGGACAAGCTGTAAGATGGCATGACCCTAAGGCTCAAGGACTTATAAGTGGTCCTCCTTTTCTGACAGATGAATCCAAAAATTCAACAAGTTGACATTGCTTACAATGATATAGTGGAATAACATATCTGGCACTGAAATCAAAATCTTTGTCTACCAAGCTAAGTTGGTTATTTATTCAATGACTGTTGAACAAATATGGTGCAACAGATCCTGCTAAATGCTGAGCATTCAAAGAAAAGAAAACACAGTTTGACCTCAGAGATCTCACAAGTAAGATATGCGAAGTAATTATCCGGTTTGCTACTTTCCTTCCCAAATCACCCACTTACTTCCCTGCCTGCCCAGCTTCCTCACCCAGAGGTTCACCCTGGGCTCTGAGTCATCTTGCCTTTTGCTGGATAGTTGGGTTTGGCCAAAATTAATCACCATTGGAAGATTGGAGAGTGGGAAGAGAGAAGTCAGGGCTTTTCTTTTCTACTCCCTCCAGTGCTGGACTGTTTTCTGTGATGTGTGTTCCTTCTATAACTACAGTTCTTATAGGCCAGCCCTCTCTCCATTGCCAGTCTCTCAATGCTATGGCAAAGTTATCTGCCCTTCTTGCTATTCCATGCCTTCGCGTGTTAATGGTGTTTCACTGTTACTAATCTCTAGCTCCTCATCATCTAATTCTGGTTTCATTAAACTTTCCCACATCTTTGCAAATATATTGTTAGGTATCTTGAGCCATTTGTGTACTATTCTGTATCTGATGAGACTGTTCTCTTTAGGAGAAGCCATTTATAATATAGGAGCAAAGTGGAGGCGTATCAGAAGAGAGGAGTTCTGCAGAGATATTTTTAGGAAGCTTTCTTTGTTTTGTTTTGTTTTTGGTCCATGCAGTTATAGAGAGCCGAGCTGTTGAGAAAAGTTATTTGAGGTAAACTAGGATAAGAATGTGTTAGATGGAGACTTAACAGAATTTAACCTAACATGTTATAGTCATTCAGATTTATACTGTGTCTTTTCATTTTTGAATCTTAGCTGAACTATAAGGTCAACAAATTCAGCAAAAATGTTACTGCTTTGAACATGTTCATGAGCTCACCTCACAATTATTTACTGGTGAAAAATGATGATACACTTAAGGGGATGATGTGTTTTCAGCTGAACACTAGAGTTATGCCTTTTGGGAGTATTTTGTTTTTAATATAATGTTTGCTTTCTCAGAGTATAATATCTCTAAGGCTCATCCTCACTCATTAAAGACTGAAAGATGGAGACGTGCTAATGTATGTAGATGACAGAATTTTTTGTATGTTGTTCTATCTACTTCTGTAATTTTTTGACTGCTACACCTTTTTGCCTTGATCCATTTGACAGGTTGGCTCATTTAGCATGACACAGTAGCAAGTAAGATAAAGCTAACTTCTACACATCTGAGGAAGATGTGGACATGCTGGATGAAACTAAACAAACATGAATCTTTGACCTTTTCCTCTAACTATGCTCCAGTCCAGTGAGCTCATTATAGGGAAATCTGTTAGCATCCTTCACATGTAGCAGATGACTGGTGCTGAGCACATGCTGCCAGCCCAACAGGGGATCAGGAGAAACCCAGTTCTTGCATGACCCATCACTGTTAAATAGCAAATTCCTGCAGTTACTTGCATTATGCAAAACTGCTTGATGCACATTAAAGAGAACCTTTTGAACTCCACACTCATTATTATTATTAGTTTCTCTTTCATTCCATTTTCTAACTTCTGTCGTGAGACTGCCTTAAAGTCTTATCATATGTGCTCATACTCTGGGCAGCTAATGAATATCAAGGTTGTTTGTGCTAATTTTTGCAGTTGTATAAACCTAGATTTGGAAACAATGTCGACTTTTAGCCTCAAAGAAATTTCAGTAAATGAGGCCACTTATATCGTATTGAATTCAAAGTGAACGTTAGAGTCCAGACAAATGAGCCATGTTGTGTCCCCCTTTCCCCGGTTCTCCTAAAAGGAAAAGAAAATGAAATTTAAGACAGGATTCCCTTTTCTCAGTTTTGAGACTTAAACATATAATAAAAATTTAAAAACATATTTACAGGTTAAAACAACTGCCCTTATAGTTTACACAGTGCTTTGGGATTCTTTGCCAAGAATCCCAAGAAGAAACATTGCTTCTTTTCTGCCAAACCCACCTGATGCTAGCATCATCTTAGTGTACAAAGAATACCACATGCTTTACAGTAAACTCCAGTCTGTATTCCATACAATTGCATAAAGCCTGAAATTATATAGGTACATGGTGTTCTAAATAAGGGCATCAAAGTGACGAGGTGGAAAAGCTACTAGGTTACAGTCCTGACTCCAGTGGTAATTTATTCCTTGACCTTGGACCTGTCTCTTCACCTCACTTCAAGAGATGAAGTTACAATATATGATTTTTCAGTTTTAATATTCTGATTCTGATGTGATTTGCCATCTAAGGGTGGGACTAATCTCAGTATTAGCAAATGAGCATGGTTAATGGTGAAATTTACTGACGGATCTCATAACATTTTTCAAGTCATATCTTAGCCACTTTGTAGAGAAAAGTTTCAAGTCAATCTGTTGTATCTACTTAGGCTGAAAGGAAGCCAATCTGAATTTGTGAATGGTCTGAGATATGAGGTATTTTAAAAGAAATTCCATGTTACTACTGCTGTAAAAATATTGCCAGGGTATTTTACAGAATAGATAACTGATCTACTCTTCATATCAATATAACCCATTAAATATGTCAATAATTTGTATGAAAATTAATGAACCTCAAATACTTGTGATTTTACATATTTGTTCACAACACCATTCTCTGTACTCCAGTCCTAAGAACAATTACGTCCCAGATATTCATTCACAACAATGCTCTTTTCTAACAATGCTCTTTTCTATGTAAGACATATTCCAGATGCCTATGCCTAATACTTTGTAATGCTGCTCTTCTCTTGAATCCAGGGACTTGATGGACAACTCAAGAGTTATAGTCATCTAGTAGGACACTGTGGACATGAAAGTGTTATTTAATACTTTCTTGAGTAGTGTAAAAAAGGGTGAGAATGAACTGTTGTTCTCTATATGAAATATCCGTGTATGAAGTGTGAGGATGAGGATTGTCTTGTTCACCTTTAATTTAATTGGGCTTCACAATGATTTAATTATTTATACTTTAGGAATGTCTAGAATTCACATTTAGGAGTGTTGTAAATATTATTTTACAGGACTAAAAGGAATATGAACTAAGTTTTGAGTTAAAGTAGAATTAGATGCCCCAACTGAGGTGCTAATTTATCTCTTACAAGTCTCATATGGCTGTGAGAAAGAGAGATTGAGAAGTGCCTAGATAGGAATTGAAGCATATCAACACTTGACAAAGACTGAACCAGAAAACACCATCCAAGCTCAAGAGGTCTTTTATTTTGTAGAGGATACAGAGAATTGCTTCCATAAAGAAGATATTAAACTAGGTAAACCATTAAAATGTAAAAGTTAAAGGAAAGCAGAAATATTACTCCTTAATCTAATTAGGGATTAAGTGTCCATCAAAACCCATATGGCATATGATTATGTTCTAGACCATGGTATGTAAATAATATGCACCATTACAGACTTGGTTTATGGTCTCCCATATGAAGTCTTCCTGTTATTCTCATTATGGCTGGTTGGAATAGGGATAACTTATAGGAAAACGTTGGAAACATATTTCAAAAATGGCAAAAGCTTCCATGTATCTTTGGATAATAACATTAAAGACTTTTTGACAGCTTGTTTACTTGTACCATATTTTTACATGAATAATAAATAATCTCCTATTGGTTGACACTATTTGTTAAAGACGTTAGCTTTACCTTTATGAATGGAAAGTCTAAAAAAATACAGAATTTATGGCAATCACTCATAAATTTTGTACAGAATCATGAATCCTTCCAAGAACATTTTGAAAGTTCTGAAAAATTTTTCCTTAAAAGTGATTACATTCAGCATT
This sequence comes from Catagonus wagneri, assembly GCA_004024745.2. Classification (NCBI taxonomy): domain Eukaryota; kingdom Metazoa; phylum Chordata; class Mammalia; order Artiodactyla; family Tayassuidae; genus Catagonus; species Catagonus wagneri. Next base: position 13,976,979 of record PVHT021183631.1, read on the forward strand.
TTTGTAGAATTTCGGAAATAGTTTCCTGAACGTCATTAAGTACATGCCTGGATGTTAAAGATGTTCAGTATAAAGAATATTAAAATTCAAGCGTGGAGAGAATGATCTCTGAAGGTCATAAAGAAAAACCAATTGCCATAGGATAGTTCAGACTAGGTGTTGGAGATTTTTATCATTGAAAGATGTAGTGCTAGAGTACCCAAATACCAAGGAATTATATTATCAGGCAGGATATCCAACCAGCAGTGGTAGAATTGAGAGCACTCCAGAATCAATACCCAGTTTCTGGAGTTATAGAAGAAAAGGTCTGTAGTCTATTACTGTTACTGGATAATCTGTAACATATTACTCAGTATAGATTACAGATTACAAATGGGCTTTTTTTCTTAACTAGGTCTTTGCATTGCAAGGAAGAAACCCATGAAAATGAACAAAAGTCCTGAAGGTTGATAGTAAGGATACAGGTGACATTAATGGAGATTTGGATCTCAAGAATGACAGCAGGCCTCGTGATGCCATGTATTAGAGATTGGTTCTGAATTCAAGGCAGCTGAGCGGCAGATTATAGTGTCTCTTTTTAGAAGTAAAACATGGTTTTAGGCTCTATGAATTTGTGATCCATCATTACATCATTCCATTATTCTCGATTTGTCTGTTAGGCTCACTTTCAATCCAATTTTCTCCCTTCTGCCTATGGTGAAGCAAAGGAGAATTTAGTTCATCTAGTTATTTACAGTCATGCACTCTGGACATTTTTTCATACTAGACCATGACATAGATTGTTGCGCTGTTTAAATACTGATTGTCCTTGTGTTTCGAACATACTATGGTGGTACAAATATCTGAAGCTTTGGAGATAAGGAAATAATATCGTATAAAATAGAACATGTCCTCTAGGTCTTAAAGAATAGCCTACAGAAACTTCTGCCAGTAGAAACTATGAATAGGAAACTTCCTAAATATTAGATGATAACATGATTGTGGCTGACATTACAGTTCACTATTACAGATATAAATGTGCTGGTCAACCAGCTGTCTGGAAAAAAAAGAGTTCTGATGTGTACTGCTTGCCAATTTCCACAGTGTAAATATTCTCACCTTAGCCAATTTCGGCTACCTATGATTTGAAAACTGGCTTAAAAAATTCTAAATTTTTTAGCAGTTGGCTCTTGTGACCCAGACATTTCCAGTGTCAATTTATCACTGATAAGAGAAGCTGTGTCAAGCCAGTTATTTGGTTAAAATAAAGGAGAGAGAGAGAGAGAAAGTTAAACATCACTCATGCCAAGATTGGAATTAGTCAGCTGACTAGAAATTTAAGACTTCCAGTGACCAAGGATGATATTGTGGCAGTAGGCTGTCTTTTGAAAGTAATTAAAGTAAATTTTAGTGCTTGGCTCTGATATATTTCAAGGGCAGACCAGTAGAACCAAAGCAGTAGTCACTTGCACAGTAATTTCTACTATTCAGCTTAGCTCATCTTAAAATACATAGCTGTAAAAATTCTGAATGATTAGATGGGTCTAAATATTAAAGAAGGTCTTAAAAAACTGAGTGGATTTGCCTAAGCAACAGATGGTACCATTGTGTAGCACTGGCAAAAATATCAACTCTTTGTCCTTGGGAATTACAATATCTGCAGCAAGCTCCTGTTACCTTTCCAGCAACATCAAGTGTTCTCCAGTGAAAGAATGTTTGAGGGAACTGTAATTAGACTCGACAGGGGTTTAATGTATTGAAGACCTAACTCTGATTTGATTTTATATTTGCATTGATGATATATGCTTATACTTGATTTCTTTAACTGAACCTGGCACCTTTATTGGAATATTTGCAAAACAGAAAGGAATGGCTTTACCTAAAATGACAGCATGGTTCAGACCAGATGGAGGCTTTCTGCATTGATGTTATATGACACCTGAGGATCTGGTAACTGCTAGACTCAATATGACCATTAACTGAATGGGAGATCATTGCACTCTTGAGATATGCCAGTCTGACCCGCATACTTGATCCTGCACTGCCATGTAGTATACAGAAAACATCCTTATTATCTCAAGCCACACATTAACATTAATTAGCAAAAATGAATGGGAAGGGGATCACTGCTGTGAGATGACAGTTGTACCACAGAGATTATAATGACTGAAGGAAGAAATGATAGATGCAAACATTCAATTCTGTATTTCTGTGAATTTATTATAAACACATAGGATAATTAATTTTCCTCAGACATTTACTCACTTTATTTGTTTGGGCATAGAAAATCAAAAGTCAAGGAAGCAAGATTATTACTTTTTCTTTTATTCTCTGCCTCTTTCTTTGATTTCCTTGGTACCTTTCCTGCCTTCATTGTTTGAACCATTTGAGTTTAGACTCTTGCTTGAGTTTAGACTCTTGTAACTTTCAGCTTAAGACATCCTGATACAGAAATCAACCTCTCCACTATATTTAAATAATCTTTTTATAATAAGTAATTATTGAGCTGAGCTTTTAAATAATTATATGAATGTATGGGGCTTTTAGAGAAGTTTTCTAAGGGCGAAAGGTCTGCAGAGTACCATTATTAGTTGAGAGGAATGTGTGTAAGCCAGTGAGTGTAGATTTTTTTCCCAAGGCAGCCTTGTTTGAAATGAGAGCAAAATTCCGATAGTTGTAATCCCTTTGGTAATTCACGGCTTAAATAATGCTAAACAGTTCCTCTGAGATTTATTTCTAGAAGTCCTTATATCCTGACACTTACCTTCCACATGATCGTAACTCTAAAAACACTAAGAAAAGTCTAACCTCTGTAAAAGTCTGAAATTCTCCAAATTATACTCTGGTACCATAGAGTATCATAATATATGTATTCAAAGCATCAGAAATACTTGTTAAAACTGTAGGTTCCTCTTGGAATCCACTCATTGTTGGAGGCAGAGAACTCATATTTTGAACAAACAATCCATGGTTAAGAATCCAGCTAGGAATTTCCACTATGGCACAGTGGGTTAAGGATCCAGCATTGCCACAACTGTGGTGCAGGTTGCAGCTGCAGCTCAGATTTGAACTTTGGCCCAGAAACTTCCATATGTCATGGGTATGGCCAAAAAAGAAATCCAGCTGTATTTTCAACCATGATTTAGACATTAATTCTCCAACTTTAGAAATTGTTACCTATGCAGAGTTTTCCTTTACATCTCATGCCAATATGTTCACCTTCATCACTGTTAGATCTATATATGAGTATCATTTTTAGGCGTAACCACAAGCTATTCACTAAGGAGGAAGAAAAAAGTCCCAGAATGCCTGTATAGAAACCCAGGAACAGAAAAAAATTGAATACTAGAAAATACCAATAATAAAATAATGAAATTTGCTGAAGAGAATGTATGTATACATATATATACATGCACACATGCATGTGTGTGTTATTACATTATGCAAATGGATGGGTCTAATCTTGTAAACAGACAGACTTGATAGTTATATTCTTCTGTATTTCTAGCTATTAACATAATGATATTTATAGAAGAGAGTTTGAAAATCTATATGGAATCTGGGAAAGTGAGAAAGAGGCTTAAAACAAGTGCTAGAGAAAGGAGTTATGTTATTTAAGGTGTGAATATCTAAATTTGAAGGCTCAGTGTTTATAATATTTTTAATATTAAAGAAGAATTTCATGTATTTCAGAATTTTTATTTTTTAAAAGGGTTTTTAAAAATATTTCTAAAGAATATACGTAATCTGAATTTCCCACAGCATTTACTCCCATGCTTCAAATGCTCTCATGCTGGGAATTTCTTTTTTGCTTTATTATACTTTTGTTTAATACTTCAAAAGATCTTATAAGTTAAATGCAAGAGCATTCATTGGTATTTATATATAGAAGGACACTTTATTTTCTCATGTTATGGGTTTTAATTGTATGTACAAACTCATTGGAGCTGCTTGCTGATTTTGTTTGTGGAAAAAATAAAGTATCCTCTGAAGCAGGACTTAGGCCCCTTTGCATTTGCATTTTTGGACTTCAGATAAGGTGATTGTCTTTTTTTAACCAAATGGAACATGGAGAACTTTTGTGTATCTGATATTTCATATTCATAGATCACAAAACTATTACTGAACCTGGAACCTGGGCATCTGGTATTATTCAAGGGAAGTGGAGCAGCTATTATGGGTCCAACAGCATGGAACATATTGCTTTTCAAGTAAGTGTTTATTACTCCACATCCAAAGGATGTAGGCAAAAGTATCGGAGGAAACACAAGCAATTTATTTAAAAAATGTCAAGACCTTCTCATCTATCCATGTAGATTTTTTTATATTATTCAGGTCATCAGTTGAAGATAAAATCATTTCACAGTAGAAAGAAAGATTTAGGATAAGGCAGAGCTGAGCTAAAATTCTTCTTTCCCTTTATATGATATGTGAAATTCGGCCAATTATTAAACCCTTCTTGATATCTGATCCCTCAAATATAAAATAATAAGCAGAATTATCTAGAAGGATGAAAATGCATTGAATTATGTCTCAGGGAGAAAGTAATTCATAGATGAGCATCTTTTGATATGATAGATTATATTGATTGAATTTTTTAAAAAAAATTTTAGGGCCACAACTGCAGCATATACAAATTCCCAGGCTAGGAGTTGAATCAAAGTTGCAGCTGCTGGCCTATGCCACAGCTGGTGTAATACTAGATCCAAGCTGCATCTTTGACGTACACCACAGGAATTGAACTTGCATTCTCACAGACACACTATGTTGAGTTCTTAACCTGCTGAGCCACAACTGGAATTACTGATTGATTTTTAATTTGAAACAAACTTACATTCCTGGGATAAACCTTTAAGATAATAATGCATTATCATTTTTATATATTGCTGGATTTAATTTGATAATATTTTGTTAAGCATTTTTATATCTATATTTATCAGTCTGTAGTTTCGAGGTGATGTCTTTGCCTGGTTTATCAGTGTAATTTTGGCCTCATAACATAAATTCACAAATAGTTCTTCCTTATTTTTGTTGAAGTTTGGTCAGGATTGGCATAATGTTTTCCTTAAATGATAGAATTCAGCAGTGAAGATATTTGGAAACCTTTATTTTAAGGGAGAAGATTTTAAATAGCCAACTTCATTTATTTAATTGACATAGTACTCAAATTTTCTATTTTTCTTGGGTTAATATTTGTAATTTTTCTCTTTAAAGAAACTTATTTTCACATGTAGTGAAAGGTTTTTTTTTTTTTGCATGAAGTGTTTATAATATTGCCTTATCTTTTTAATATCTGTAGGCTTAGTATTGATGTCCTCTTTTCCATTCCTAATATTGGGAATGTGTATTTCACTTATTTTGTCTTCTTCTAGATAAAGACTTAGTTAGATATTTATTCTAGCTCAAGATTTCTCAGTTTTAATGATTTATGAAAGATATAGCTTCTATTTTAGATAACTTCTTTTTTCTTTAATTCTTTCTCTTCCATAATTCAAATTGAATAATTTCTTTTGGCATATCTTCAACTTCACAAATTATTTTTTCTGCCATCTCAATGCTGCTGTTGGGTTCATCTAGTGAATTTTTACCTTTAGGTATTGTATTTTTGGCTTTAGAATTCCTACTTGGTTCTGTATTATTATTTTAGTTGATCTCGCTATACCTATTTGCTGGCTTATTATTTGCACATTTCCTTTAATTTTTTGGATGTATTTTTACTTAATTTTTGGAACATATTTATAGTGATTGCTTTGAAGTCTTAATTTTGTCCAATATTTGGCCTCTTTTTTCCAAATCATGAGTCACTTTATCAATTTATTTGCACATCACGTATTTTTGGTTGAAAGCTAGACACTAAGTAATACATTATAGTGACTCCTAATTCTATTTTGTTATGATAATTAGCTGTTTTTATTTGTTTGTTTTAGTAGTCAGTTAACTTCCCTGGTCCCCAAATGTGAAATCCTTTACCTCTGTGGTGTGTATCCATTGATATCTTTGCTCACTTTTTTTAACCTCTGTCCTTATTTTGTGCCTGTGTAGTTTAGCAGTCAGCCAATGATTTAGACATAGGCTTATCTCAGCCACCAAAAGTCAATGTATTCTATTCTCTGGCTTTCTGAACTGTAGATTGAAGAATACATTCAAGACACAGCAAATTTTCATGTCTCCAAGGCTTTAATTTTCTACAGGCTCTCTGGTTGTCTTGCTTGCATACATAGTTTAGAAGTAACCCAGGGGTATATGTGTAGAGCATATCTCAGCTTTTCTATGATTATCTTGATTCCAAACTCCTCTTTGGTTTCTAGTTGCTGTGCTTTGAGCTTGAACCAGATTTCTACTTCTAGCAAAGGGGCTGTAGGTTTCATCCTCTGAGTTGGAGATGGGAACAATCTAGCATGAAAAGATGACAAATTCACCTTTTTTAAACCAACAAAAACAGCCATTTTTCATGTATAAACACCTCTCACTTTGTTGCCTGCCTTTGATTATTTTCAGTTCTTGAAGTAATTATTTTGTATAATTTCAGTCCATTTGAAATCATTTTCTGCTTAAGGGAATGGCTTACCTCCTTCATGATTTCACTGCTGAAAGCAGAGCTCTGATTCTTACATTTTAATTTTATACCGTTTTAAAAGAAGCTAGTTTGTGCTAGTCATATAGCAGGGACTTAATAACAAATATTAACTTATTTAATCCTAATATTAAGCACTGAATATGGCTGAATGGTTAACCAAAAGGCAACTTTCAGATAAGAAGCAGAGGTATAACACTGCCAGTTTGCAGAAAAGCAAGCACAGCTGCCATCAAAAAACCCCCTAGATTTTTGAATAAGGACACTGAAAGCATTTGATTAAATATCTTCAAAATGATAACTGTACTGGGTATTGACCAAAGTTATTTGATGAGACATCAGTGACAAAAATTCTAGTGAAATTTTTTATCATTTAAAAATCTTGTCCTCTGACCAACTCTATACAAGTTATGCAGTGAATCAACTTCTGTTTCAAAGAATGAAGGGCTGAATTTTAAGGCATTGTCACTTGCCAAGCAAGATTTAAGAAGACTTTGTTTGTAAAGATGCTGTCTCCAAAATGTTTTTTTTTTTGATATTACAAAATACTTGTTATTCAATGAGACACCAAGCAAATTAGAATTGAGAATGTCCTTAGGAACAAACTAGCTATACAAAGGATATTAAGATTCTTAAGACAAAAATGTCACCCAAATAAATACATAAACCAACAAAAGTCATTAAAGATTAAACAAGAAGACAAAGATGAAGAAGAAGAGGAGGAGGAGGAAGAAGAGATGACAGCTTATATTTATGGCCCAGAGTGGCCACTGAGAGAAACTCTACTTATAAAATTTAGGAACTTGCACAGTTTCAAAGGATAGGTCTTCAGAATCATCTTCCTTTAATGTCTTTATAGTGTCAGAGAGAAAAAGTAATATACAAGATGACCTATAATGGTTAAATTTCAGAATAATGCAAATACTGGCTAAAAGTCTTGTAGAAGGATTGAAACTTACAACTTTGCCAATTATTTTCCTGTTGTACCTTACTTACATCACTGTTGATATAGGATTCTTAGCCATTAAAGAATTCATTTTTATATACTTGGCCGTGTCAGTGACTAACTCAATTTCATGGAAATATCTGCCTTAAATTTTGAAATGAAGTAGAAAGTGACTGAATAGAGAGAGAAAGGGAGAAAAGAGAGAAATATAGAATGACCAATAGGAGAAGAGCAGCATAGTGATGGGAATATGGAAAAGGTTAGTAGTTTTTTCAAAAATTTTACCTGGAAAAATTTGTAATAAAAAAATTCAAAGTAAAGTAAAAAGAAATCTGCTCTTAAGAAAATTCTGTTAAATATCATATTTTCTAAAATGTATTATTTATTCTTCTGCAACATTTTATTTTTGTATTAGCTCAAACAGATAAGGTAAATTGAAGTGCAGAATATATTAAGAAAAATATAATGACTATTTCCCTCATTTACCTGAAAATAATGTTATAATTAGAAAAAAATCCCTATCGCTTTCCATAATTCTAATTAGTTCATTTCTGAGCTTGCTTTCTCAATAATGTTCCTACTACATCTTTTTTAAACATAATTTTGTGGATTTGGTGTCTGTGCTTATAATGATCTTTAATTAGTGCTCCCTGGGCAAAATTATTAATGAAAAATTTTATAACTGTGAAATTTGAGGTCCATTGTTTTAGTTTTTTATCTTTCCTTGTTTTCCCAATGTGAAAGCCAATGTTTTCTTCTAACATTATAAATATGTTGATTCAACTGTTTCTAAGGCTGGAAATTTGAGAAAGACAGTTAATATACATATATTAATTAATCAAAATAAAATCATTTGGCTAAGCTTTTTGTTTGTTCCACTCAAAAAAATTTTCTAAAAGCAAAATAAATGGATTTTCATTCAGGATTAAACATATTTGTTGAGAGTTTAATGCTTGAAAAAAATCGTAAAGGTAGTTTTAGGAAAACAGAATTCTTCATCAACATATTAAACATGGATATTTCTTTTGAATATAGATGTACTTTCTTTATAAGGAGTATGTGATAGAGCCCAAGGTGAAAAAAAAATCAGGAAATTTCTGGCATATTCTCTAGTGAAACTAGGATTAGAAACAAGAAAATAAAGACAAAACATTTCTCTTCAAGATTTCAAAAACTATTTGAATAGCTTTCATTTTTATCCTGTGCATTGAATGATTCATTGTTCCTTTTTGAATCTGGCACTTTAGTTAGATATTTAGGAGTCAGAAAATGTGCATTTTGAAGTGTAAGGCTGTAGAGAAAATAAGTAAGTGGGATATAAATGTACTTTGAAAACCAAATCACTTTTGGGATGCCTATACATATCTTAAAATGTACAATTTTCCTCCTATAGACACATTAAAGAACATCTTCAAATGTAATATCATATTTATGTAAAAAATGTGCCATTAGTGGAGAAAAGATAGTTTAATTAGATGTATTATTACTCAGATATTTACTTTGTGTCTTCTCTCACCATATTCTTAGTGGAGTTATAATTACACAGCCTAATGCTGGGAATTTAAATATATGTAGCTTTAAAACATTTAAAATGCACTGCAAGGGTTGCAAAATTTCTGGGTATCCACCTGGTCATTAACATGTAAATCACTGTATTAATTAGAATACAATCTAATGAAACATTTTTCGATGCACATCTTAAAGTTTTTTGTGGGGGATAGGGGAGAGGATAATTAAAATTATTAATTACATTTGTGTTTCAGTTTCTGGTTGCTTGGAAAAGATCTTTTAAAAGTTGCCACCGCCCTCTCCCCCTCCTCACACCCCATTACACACACACCCTTTCTCTCTTAATCCTCTAAAAGCAAAAACAGGAGAAACAGAATTGAGAGATAAGATCAAATGTTCTCAGTGCTTAACCTGTAGAACTAACCAATACTATTGATGGCTTTGTCTATGGTATCTAAAACTGGATTTTATAGAGTAGTGGTTAACTGCTTGACAGGCATAGTAAAGACCAAACACAAAAGAGAATTTTCTTTTTGCAAATTTCCCAGTTCAAAACCCAGCTGTCAACTCTCACTAATTCTGAAAGTGCTTTTAATTCCTAGCTTGAATGCAAATCCAACTCAGGGAACTTCTTCTGCAGTCTTGCTGCTTAGACCTACAGCCTCATAACTCTTTACTAATAACATCAAGACTAGCTAATTAAAAAACCAAAACCAAAAACAAAAAATATTGAGGCTAGCTTTCCTGGGCTGGTTTTGGTATAATTCTATTCAAACTCAATCTGACTTGACCATACTCACCCAGGGACAAAACGCCCTCAAACCAGAATCTTAATTTCTCCCTCATGTCTCACTCATAGTAGTCAATAATGATTGAACACTTTCTTGTCCCAGACATCGAGCTAAGGCCTATACAAGTTTTACTTCATTTAATTCTTGTCATAGCCCACTGAGGTAACCACATTGACTACTGATGAGGAAAATGAGGCCTGGGTTATTGTCTAGGAAGTTATCCAAGTGGTATGTGTCAGAGTCAAGATTCAAATTTGGGTAAATTTGAATCCTAAACCAGTGCAATTCACCACCACTCTCTACTGTCTCCATCAGGGTCATAGTATCAGGAAATAAGTTCCTCCATTCTATATGAAAATGAAAACAATTTGATGTATTCTACCCATGGTTTTTCAGAATGTCTTATTCCAGTTATAGATTCTCCCATGTGCAGACACATCTAATCTACTTTATCATCACATTTCTTCCTGTCATTTGGCGAATCATCTGATACTTCATTGCAACTTCCTTCACTTCAAAGCCCCAACTTTTTGTTCAGAAACTCTCTGCAAAATAGTTAACTTCAGACATTCCCCCGCTGCAGATCATCCATTTTCTTAAGGCTGCCTAGTTTGACATCGCCTTTCTTTGCTTCTTATCCTTGGGCTGTTATATATCTGGAGACTAAAGATCAAAGTTATGGACTGTCCCTTGATCTTCCTCTGTAGGGTTTCTCAGTAAGGTTATTGGTGAAAGAAAAAATGGACAGTTACTTAAAGATATTTAAGGCCACTGATGAAAACAAAGAGAGAGAGAGATACTTGAAATATTGCAGTACTAAACTTAATGGGTAGTCATCCATCACCTACTATAATATCAAAGATATAACAAAAGATGATGTAATCCTAGCACCTTATTTTATAGATGATAAATCTGAAGTCCACAAGGTGTAACTAACTTGTCTAAGATTTCTGGACTAGTAGATGCTAGTTACTGTCAAATCTGAGGTTAGCCTCCTAAATTCAATTTTTTTTTCAGTTGTCATATACTGCTTTCTTATCTTAATTCCACTCGCTTTGTGATATTCGTTTGTCTATCCATCCACCCATCCAATCTGTAATGAAAATTTAGGGCCTGTTTATCAAAAACATGCTGCGTGCAAGGTAATTTAAGAGATAAATATAAGTATAACATTTTGTTTATTCTTAATGATCTGGCAACTATATGAGATCCAAAACACACACATATGAGTAACTGTGTTGTACATCTTGATATGTTAATTTATTTTGTGTATCAATAAGAAAATTTATTGATATGAGAAGAAAATAAAACATTTACTTTGTATAGCATGACTTTTGTGACTAATTGTTCATCTACGTTTCAAAATCTAAAGAAAGGAAAGCTAGATGAAAAATGAACATGTTCCTGGGCAGGAAACACACAGTAGAGGTTCTCAAAATTTGTTTGTACTCTAAGGGCTCATTTTGGGAAGGGTCTGATTCTAGGCTGACCACCGTGGACTTGAGACAAGTTTGGATCCAGAAGAGTGTGGCAGAGATAGGCAGAATTGAGGCCATAACGAGCATTATTCTAAGAAGTCATTATGAAATCAGACAATGGTGTGTATACTTGAACCAGATGACCAGGAGGCAGAAGTTTTTTTGTTTGCTTTTGTTTATAAAACATATCCTTAGTAGAGATTAGAAACTGGAAACAGAAGCAGAAAGTAGCACAGATAGACTGATGTGTTTATTACTTGAAAGATTCAGTGACAGACTGGCTTCAACACCATGGCACTTCAAGAATTCCTGGCACCACTGTTTTTGAGTGTATTGTGGCAGAATTATTATTTTCAAATCTTTTGGGAAGTTGTGATAAGGACTAAATATATTGGGTGATGTGAATCAACAACCTATCAGTATCTGGACGCTTATTAGAAAGGATTGAAATGGATTATGAGGGGCTCATATTGGTGTAAACACTTAGAAGGATGCAGGTGGATATCAACTTTTAATTAACATGATGATCTACTCCATTAGGAGAATGTCAATTTTTCAAATATTGGTCCAATGATACAACTCTCTGACAATGTAACAATTTTTTTTTTACAAAATAAGTGATTTAAAGATTTTTCTTAGGATCTGTAGTTTTTCTTTCATCAATGTAAATGGCGTCAAAGCATGTTGTTGAAAAGTTTGAGGCAATCATTCAGATGTATATCTACAATAAACAAAATTTTGAGATGTAAGGAAATATCTGGTTAGTTTATTTAATATATTTATAATGGAGAATTAGCTCAAACAGTCTCCTTTCATCTTTTGTCCTACATATGTTAAGATTTTAAGGTCCTGCTCACAGAAATTTTTGATTTCACCTAGCCTAGAAGTTCTTATTATTTATGGTTGCAGAAACTTAAAAACATGATAAAGGAGAGTTCCTCTCATGGCTCAGTGAAAACGAATCTGACTAGCATCCATGAGAATGCAGATTTGATACCTGGACTCACTCCAGTGTTTCCAGAAAAGAAAATAACTGGATATGATTATGCATAATAGTCCATTGCAGGGCTGCAAGAAACAAAAAGGGGCATTGTTCCCCAAAGGATAATATGAGTAAGCCAAAAAGGGTACTACTAAGGTAGGCAGTTTAAGATTATAAAAGCAAGGAGTTCCTGTTGTGGCTCAGCATGTTAAGAACCTGGCTAGTATCCAGGAAGGTATGGGTTCAATCCCTGGCCTGACTCAGTGGGTTAAGGATCCGATGTTGCTGCAAGTTGTATTGTAGGTTGCAAAAGTGGCTTGTATCTGGTATGGCTGTGGCTGAAGTGTAGGCCAGCAGTTGCAGCTCTGATTCAGACCCTAGCCCAGAACTTCCATATGCCTCAAATGCAGCCATTAAAAAAAAAAAGGTACTTTAAAAATAAAAAGTACAACAATAAATTGTAGGTTGAATAAATGTTATGGAACCTCAGTCACAGAAGAAATCTAGTTGACTATTGTTTAGGAAAATTGAACTGTGTTAATGAAATTGACACGCTTGGTTCATTGGCAAAGCTGGTACTGTGGAACTCTGATATCTCATCTTAGGAGAAACTCTTTTCTGGGGTCATCTTTGAACAGGTGACACTCAAATTCAAGCTTTTCCTGTTGTTATACTTAGGATATCAGGCATTGAGGGAATCAAGAATTACAATGCCCAAGACGACAGGTTTTATTCTCTTCATATTTTTCTTCTGGTGTTGTTAATTTATTAAAACAATGTTCTGATATAATACGTGAAGCTGAAAGAATATCACTGCATCAAAATTCAGCAATATGATGTGAATTTGCAATTCTTGCTATTACAAATGTTTTAGCATTTGACTTCTTAATGAGTTCAATGGATAACAAATAAATGCTAAGAAAGAAAAATGCTTGCCATTTAAAGAATAATCCACTATATTAATTCCAGTTTTCTAAACATGGCAGGAAGAAAGCTCTCTACGGACCACACACATACATGTACTCTTGCAGGGATCGATAGATACAATTACCTCCCATTTATCTTGGATTAGATGTCCAGTGGTTCAGCCTTCTTGTACATATGTATGAAGTATGCAGTGCCAACTTAAAAAAATGAACAACCTGAAAGTTGAGAGTTAAGTTTTATTTGGGGAGACATTAGGACTTAAGCCTGGGAGAGAGCATCTCAAGTAGCCCTGAGAAACTACTCCAAAGAGGCCAGGGGGGAAGCTAGGATATATGAGTTTTTGCAACAAAGGGAAGGTAGTAGGAACAAAACATATACAGATGACCAGATTTACAGAAAATCAGCTTCCATGGGGAGATGTGAAGGTCTGGGCTTACTGGAATCACTCCTTTGATATGCATCTCAGTGTAGGCCAGTCTTCTTTATTTCTTTCCTGAGTTTCCTCAGGGCTCTCTGTCTGGAGCCCCTTGGGAGTAGCTGTTCTCACAGATGACCTTGACATCATTTGTTTTGTCCACTAACTACAGCCCAGGAAGCAGTATTTCAGGTAGCTCTTTGAAGTACTCCTCCAAAGAAGAAATGGGGAATATCAAGATAGAAGTCAGAAAGGTGAAGGGGGAGGTGCATGCAGCCATACACACGTTATAGAAGTTTGCTGCTGGTCTCATGAAGGCTACTACTATTTGAAGACAACAGTCATTGTTGAAGGATTTTAGTGTTTTTCTAGATACAAGGAGATGTAAGAATTGGGCTCATAAAATCTTCTCCTAAAAATATCTAACTGTCTGACGACCTGCTCTTCCAGTTTTCCCAGAGCACAGAGTGCCTCGCTCCTGGTCTCCACTCTGAACCCTGCTCATGGGGTGCTGTGAGTCAGCAGCTGTAGTGGCTCATGTTTTACTCCATGTAGAGGCTGATGGCAAGTGCCAAACTTCAGTTCACAGTAGAAATGTGTAGACCTCCAAAGGGCGGGATAGGTTATCACAGGCTCACATAAAATTCAGTGGCATAATACAAAGTCTTACACTTTATCCTATAATCCTAGAAGGTATCTAAAATAAACCTTAATTTTCAAGTGTGACCAGCCTTTCCTACAATTTGCAGCAGAGAGAAGGCCGAGTGATGAAAGAAATGCACTGAGAAAATGATTCTAGACTAACACAATGACAAGCAGGCAGAGCAAGGAGTTACTGTAATTTCAAGAAAAGCCTGTCAGTGATTTTGAAAGTAAACATCCAAAATCCAGTTCAAACCAGATAAAACAATTTACTGAATTGTATAACTAGAAAGACCTGGGGTAGGGTGGCCTTCAGTCATGGTTCAGTCAGGATGTCAATTCTATAATCCTACTAGTTCCTTGATGCTATGTTTGGTTTCACCCTCATGCTGTCTTTTCAGAGTCCAGAAATATAATGTCAGTGGTGTGCTTTCATTCACATTCAGTACATATGAGGATCTTGCTTCTGATTTTGCCACATCTGAACCAATCAGTTTTTTCAGTCAAGAGAGTGGCAAGCTCTGACAGTGTCATGCCTGCAACAATGACTGTGGCAGAAGGAGTGTCATGAGTGGACATCTGCCTGAAACTGAGAGAAAAGCCAAAGCTAGGCTCTTACTCTAAACCACATGAGTACTGTTTGAAAGAGGCATTAGTACAACATTGGGGAGAAAACCATAATATCAACAATGAAAGTACAGAGAGCAAGTATAAAAATGCACTTAAGAAACCGTAGAACATGGTAAAGTGGCTATTTAGTCTAAAGAAAAATCTGTTCTGTAGCTTCTTATTTGATACAATAGCATATAGTAATTAATACAATGATGGCATGAGAGAGCAATGTAATGTGAAATTCTGTATATCCTTTTTGGAGGACATGTTTTCTCAGGTTCTCATGTTGAGTGTAAGTTTAACAAGATACAGGAATGATTAATTAATTTGTGTTCACTTTTTAACCATTTATTTGACTTTAAATAGAAGATAAAACATAAAGTCTTTGAGAACAGTCCTTATAAACCTTTGGAGAGAGATGCTGCATTTTCAGAAAGTCGAGTTTGGACTTACATTGAGTGAATTCTTATTGCAAAAGCAGGCTGGAAAGCTGAATGACAAGGCATCATGTTTCTGTATTTCCATATGGCCCTCCTATCACTGAAAAACAGCCCTCTTAATGAGATATAAGCCCTGCTACATTTTTCACTGGAAAACTTACCTCTTTTTAAAGAGAAAATACTGATTACAAATCTTTTTGCTTCGAGTAATACAAGTTCAGGTTAATGTGGCCTTTGGTTAACATTCCTTCAGATATAAAAAGAATACAAGAATGCAACAGGTAACAGTGTCAGTCAGGGTCCTTCCAGGAAACAGATGGTACCCTCCAATTGATTAATTAGCAGGGAGTTTAATATAGGAACTACTCAAAAAAACCAGGGTCAGCATATGGGAAACTCACAGGGATAATGAACTCACCCAGGAGTTGATAACAGCAGGAATTATTAACATTTCTAGGTATGAAAAGACAAGTAGAGGAAGCAGTTACTGGGCAGAGAGGACCCCCTTGGTAGGTCTGTGAACTTGTCCCAGGGACCACGAGGCCTATTGTGAGCCCTTAAGTAGGGGTTCAGGGGAATGAACATCCCAATCTCTTTCTCCCTCCCACATAGAGTTCCTGCTGATGATCTGCTTTTTCTGATTCCGGCCAAAGTGCTGAGGGGAAGAGGGCATAAACGTGGGCACAGAGCAGGTGGAGAAAAATGGATAATAGGTGTCTAGCACAGAAACATTTCTTGCTTTTCCATGGTCAGAGTATTGGGCTTGACTGAGAAGATCCTTTCTCACAATAATAAGATGCATATAAAGTTTGCTTCGAGAAATAATTCAAATGCTATATCTGAAAGTCATCACTCTTCACTGATCTTCAAGCTGTTCTAAGTAACCTCAGAAGTTGGTCTGGTTCTTGTTGCCCAACAGTAGGATTTTCATAAAAATAAAATCTCCAGAATTCTAGTTTCTTTTTTTTTTTGTCTTTTTGTCTTTTTTTTAGGGCTGCACTCACGGCATATGGAGGTTCCCAGGCTAGGGGTCTAACAGGAGCTGTAGCTGCCGGCCTTCGCCACAGCCACAGCAACGCGGGATCCAAGCTGCGTCTGCAACCTACACCACAGCTCACGGCAACGCCGGATCCTTAACCCACTGAGCAAGGCCAGGGATTGAACCCGCAACCTCATGGTTCTTAGTCGGATTTGTTAACCACTGAGCCACGAAGGGAACTCCCAGACTTCTAGTTTCTTGATGGGCTGTAGGAAAAGCAGAAAAATTGTGCTACTCTAGAGTCTAGATAGCTAATGGGTGTACCCTTAAATGACCTTAAGTGGCAAACCAATGACTTTTAAGTAATTTAAACTAATAAGGCGGAGCAAGAGATGGAGGGGAAACTGAAACCCTAAGGGCCTTTCATGATGTTGACTTCTGTGCTCGCACTTAGCAAAGACTGGAAAGTTTGAGAAGCAGATTTCAAATGTAGGGAATCACAATATATAGTATATAACAGTGATATTTTCAGAAAAGGTAGAGGCATGCATTCTACAAAGGTTTGATGCTTATTTGAATGAATAAGGGAATGGAATGAGGTTAATGTATATGTGCTTTTCCATCAGATGATATAGGCAGGGGAGGGGTTTATTATTATTAACCTGGCAGTGGCAGTGTGAGGCAGCTTCAAAGAGTCAGCTGATGGAGGAGGACACCAGTATCCTGTCTGCATCTCTCCTGATCTCTTAACACTTGCCTCAGCAGCCTTTTTCAGTGTACTTGAAATAATTTGTTTCTAAATGGACAAAGGAAGTGGTGTGAGATAAGAAGTCAAGTGGAACCTTCTGCAGATGGTTCCAGGGAGCAGAACTGTGTTCTGTACTCTCTGAGCTATCATGAGAATTTCTGAAATGCTTCAATACATGTACTTGGAGGAGAATTGGAACTTCTCTGAAGCCATGTTAAAAAATCCAGAGCAGGGAGTTCCAGTTGTGGCACAGTGGAAACAAACCAAGCTAGTATCCATGAGGATGTGGGTTTGATGCCTGGCCTCACTCAGTGGGTCAAGGATCCAGCATGGCTGTGAGCTGTGGTGTAGGTTGCAGATATGACTCAGATCTGGCATGGCTGTGGCTGTTGCTGTGGCTGGCAGTTGTATCTCTGATTTGACCCCTAGCCTGGGAACTTCCATATGCTGTGGGTTTGGCCCTAAAAAGCACACACACACACAAAAGAAATAGAAATCCAGAGCAGACACAGTGAAGAAGCATATTTTTGTCCAGTTCAGGAACTATGGAAAAGCAGAATTATTTTAGGTCACACAGAGAAAGAAATAAAAATGACCTTTGAAAAATATGAGAAGATGAGAAGGTGTTTTGATTTACCCATAATAAGTGAAATACAAATAAAAGCTCTGCTGAAATAATTATTTCTTGTGCAACTGGAAAAAATCAAAAGCTTGATGACACGTTATTGGTAAGTCTATAGAGAAATAAAGCCCACGTATTGCTGATAAGAATGTAAAATCATACATCTATGGAAGAGAATTTGGATATATCTACCGAACCTAAATGAATTTACCTTGTAACTCTCAATCTCAGATCTAGGAATTTAGCTCGAAGATGCTCTTCCACAAATATGCATAATATCATCCACTCAGCATTATTTGCAAGAGTAAAATATTGAAAACAAATTAAATGGCCAACCAGAGGACACATCTATTTATTGGTGAACCGGAGGAGACATAGATTATTTATTGAATAATAATCTAAGGTATAGCCATACGATGGAGAACTTTGCTGTTGAAAAGCATTAGAAAGTCTGTATAAATTAATATGGAGTGATTTTAATTCTTCAGATCCATTAAGTTAAAAAACACCAAAGTTCAAAAGAGTCTATGATGATTTTTTGCATGTGAAAAGTGAAACACAATATTGCTTATTTAGAAAAGAAAAACTTAGGAAGGATAAAAGATAAACTGTTGAAAATGGTATCTATGGGGAGTGAGCAGAATTAAGATAAAAGAGATAGGAATGGTGGTGTGAGATATCTTTGATTATACATTTTTAAATAGTTTTGACCCTTGAGCCATATAAATAAACTCTTAATAATGAAACTAAAAGATGAAAAAAATCACACCCTAAAATTAAATATAAACAAAAGCAATAGTCTGACTGTATCAAATTAATATATAACCACTTCCCAAAAAATAATTAATTCAAATAACTTTGATCACAGTGTTTTTACGCTTCACAATTAGTGTGTAAAGACAGAAAGAATTACAAAGAACTTGAAGCCTCTTTATTAGGCTGGTTTCGGTGATGAGATTGATGTTTAATTATGAAAATGTTTTGTATGTGTTGTGAAATAGAAGAAAGAGAAAGAACTGTTAATAATATAGAAGTAAAGGAAATCTTCAAGAACTAATGGAAAAAATTAAAGAAAATATCCAACTTGAAGAAAAAATGACTAGTCTAATTTGGAATAATTTGAATATCAAAAAGTATAATGATGGCAATGGATTAAAAATAGATTATAATTTATCAAATAAAAAAGTATCCAGGGGTCATGGTGACACAAAAAAGAGGGCAAGACTATATCTTTTCTTCACAGAAGAATGAAAGCTAATTAAGATAGCAGAAATGGTATAATTAAAATTACTATTTTGAAAATTGTACTCTAATAGTTGTTTCTGGCAAGGATCCTAAACAGATATAAAACTATTGGGTAATATGTACTTGTGGGACAGGATATTCAAATGGTCTCATATCAAATCATGAATTTGTAATTAATTCAAAATAGAAAGAAGCAACTACAAAACAGAGTTCTGGCAAACAACATCGTATTTAAGTGATCAGACTCAGCATCATTCAATGATTGTTCAATCTAACATCAAATACCTCATGAAAATGACACAAATACTTTTGAACAATTCTCAGGCAAACTCTTTAACTTCAATTTCTTCACATGCAAAAATTGAATAAATCTTGATTGTAGAACATTCTTTTAGAAAATGGACCTCGGTTCTTTAAGAATATTAATTTTAATATTTTAAGTTTTATTGAAGTATAGTTCATTTACAACGTCCTGATAATTTCTGCTGTACAGCAAAGTGATTCAGTTCTACATGTACACATTCTATTCTCTTTCAGATTCTTTCCCCACAGATTATAACAGAGTATTGGGTAGACCTCTCTGTGCTATACAGTAGGTCTCTGTTGGCCAGTCGTTTTATATACCTCAGTGTATACGCCAATACCAGGGTTAGAGAATGTCCTAGATTAAGATGGCAAGTGAAGCATGGCAATTGCTATGCACAATTCATATTTAAATCCTGGATTTAAAATTAAAAAAAAAAAACTAGAAGCCATAAAATACACCTTAACATTTGGAAAATGTGCACATGGTCAATACATTATATGTTACATATCCACATTCTTTCCTTGGATATGACAAATTTTTGTAGTTATTGGGAATAATGATTCTGCTTTTAGGAGATATTGACCCATTTAGGAATGAAATATGATATCTGCAACTTAATTAAAAAGTATTCACAGAAAATATAGATGAATTGAAGTAAAGGAGGGAAGGGAGAAAGCCAGAAGGGAAGGAAAGAAGGAGAGTGGAAAGGAAAAATGTGGCACAATGCTAATATTTGGTAAATCTGGGCTCTGAAAATAAGTTTTCATTGAAGATTTCTAAGATTTCTAAGGTTTTGTATGTTGGAAATTTATCAAACAAAATTGGGGACAAAGAAATACATGCACATGAATGGAGTGTCTTTGTTAAGTATTATCATCCATCCTTATGGAATTTTTACCTAGGGTGTAAAATGTGTTTTCAGTATTTCATTTACAGAAACATGGAGGCATACATGCTCGAAGAAGCATGGAGCTTAGTGTATTAAAGTCTGAGGCCTGATTTTCAGGGTTAGAGCCTAGACTCAGCATGAAAAAAGGCTAAAATGCCATTAAGTTCCTTCATCGCTGCTTCTGCTCCCATCAGACCCTGTTCCAAACCTCTCCGATGGTATGGGTGAATTTACTCATTCATTTTTTTTATATTTAAGTACATTTCTTTTATGCATGTACTGTGCTATTTTCAGAGGTCAACACTCAGAGATCTTATTGTAGAAAGATAGATGTAATAAGTATGGAGGTACATTAGAAAACTATACATAGAACTGCCACATGACCCAGCAATCCCACTCTTGGGCATATACCCAGAAAAAACTTTCCTTGAAAAAGACACATGCACCCGCACGTTCATTGCAGCACTATTCATAATAGCCAAGACGTGGAAACAACCTAAATGTCCATCAACAGATGATTGGATTAAGAAGATGTGGTATATGTACACCATGGAGTACTACTCAGCTATAAAAAAGAACAAAATAATGTCATTTGCAGCAACATGGATGGAACTAGAGACTCTCATACTCGGTGAAGTAAGTCAGAAAGAGAAAGACAAATACCATATGATTTCACCTATATCTGGAATCTAATTTAGGGCATAGATGAACCTTTCCACAGAAAGAAAATCATGGACATGGAGAACAGTCTTGTGGTTGCCAAGAGGGAGGGGGAGGGAGCAGGAGGGACTGGGAATTTGGCGTTAATAGATGCAGACTATTGCCTTTGAAATGGATAAGCAATGGGATCCTGCTGTATAGCACTAGGAACTATGTCTGGTCACTTGTGATGGAGCGTGATAGTGTGAGAAAAAAGAATGTATACGTGTATGTGTGACTGGGTCACCCTGCTATGCAGCAGAAAATTGACAGAACACTGTAAATCATCTATAATGGAAAAAATAAAAATCAGTATAAAGTAAAAAGAAAACATAATGGTTTTATAAAGTTGGCTGAATAGATGCTTTTAAGGATGTCCAAGCTTCATCTGAAATTGTAAGGGGGGGAAGGAACAATTGTTTCCAATTAGAAGTTGCGGCGAATGAACTATGCCTTGAGTCATGAGAAACATAAATTAAAATGAGCGAGTGTTTATCTAGTGGTAGAACACTGTGAGGAAAGGCAAAACATAAAAATGCTGTGTCTTTTGAGAATGGTCAATTAGAAACTGAATTCAAAATACATATGAAAATGCAGGTGTAGTGTACCACAGCTAGGCCTGCTGCAGACTTAGAAGATGTACCAATGTCATAGCAAGAATGTCTTACTAGGGAGAATATCAACAAAAATTTGGAGCTGACCTTTTCTCCTCTTCCATATAGAAGCACACGGCTTTAAATAGGAATTTTTAATTTCTTTTTCCTCTCACAAGGCTGTACTGGACAGTGATCTTCCAGCACAACTGAGGATGTAGAGAGCCATGGTATGCTATCTCTATCATTCGTCTTTATCTACTTAACCTCCTCACATTGCTTGCTTTATGACTTATGGTAGATTAAGATGAAAATAACCTATTTGAGGCTATCATTTTCGCCCACCTTTGTGATCTGGTCTATTTCGATCATTATGTCAGTGCTGGAGATAAAATGATGCATGTTAGATATGGGTCTTGATTCTCCTGCATTGTCACTCTTCATTGAAACCACCACCCTATCTCATATAGTCTTATTTCTATCTTCTCTATTTTAGTCTCAATTCTTAGTATTCTCTTCTGGATTTTTTCCCCTGTGTACAAAATACTGTCCTTTTACATTTTGTAGGTCAGAAGACAGGTCAATAGAACAGAGGCATAAGTATGTTTTTTATATTAATGAAAAAATATATGCATCTAAATTCCACTTTTAAAATTAATAAGTCAGAATTATATATTTAAAGAACATTGTTAATAAACACATAAATAAAGCTTTCTGTTTTTACTTTAGCATGATAAAATAAACAGGTTTTCTGTTGTTTGCTTTTTGATGCCAAACCCAGGACATATGGAGGTTCCCAAGCTAAGGGCTGAATCTGAGCAACAGCTGCTGGCCTACACCAAAGCAACAGTGATCTGGGATCGAGCCCTGTCTGTGACCTACACCACAGCTCATGGCAATGCTTAATACCCAACTCCACTGAGTGAGGCCAGGGATCAAACCCACATCCTTGTGGATACTAGTCAGATTTGTTTCTGCTGTGCCACAGTGGGAACTCCCAGATCTTGTTTTCAAGCTAGTTTTATTTATTTATTTATTTATTTATTTATTTATTTATTTATTTATTTATTTTAACATAGGATAGCACATCTTAATTCATTCATCTGTCTATGGACATTTAGATTGTTTCCATGTCTTGGCTATTGTGAACAGTGCTGCAATGAACATAGAGGTGTGTGTATCTTTCTGAACAAAATTTTTGCTCAGATATATGCCCAGGAGTGGGATTGCTGGATCATATGCTAGTTCTATATTTAGTTTTCTGAGGACACTTCATACTGTTTTTCCATAGTGGTTGTACCAGTTTGCATTTCCACCAGCAATGCGGGAGGGTTCCCTTTTCTCCACATCCTTGCCAGCATTTGTTTTTTGTAGACTTATTAATGATGGCCATTCTGACAGATGTGAAGTGGTACGTCACTGTAGTTTTGATTTGCAAGTCTCTAATAATTAATGATGTTGAGCATTTTTTTCATGTGCCTGTTGGTCATCTGTATGTCTTCTTTGGAGGAATGTCTATATAGGTCTTCTGCCCATTTTTCAACTAGGTTGTTTGTTTTTTTTGTTGTTATGTGTGAGCTGTCTGTATATTTTTTTTTGTTTTTTTTTTATTTTTGTCTTTTTACCCTTTATCTAGAGCTGCACCCGCGGCATATGGAGGTTCCCAGGCTATGGTCTAACAGGAGCTGTAGCTGCTGGCCTTCGCCACAGCCACAGCAACGTGGGATCTGAGCTGCGTCTGCAACCTACACCACAGCTCAGGGCAACGCTGGATCCTTAACCCACTGAGCAAGGCCAGGGATCGAACCCGCAACCTCATGGTTCTTAGTCGGATTCGTTAACCACTGAGCCACGAAGGGAACTCCTGTCTGTATATTTTGGAGATTAAGCCCTTGTTGGTTGCATTGTCCGCAACTATTTTCTCCTATTCTTTGGGTTTTCTCTTTGTTATCTTTAATGGTTTTCTTTGCTGTGCAAAAGCTTGTAAATTTGATTAGGTCCCGTTGGTTTAATTTTGTTTTTATTTCTTTTGTTTTGGGAGGTTGACCTAAGAAAACATTTGTACTGTTGATGTCAGAGAATGTTTTGCTTATGTTCTCTTCTAGGAGTTTTATGGTGTCTTGTCTTATGTTTAAGTCTTTAAGCCATTTTGAGTTTATTGGTGTGCATGGTGTGAGCGTGTGTTCTAGCT
Source organism: Catagonus wagneri (assembly GCA_004024745.2). Lineage (NCBI taxonomy): Eukaryota > Metazoa > Chordata > Mammalia > Artiodactyla > Tayassuidae > Catagonus > Catagonus wagneri. Next base: position 14,000,547 of record PVHT021183631.1, read on the forward strand.
AATGAATGGATAAAGAAGATGTGGTGCATTTACACAATGGAACACAACACAGACATAAAAAAGAACAAAATAATGCCATTTGCAGCAATATGGATACAATTAGAGATTATCATACTAAGTGAAATAAGTCAAAAAGAAAAAGACAAATATCATATGATATCACTTATAAGTGGAATCTAAAATATGGCACAGATGAACCTATCTACAGAACAGAAGCTGACTCACAGACATGGAGAACAGACTTGTGGTTGCCAAGGGGGAGGGGAAGGGAATAGGAAGGACTGGGAGTTTGGGGTTAGTTGATGCAAACTCTTACACTTAGAATGGCTAAGCAATGAGTTCCTGCTCGATAGCACAGGGAGCTATAACCAACCATTTTTGATAGAACATGATGGAAGATAATATGAGAAAAAGAATGTACACAGAGTTCCCGTTGTGGCTCAGCCGTTAACGAATCCGACTAGGAACCATGAGGTTGCGGGTTCGATCCCTGGCCTTGCTCAGTGGGTTAAGTATCCAGCGTTGCCCTGAGCTGTGGTGTAGGTTGCAGACGCAGCTTGGATCCTGCGTTGCTGTGGCTGTGGCGAAGGCCGGCGGCTACAGCTCCTGTTAGACCCGTAGCCTGGGAACCTCCATATGCCGTGGGTGCGGCCCTAGATAAGGCAAAAAGACAAAAAAGTAAAATATAAAAAAAAGGATGTGTATGTATATATTATATGCATGACTGGGTCACTTTGCTAAACAGAAGAATTTGATGGAACATTATAAATTAATTATACTTTATTTTAAAAATGTAAAAAATAAAGACAAGGTAGACTGGAATAGAAGCTCTCACCTATTTTTCCCCTGGGATACTATTAACTGATTGATTATATTTACATGAACGTAGCCAGTGGCTTATCAAGTTGTTTTTTTCTAATCACATAGGTTTCTTGAAAAAAATTCTGCCATATAAATTTTTTCCTTTCTCATTATATTCTCAGATTTTTATTGGGGGGAGGAACCTGTAATGTGGAATTCTTGTATTATTTTCACATCTTCTGTAGATGTTAGGTTGACAAGGTAGTCAATCAGGATCCATAGCAAGGTCAATTTTCCATATGCCTAAGTGCTTGATTGTCAGCCCAGCATCCTCTCCTCCTAGGCTAAGCCTTGTGTTTAGTTCTGAATTAAATTCTGTTCATGAGAGGTTCTTCTAAAGAAGGCAAGAGAGAGAATTTCTCCAGAAGCTGGGTAGTTAGCACCATGAGTGAGCAGGAGGTATGAGATATATTTCAGGCAAATTTGTGAGACCCACCCAGCTCACTGTTGCACATCGCAAGTTGATGTGAGCTTAACAAAGCTTCTTAGATTTGTAGTGATTTCCAGTCACGCTTTTGAGTGCCACCTGCTTTGGTGCTATAGGATGAGATCATTAGTAATTTTTTTTCTTATAATTCCAGCTTTTCCAACAGCTAGAGAAAACTCCATTTCCTGTATTAAATTCCTCCAGAAGTATTTCACTTCATTCGTTTCACTTAAGCAGTCTCAGGGAAGTTGGACAATTGTTTCTAAAGGCAGATTTTGGCAGGATATTGGATGAAGAATTTATCCATACCTTTCCATCTCCCACTAGTCAAAGGTTTTCCCACAGGGCATCAGCTTTTTCCATACTTCCACATAGCTTGCTGTGCCTCAATATTAACATTAAGCTTCAGGTCAGGAGGTGAGGGGTATACAGTGTTGGTTTGAGGTGAGGGCTTGTTAGATCGTCCCATGTGAGTCTGGTCAGTTTGCACTTGGAGTTGGTTGCAGCAATAGAATTGAAATAGACTAAATGACCAAGGCCCCGGAAACGGGGAAGCCTGAGTAGATCTGATATGAAGTATAAAAAAATTTTTGCTATATGAGATTTGGGGCCAATAAGTTCTGGGTTCGAGTCTTGGTTTATTCTAGCTGATTTTACTTGTCTCCACTGCATTTCCTGATTTTTTTCTATCATAAGGCAATAATGATACATTATTGTAACATTGTGAGATCTTTCTAAAGATTAAATGAGATAAAGTGTATAGTGTGTTTATTTGGTGCCTGCCACAAAATGAAACTGGACAGATGGCTCTTGCCATCATAGTTATTATTTGCAGTTTTCTAGGAGATTGCTTGTTCAGGTAGAAGGAAATATAGGTAATCCAGTAGGGCCTACTGCTCTTTCATTATGGCTTTTCATTATGATGTTTCCCTATCCCTCTTCAGAACTTTGACAAGATATATTGCAAATGATTTTTTCTTTATCCCTTTCTCCCAAGGATTTTTTTTTTTAAGGATGTGAAGAAGGGATGGTAGAGAATGAAAACAAATTGTCTGAGCCTTAAAAAAAAAATCATGATTTTTCTGGACTATCTCCCTCTTTACTTATATATAATTGAAAACAAAGACTAGGACTCCCGACGCTGTGAACAATGGCTCATGATGTTAGATATCCAGCTTTTAATTCTAACATTCTATGAAATGAATTAATCATGTTAGGGAAAACATTAATTAAGAAGAAAACAAATGATAAAAGCTATGAAGATCTACATAAGATATTACAATAGGGACATTTTAATGATCTTTTTCTCTTTCTCATCTGTAAAACTAAAGTTAGGAGTTGGTAATAGTTATAATGACCTCAGTTTAGTCTCTGCTGATCATAAAATGTGGATATTTCACATGGAAGATTTGGTATATTAAAGTAAAATGAAATTTCACTAATCAAATAATTCTTATACATCTTTATCTAGAGTATTAAACTGCAGAGGGACTCTATAAATTTAAAGAAAGAGTGTTTACTGAATAATAGGTTAGAGTTAAAATAAACAAATATAAAATAAAATGTCCTGATTGTGATTTCTAGGATTTAGAGGGATTTTGTTTGTTGTTTGTTTTGTTTTATCTAAAAGAAAAATCCAGTCAATACCCTTGCTCTCTATGCAGGTAAAATCAAAACTTCCATCAATTTCTCTTTGCTAAACCATTTCTAGAAATCGGAAGACAAATATTAAAGTTGGTGAGGCTCTGCTCATTGGAGGGACTGGTAATCATCCATCATGGTCCGAACACCAGAAAAAAGCCTCAGAACAAACGGAGATTGTCTCCTCCCTAAGTTGTACGTTTCCTTTCTGAGAATATTGGTTTTAGTGAAATCTCTTGGCATGACTAATCTGGCACTTTGGATCATCTGATATATCTGTGAAATCTGGGTAAATTTTTGAGGCTAAAAAGGGGATAATCCTTTCTCCTAAGACAGACTATTTGGCCATTTGATTATCTTTGTGTCATAAATTATAATTTGACACTTGTGGGCCTAGTATGTACTTGGCATTGCACTCTGGCTCAGACAGTTCCTACCCCGATACCCTATAAATTAAGAAAAAAAAATCACTCAGATTAGTCACTTGATGTCACAAAGAAAAAATCAAATTGTCGTACTCCTTTTTCAGCTGGTTGCTTTGATGTCACTTATAGACAGGCATGGCATATCATGCGCTTTGGTCACCAGTTTGTCTTGATATTGAAAAATTATGATCAAACAGCAAAATGAGGTAGGTTTGTAAGGTATTCATTTGAACCAGCTGAAATCAGTTGAAATTGCTGCTTCTGCCCACAGTTTTCATGTTTGGGAAGACAGTTCGGTTGTAATGCATTTTAACCATTAAGAATTTATAGACTGTAGAAAGATTGATGTAAAATAAAGTGTTTAAGGACTTAAATTCCTTCACTTGGTTTATCCTTGTGTACAAAGGTGATTTGACTATTTGCTCCATGACATACACCCTAAGTCAATAATTTGAAGGTCTCCCTTTGGTGGCTGTACCTGATGTGATGAAATCAGCAAGCCTAAAAGCCTCCTCCAGTGTTATACATCATTATACGTTCTTATTTTCATCTTTCCCCCGTTGCTTCTTGTTATGCATGATCTTTACATCATACCCCATGATGTCTGGAAGAGATGCAGGTAGAAGACATTTATTATGTCTGCATTATGAGATGTTTATTACATAGAGTTCATACTACTAGCATCGTGAACACAGGAGAAATTTTCTAATTCATGCTTGCTTTCCACTCCAAGTACTCTCAATGCTTGAATACACTTTCAGTTTGTTTTTCGTTACCTCTTTCTTTCCCTCTCTCTCCTCTACCTTATCTGTAGGGTCCATGTTTCATCCTGCTACTACGCCATGGTCCAAGTATAGACAATAACCCTTCTTGGTTCCACTTTGGAGTGGTTATGGTGGCCCCATGTCGAATCCTCCTTATACTTTAGATCATTTAGAGTCTTCAACATGTAGAATCTACAAATTTGGTAGATAATTCAAATGCTCATTTTTCTCTGAAGTGATTTTTTGTGGCATTTTTAGAGATCCTTCTTCCTGTTCCCATTGATGGGGATGTTTTCCATGTATTGCCCTTGATGTGGGTAAATGCATCTCTTCTGGCTGATGATCTTTTACTACTCTTAAGAATCAAGACCTTATTTTAGCTGAGAACACCTTTCCAATTCAGGCAACCCTCTTGGGCAGAATCAAAAGAATACTTTACCAGTTCTTTGACCATACCCTGAAAATTCTGGTAATAGAGCCTGTACTGAAATCCACAACTTTTTTTTTCCAATTCCTTGTATTTCTCAGGTATGTTATAATCTACTGTGACCCCAAGAATCATCAAAAACTGATAAAGCTCTCTAAGGCTTACCAGTAAATCCCCCTTCCCTTGTTGTGAGAAGTTAAAGTCCTTTAAGGGAGGAGGTGGAGTCATAAAACCCTATCAGCTCTCTTCAAAGTTCATCTCTTACTCTTTCAGACTCTAAAGGGTGGATGTACATGTTCAGGTAAGTATTAAAAACTGGCTTTTTACTGTATCTTTTAATTGAAGGTCTTGTGTTTTGGAATTTGGTCATGGTTAATACCTATGATCTACAATCTCAGTTGAAATTGCTTCTAAATAAGTCCATGTCCCCATCCTATAGAACCTATAAAATAAATGAACTATTCAGATATGACCATACTATAGCTGGTTCTCTTAGACATTTCTGCTCTAAAACCTTTCATCTTTCTTTATGATAAAACTTAATAATACATATAGTAAACCTTTTACACTTGTATTTTTTTTCACGTGGCAATTCTTAAATTAATAGAATTTAAGTTAGCAGGACTTAACTGTATATTGATCTAGTTCTATTGTGTAAGTGTGGCCATTTTCATGTACTCTGCTGTTTGCTTTATAAAGCCCCAAGTAGAGCATTTGGATTGAATAAAATTCAATTGACTTGAATCCAAGCTCCTCAGGGGAGGGACTGTATGAACCATGTCTTGTATCTTACCGTATATTTTTCTGGCTCATGTTTTCACTACAGTCAATGCTGTGGTGCACAGGTGCATGCAGGTATAACAGGACAGCTCTTTGCCTTAGCGGCACTCTAAATCTCTTGCTTTTGGCTTTGGATTTTCTCTGCTACTTCCAAATGCGATGCCTATAAGAATTTGCTCAGCCATCCGACATGTGCAGAAGAAAGTTAAGTTTCCAAAGGATAACACTTAGAGACTGGGGAAGAGAACTGCTCTTCCCTGTTTCAGTGAACAGTTCTAAGGTGCCCATACATGGCTCCTCACAAGTTCCCTGGTGGAATAGTGTTTCAGTTGTTCACTGAGGCAATCAGTTCAATGATTCAATTTTAAACTAACTTTCCCTCCTTCTCTGTGTCACTCTTCCAGTTTTCTACTCCAGTTACTCGTGTTCATTTCCAAAATTAAACTTCATGCATTCAAACCCTTATCTCAGGACCTTTCATGGAGAAACGTAGGCCACAACCATAATTTTTGTTTCTCTGTTCAGTAAAGAATTCCAAACACAACAGTATGGCTCGGAACACAGCAAAACTTCCACAAAATGCTATTGTATGAGTGACTGAATGGTGTCCAGAGGGTGGACAAGGGAAGTGCCAGTCCTTGCAGAATGCAGGCTTAAGAACATGTATTTCTCTGTGGGTTGGACTGCTTCTTAAGATTGATCATTATTAATAGGTACTGTCAGTGTCTTTCTGATGTATTATCTGAAACATGCTGCATGGCTCTTCTCAAAAAGAGGGAGTTGCCTCTTTACTCTAACGTCAGACTCTCCATGAAAATGATGTTTTACCAGCTGATTTATAGCAGCCTAACATGGAGGCCAGCATGATGCATTGTCCTTTGCTCATAACTAATGCAAAGAGGATGCACAGGCAAAGATAAAGGCCAATGATTTATTCCACATAACCTTTATGTAAACCTCATAAATTGTTCATAGTGGTGTTTGGGAATATGACAGTGGCTGTGGTACCAGATCATGTTGACAATGGCAAGCGCTTCATGCATTGAGAACAAGAGAACGGAGTGAACACCCCCTTCTCACACCTCTTGTGCTCTCTCACCAGGGAAAAGTAGAGAAAACAGCAATATTTTCTGACTAAAGCAGCAGACTCAAGAAGTGACAATAACACTGATATGAAGAAAAACAGTACTATAAAAATCACATTATATAAGATCTCATTGTGAAAAAATTCACTTGCACAAGGTTAATTGTTTCTTACCTGCCAAGTTTTAGAAATCACACAGACACACACACACACAGACACACACACACACACACACACACACACACACACACAGACACACAGTTTGCACAATATCCTGATGAAATGGGGAATGCTTATCCATTTCCGGCAAAATGACTTTTCAAGAGTGGGACTTTAAAGACTTTAGTGTTTATTTTCAATGCCTTTGTTGGTAAAGAGAGGCACGCTGGCAAGGAATTGTAAATAAAAGTCTGAGTTGTACTAGTTCAGTCTTTTTTTTTTGGGGGGGGGGCCGCACTCGCGGCATATGGAGGTTCCCAGGCTAGGGGTCCAACAGAGCTGTAGCCACCAGCCTACACCACAGCCACAGCAACTCCAGATCCGAGCCATGTCTGCGACCTATAGCACAGCTCACAGCAATGCCGAATGTTGAACACACTGAGCAAGGCCAGGGATCGAATCCTCAACCTCGTGGTTCCTAATTGGATTCGTTAACCACTGCACCGAGGGAACTCCCTAGTTCAGTCTTCACTCTGCTGCATTTAACATGGAAAGTCAGGATGTATAGTAAAATCAGGGCTTAGAGAAATCATAATGGCTTGTTGTATAAGGAGGAGGTAAAACCTTAAAAATAATGAACTCAAATAATTTAATAAGATAAAATTGAATGAGAACTAGAACGTGAATGGCTAATTCCAAGAGGTTGTAGAGAAAAACAAAAATGAAAACAAACCCCACTTGCCTAGCATCAGTTCATTATTATAGAACTGACTGAATTCTTAAAGTACTAAGTATCATAACACATAAATTAATAAGTCATCGTGGTATACATAAGACTTATTCTGCTGGAATTATTCAGTTTTTCACCTTAATGCTGCTATGTAACTTCATTCCATGAAAAAATCCATTTTTTTTTCCTCTGAAGTTCCAAAATTCTTGAAGGAATCAGAGGAGATCAGAGAGACGAGTGATTAGCTAAATTGACTAAGATAATACTGTTAATTATTTCCGTCATCATTTAGCAGAGGTTAACTTTTGTACTTAAATAAGAGATATTGTCATTTTTTTGTAAATAAAAATGCTGACTCCAGTAAGCAAAACAACAAAAAAAGACTGCAATTTCATCTGTCGCCTTGACCTTAAAAGAGAGATTGTTCACACAATGAGCATTGAATGTTTTATTCCTCCCTTTGGTACCTGGAATAAGATTTTGCTTTAGGCTTTTTCCAATTACAAATGTTATTTTTCTAATTAAAAGAAAACATGACTGCGACATTTAGAATAGGAAGCATCAATTTTAGAAATTCAATTTCTAGCAGTGATACTGTGCAGGGTCATTATAAAGCAGCCTCACAGTTTAGCTATCCTTAATATAAAAATACACATTATAAAAAGAAAGTACAGCTTCCAAGTCCTTAGAAAAACAAAGTGCTGCCACACACTTGAAGCTTGACCATCTTATAAATAGGCTGAAGTTTTACCGTTGTGTGTCAAAACAGTTTAGATATTGCCCTTTATAAATATAATGTAACATGCATGTGAAGAAAAGTCCCCTAAAGGATGTAACATTACAGAGATGATTACTTTTCTTAGGGAATGAAATAAGTAATCCAGAAGTGTGAGCAAATTCAGGTCTTCTATGTTGTGCTCTTGCAGCCAGACTTGGAAAGCACTATCCATTCTTTTTAGCAATCCCCAGATTCAAATTAATAAGTCATTGTGTCAGCAGGGGCATTTATTGTGTGCCTACGATGCACTCAGTTCTGTGAGAGGGGTGTGGGAAATAATTAGTTTAATATGTAATGTGGATTCTAAAGAGAACAAAAAAATCTAGTTAGGGAGTTAAATAAAAATCATGTAACAAATAATGTTTAAATATTACCTCTTACCTGGATGCAGTGTCACTTTTTCTCTCGTCTCTTTGAATCAGTTGTCAAACTTCTGTGATATTAGAGATTGTATGTTATGTCTCTCTAAAATTCATATGCTGAAACGCTAATGCCCAGTGGGATAGTGATAGAGGTAATTAGCTCTTGAGAATGGTGCCTTCATGACGGGATCAGCACCCTCTCCTGTAAGAAAAGACACAAGAAAGAGAGAGAGATTGCTATGTTTCTCTTGGCTCTCTGCCCTGTGATGATCCAGCAACGCTGTTTGCAGAGCAGGGAAAGTGCCTTTACCAGACAGGGGATCTGCTGGGGCTTTGGTTTTGGACTCCTTAGGTGTCCGGAACCATGAGAAATAAATGTTTGTTTTTAAGGCACCCAGTCCGTGGTATTTTGATACAGCAGCTCAACCTGAGACAAGTGATATGACCCTTTATGTTTTTGAACTAAACTTCATCTCAGGTGTTTTTAATAACTCCCACTTCTGATAGGTAAATGATAACCTTAATCATATGCCATAAGATAAATAATTTGAGCAGAGAAGGTCACAGTCTTCTGCTGGGAGACAATTCTCCTTAGGTCTAATTTCTCTGCACGTCTTTAGAGCAGACCATCTTTGTTCCAGACTGTCTTTCTGAGAGTGTTTGTCAAGTGAGGGTCTCCCTTCAGAGCCAATGAAAGTTTTTTTAATTTTATAATATAATAAAGACAATAAGCTCCTTTGGGGCAAAAGGCAGGCATGCTTACTGTCCAGTAAAAGATTCTAGTTATGTAAGCTTCAGGTTCCTCCCCTGTAATACAATCCATTATAGGGTAGATTTCAACTGGCCTGCTTTGCATTGCTCTGTTGGAATTTGAACCTGGAAAAGCAATAAAAATGCTGACCCTCAAGCTGCTGCACTTATTGTTATAAAGTCTGTTCTCTGGCCCGGAATTCTCATGTCTTCTACGTGTACCCAAGAAACTGTGACAGGTAACTTGTTAGCTTACACACTTCACAGCTCTTTACGTCTTGCTCCTCTCACTTGTCTTTTTCTATTTTTTTTAAGCTTCATTTGGCTGTCTATTTATCTGATGAAGAAAGGACAAAAATTTACTTGGTGAATTCTTGGGAGAAATATAACTCAAGTAGTAAAAAAATGACCCTTTCCAAGAGAAGAGGACAGGGAGAAGAGGAAAGAATGAGGAATCGGTGGTATGCAGAACAGGGACTTCATTTTAAATGCATAGCATTTGCATTTGGATTTACAACTTGACCAGTCTTTCCTGCCTTCATTGTCATTATGTATGTATGTGAATTTTCAGTTATTTTCAAACAGATTTGTGTGGCACAGTTTTACTCAAGATTGTCCCCAAACAAGACTTCTTCATTGTCTATAATTCATCTTTCCTCATGTTTGCCCCACCCTTTTCTCAAGCCCCTAGGCCATCTTTGGGGCCACACAGGCCTGTGATCTCATGAAAACCTCTGCCAGTGAAGACTAATTTTAATTCTGTTGGAGTTCCCATTGTGACTCAGTGGATTAAGAGCCTGACTAGTCTCCATGAGGATGCAAGTTTGATCCCTGGCCTTGCTCAGTGGGTTAAGGATAGGGCATTGCCGCGAACTACAGCATACATCACAGATGCAGCTCAGATCCAGCACTGCTGCGGCTGTGGCATAGGCCTACAACTGCAGGTACAATTCAGTCCCTAGCCTGGGAACTTCCATATGCCATGGGTGTGCCCCAAAAGAGAAAAAAAAAAAGTTAATTTAATTCTGTCAGGTCTAATAATTGGAAGTACTTCTTTTTGATGACTCAGAATCTTCAGAAAAGTGCTTGTTCCTTTGTTTCCTCTCCTTTTGGTGGCACCTGGGTTTAAAACGTCTTTACTGCTTGTCTGTTCTGCTGAGGGAGATATGCATTCACAAATTTTTGGTATCTATACAATGTCTCCCGATCTTGCTGTTCTCTGCTGTCCAATGGCTTGTTTGGTCTTCGTCCTAGACTGGCCCCTATTAAGTTAAACTGGTCCTGTCTGACCTTATGTGTGTGTTATGCTGGCACATGGCTCTTAAGCCTGAGTCCTAGCCATCAGCTATCAGTCTTCAGGACCTTGCACATTGAAGGGCCTTTGTTGAACATACCATTTCCCATCCCAGTCTCCAGGATCCTCTGGGCTCTACGAGGACCTGTGTGTAGACCATGGGGTGACTACAACTCACCTTTAGGCTAATCTATTTAGTTTCTTTTGTTCTGTTTCTCTTATTGTGTTTTCTGAATGAAAGTTAGGTGCTCATTCTCTACCATGTAATACTCAAAGAACAACAACTGCTACCACTGATCATTTCTGATTTACCAAAACTCATCTGCATATTTTGTTTACTTTTTCTGCCCTACAGACACCACACTCTGCATGACCTGACCTAAAATAAGGAAAAGGAATAACCATTCCAATATAAGAGAAACACACATGCATACACACACACCCCAAGTCTGTGATCTAAATGTGCCTTTTATATGTTAATACTTTTCAAAAGAATGTAAATATTTTGTTTTTACATATACAACATACACACACACTAAATCTATAATCTAAATGTGCTTTTTTATGTTAATGATTTCTAATAGATTATAAATATTGTGTTTTTACTCACATATGCACACAAAATCTATAATCTGAATGCCTTTTATATGTTAACATTTGTTAATACAAAACTATTTTTCTCCTCAAAGTTTAGCTTTCAAGACTGTTATCTTGTTTCACAAGTAACACTTTGGTATTAAAAACCTGACTCTTTCTGCTTTCCTGTCTTAACAGCTTTAATTCTCTACTTCCATATGCCTCCATCCTTACTCAACCTCTCAAGATAGAGAAATAGCCCTAATTGACTAAAGGCAGAATCTGTGCATTAAAATGCAAAGAGGAAGATACTGTGTCTCACAGAATATTCTTCTCCTTATAATTGTTTATTTCCAAATCTCCTTACAATTGCATCCCTCAGTGCTTTCCTCATGCTCTTTTCATTAACCTGTAAAGCTTCCATGCGGGTCTTTTAATCTACCCAATATCCATGCATGTTTTAAATTCTGGATTCAATCTCACTGCTTCTCAGATGATTTTCCTTACCATCTAGGTTGTTTTCCTTCTATTTATAAAAAGTCAAACCCCTGTTGCCCTGTGGTTTTAAAATCATTTTCTTTAGGATGTTCAATGTATGAGTAAGTACTTTGTAAGCCACCTAGAGAGAAGACCTAGGTTTTTAATTCTCATTTTAAACATGGCTACTTTAACTTTATTTGATATGTATTGGTAAGTTCCTTGCAAAAATAAAATAGTTCAAGGGGAAATTTTTAAAATTTTCTGCACCATTTATCATTAAGTTTATAATTAATGATTGATAACCTTAAAATGATTCAGTAATTCTTAGGTCTCACATGTTCCCTTAAGCCATATGTGCTATGTTAATTATATTACAGATTCTTTGAAAGTAGTGGGTATATTTTACCCTTCTATGTTTCCTCTATACCTTCTAATTTGTACACAAACATACAAGTTGATAAATAGTTGTGGGTTTGACTGACATTGCTATAATAAAATTCCATAGTGATTCAGGAAATAAAAACTTTGGGCTATTCATGCAGAGCCTTATTGATTAGATGAGATCCATCAAGGCCTTCAAGGATGAATAAGGTTTGAAAAGATAACTAGGAAGAAGAGAAAAATTTATGAAGTGTGACAGACGGAAAAAAAGTTTTTGGGTTTGAAAAAAAAAATCAATGGTCTCAGCTTTTGCATTTTATAGCATGTGTCTTGTTAGGCTCATCCCAGTGTCTTTAGCATAAGTGAAACTTCTCTTGAGAATAAAGGACTATATCATATGCAGGTTAAAATACAAGCCATGTGTCATTATAAAACCCTCTTAAGTGTTTGCTGTTTAAGGGCCAAACATGTTATTTTGTTCAAAATTGTCAAACATAGCTGAACTAATGTTCCAGTAATTAGCAAAGCCACCTTTTCATTATATAAAAATGATAATGCCTATTTTTACTAGTGCCAAACACCCATAGTGATAATTTTTAAAAATATAGCACTTTAGAACAGAAGGGATCTTTGAAAATAAAATTCAATCCCTTGTTTAAATAGATTTTGGACTCAGGCCCAGAGATGGAAAGTGAATTCTCCAAGATCACATGGCTGGTAAACAACTGAGCAGGGACTCAAGATGGGTCCTGTGACCCTCCAAGCCTCCATTTATGCCCTTCTAAAGGAGACCTGCCTTTCCAATAGAGGTGAATTATGGAATAAAATGAGAGGGTTTGGCATTTGGAAACACAGTGCTCTCAACCCACTATGAACAATACCGCTGTCCTCAGGAAATTAAAAAGCAATTTTGAGAAGTGAAATGGGTCAAATAAGCTGTCACTGAAACTAAAGGCTGTGGATCAACCAGTAAATCAGTAACTGCTTCCTGTGCTTGAGATTTTCAACCCCTCAGGGTGGGAGGTAAATCACCAAATAAATTTAAAAGGATTTCCACTGAGTGTTTCTTATGAAACTCTGAAGACATTTATATTACACGCTCTACACCCTTAATTTCCGGTGCAAAAACAGTAAGACATTCAGAAGTTTCATTTTTTTAAAGAGGGTTATTTTCTATGATATTTTTAAAAAATCATAAAGAGCTTTAGCAGGAGGAGTCTCATTCTCTCAGCCAAATTGAGAAGCTCAGAGATTTTTATAACAGACATTAAAATTTCCCTTTTCTGTCTCTTCTTATTGATGATCAACTGCCATTGCTTTCTTTCCTCTCAGGATTCCAGGGAAGAAAAATCAGCCAACAAAATATAGTAGGTTCTTTTTAACTTGGATTTGTATGCAATTTTAATGACAGTTTTACATACATTACTCAACCAACCACCAGAACACTCAGAGGTCAAATTAGTATTTAAGCAGGCATTCTAAATGGAAATGAGTGTCCAGTCATTTATTTATGAGTGGTTTGATAGAACAGCAACTCTCCAAATCATCTCAGAGTATTAGGAGCCTAGAAAATCAACAGCAAGCATTGATTTCTTCGCCTGCCTACTTGATTTTAGCAATTGGACTTCAATTGTACGAAAACTCAGGAAAGAAAGGTGTTTTGTGCTATTTTAGTCAGTCTCACCTGCACCAATCAATGCAAATTGCTCAAGTCCATGGATATTATTTTGGCTTTGGTTGACAACATCTCCAATTCACTTGCAGGTCCCTGAAGAGGTTATCTTGGGTCTTCACTGAGCCCAGTTAAGCGCTATGAACCTTGTATTCAAAAATAGTAACCCTTGAATTTCAAGTAGGTAACAGATGGTGATGCTGAGATTGCTGTTGATTCTGTGCTCTCTGATTTTCAGAGTTACTTTGTGTAATATATAAATAAATGAGCATTTCACAGTTACCTACCGTTATACTGAGCAGATCTTATTTCATGATGAATCATAGTGCAATAAAAAGTATCAGTTACCAGAGGTATAAAGTAGGTACTAATATTACCTCACAAAGATGTCCACATCCTCTTTCTCAGAACCTATGAATACGTTATGGAAAGTGTAAATCAAGATTGCAGTTGGAATTGAAGTTAGAAATTAGATAAAATAGGCAGAGTATCCTGGATCATCTCTGTAATTACATGGATCTTTAAGAGGTAAGAGGGGGAGGCAGAAGAGTCAGTGTCAGAGTGATGAAATGTGGGAAAGACTTGAACAGCCAGTGTTGGCTTTGAGAAAACAAAAAGGGATCATAAGCCAAGGAATGTGGATAGCCTCGAACTGGAAAAGTTTAAAAAAAATATATATATTCTACCCTACAGCTCACAGAAAGAAAATAAGCCTACTAGCACCTTGATTTTAGTGCATGGACAACATCCTTTTTAATCTTTTGACCTCCACAACCATAAAACAATAAATTGTTGTTTTTGGGGCCAATGTTTGTGATAATTATTACAGCAACAATAGGAAGGTATTTACTTTGACTTACAGTGTGTGTGTGTATATGCACATGCATGCTATAGGGTGACTTTTCATTTATTCGTTTTGACTGTGAATAATATTTTGTGAATATACCACAATGTATTTTATGATAACGTATTTATCTATTCTTTGTTTACGGAGACAGATCCCTTCCATGGTTTGCTATTACAAGCATCCTAAAATAAGCTCCTGTACTTGCTGCCTTGTATTTTTACAGGAGTGTTTTCCTTGGGTATTAACTCAGAGAATTATTGAGATGTATGAAACGCCCATTTTCAACTCACATAGGTATTGATAAATTGCTACTCAAAGTGGCTGGACCAATTTACACAACCACTGGCAATATAAAAGTTTGAATTTATCCACATTCTTGCCACAGCTAGTCACAGACTTTTTACTGAATTGATCTTATGGGTATTATATTATAAGTTATAACAGGTGGCACTAATTACATGAAAACACCTCTAACTTCTGATAGGTGGTGATATTTTTAAAGGCTTTACTTATAACTCTGCAGTGTCTTCTTACTCCTCCCGACACTGTTTTGCTGTCTATGGTTCAGTTATGCTAATTGGCTTGTATGTCTCTGAATAAAAAATGATGCTTTTTGACTCTAAATCGACATTGCTATCTTCCACCTGGTGATCCATCACGTCCGTTCCTCCTGACTAATCTCTTTTTCTAGTCTAAAATTCGTATGAGAATACATATTCACCCAAACACCTTTAACAACCCTTCTTTGGGGTCTGTGCCCTTCTTTAGGTTCTCATCATAGTGCATAATCATGTTAAAATATTTGTTTAAAAAATAGATAATATAGGCACATGGGTCAAGTCTCCAAATTATGAAATGATGTAAAATCAATAAACTCTCCCCACACACACAATAAATGCCTCTTAACTACTCAATTTCCTTTCTGATTGAAGATAACAATTATTGAATTCTTATTTAACCTCCAAGAAGAATTTTGTGTATATATTAAAGCCAATACAGCACGCACACACATGCACATGCCTGAATATGTTTTCATCTCTCATTCATTTCTTTCTAAACATTGACTGAGAAGTTCTTTCTCTGGAAAGGGAACAGAAAGACCTGGCGATTATAAGTAAGAGGTAGCTTATTATGAAAAGATTTCAGAGAAAGCAACTCAAACCAAAAGTACAAAGGCCTTGAGTTAGTAGAAGGAGATCTGGCATGTTCCAGAACAGCAAGGAGGCCATTAGTAGGGTCAAGTCTTGAAAGAAGGGTATTAAAGATAAGGTCAGATTACTAATGGATTTCATTTTCATTAACACAAATATTAATGCATGTTGCAAAGTATTGGACTTTGCTCTGTAATACACTTCTTTTAATTTTAATGAAATAATGATATATATTTTTCATTAGTTATGTAAAAATTGCCTATGATTTTTCATTGTATGTTTGTATGTTTTACTATGTATTCCATCTTCGTCATTTTCCTGTGTGTTTAGGCATGTAACTGCTATTTAGGAAGTACTACATTTCTTTAAAATAAAGTCCTTTGTAAAAAATAAATCTGTTCTAGAAGATGATGGAATTAGGATATTACTACTTCCTTTCCCCTTTGTCCTCTCACCTCTACCCTTTAAATTTAGTCAATTTAAAAGCCATTTTTGAATATTATCATTGTAGAATTAAATATTCTTATGCTTCTATTATTTAATCCATCAGTTTTAAATACTATGCTTTGACTCTCAGCTATTAACCATTCAGTGCTCCCCCCTGTCCAGTTACTATCATTTTCCCCCAGTCATTTTTGGAAGCTGAACTTTGTCTTTGATAATTTCCTCAGAAAGACCCATGGGAAGAACTTTTCCTCAGTTGATTTATTTAATGCTATTTGCCTGTAGCTTTTATAGCTAAAGAATTATTTGACTTAATATAACTTTCTTGGCTTATACTTTTTTAGGTTAATTTTATATGTTGATAAACAAGCTTGTAAGTTTGAGTATTCCTGTAGCTTTTCCTACCATTCGTGTTTTAATCTGTTTTTCTGGCTGCACATGGATTTCTGTACTTTGAAATCCATACATCTTGATATCTGCTATTCTGTGTCATTTTCTCTAGCAAAGAAGTGCCTTTTCAGCACGGATAGTCAAACCCACTTTTTTTTTTTTTGTCTTTTTAGGGCACACCCGTGGCATAGGAGGTTCCCAGGTAGGCAGCTGCCACTGGCCTACACCACAGCCACAGCAACGTGGGATCCTGCCACCACAGCTCATGGCAACACCAGATCCTTAACCCACTGAGCAAGGCGAGGGATCCAAACTGCGTCCTCATGGATGCCAGTTAGTTTTGTTAACTGCTGAGCCACAATGGAAACTCCAAACCCACTTTTACTTCAGGAAGAATTTCTTGAATTATGACTCTATATTTTTTTCCAATAAGTTCTTTTCCTTTTGGAGACCCTACATGGGTAGATTTCCCTTTCTCTGTCATTTGCTTGCTCACTTGTTTTTATTCTTTCTTCCATTTCTTTTTGTAAATTTGCTTTATTTCTATCCTCTCTGACACTGTATTTTCTGCAGTGTTTTTTTTTTACTCTTGTGTGCCTTCCATTTTCCTCATTATTACTGCATTGATTTTACTTTCTGTCTATTCTTTTCTTGATATTTCTCAGCTTCTATTTCATCTTTCATACTTTTCATTTATTTCTTGAGGACTTTAATTTCTTCTTTGTGATATTATTCTAAAGAGGTAATAGCCATCCAGCTTTTGAAATTCATAAAATATTTACTCACAAGTTTCAAATTATGCATGGATTTGACATCTGTCCAAAACTCCACATCCATTAAAGTTTACTTGTTCCACATGTTATGGAGCTCTTTTATTTTATCCACTCCAGTCTCTTCAACTCTTCCAAAAGTACTTCAGTCTTTATCCTGCCAGTAGTGCAGTTAGCTCTTTCAGTAGAAAAGCCTTTTATTAGATTATAGTTGGCTACAGTTAAATTTGACTCTGAAATCTCTGGTGAGTTTTAGAGGGCACAAATATCGATCTCTGAACTAATTCTTACCTGTCACATAAAATGATGAGGTTGTTATCATCATAATGATGTTATTATTATTATTGTGAATAATTAGCACTTATTGGTTACCACCTGTCTTGCAACTCTACTATTTTACATAAAATACTTTAATCTTCATAGTAATCTCAATATAATGGAAACCATGACTCCCATTTATATATAGAAAATCTAACATGCAGAAAATTTGAGTACCACACTCAAAATTATGTAGCCAGCAATAAGTGGAGCCAGCATTTCCACCAAGGCAGTCTGATGCTAGGACATACTTTTTAAACCACTTCTCTCTATTACCTTTTTCCATTAGCTCTGTAATCTTGGTCTCACCTCTAATTTCTCTAGAACCTTGCTCCTCTTTTCTTGAATGAAGAAGATTAAAATAGATAATCTCAAGGATCTTTTCTTCTTCTCCTACTATTTTGTGATGCTGGGAGAGATTTTCATTTTTTCTGTATTTGATATAAAACATATATTTTTGTCATGTAGTCAGAAATCTATTTCCAGCCTTACTCCTGGAATGATGCTGACTTTCCCATTTCTCAAGGGAATAGACCTGAGTTGCTATTGAAAAGATGCCAACCAGTATTCAATATGTGACAAATAGACTCACTCTAAAAATGGAAACTTCCATCCTAAGAGAAGTAATAAATATTGCAAGAATATTCCTCGGAACACATGCCCTTGGGACCTCCTTATATAAGAAGGAATTGACCTCAGTGGAGAATCCACTCACCTTCTATTAGTTTTCCTTCAATTCTTCACCCTCCTATGTTTTAAATTCAGGAGGCCTGTTCATACAGCTCCTAGTTACAAGTAAAAACAAGTTCAAGGCTGTTTTGCAGGCCTAGCCAGTCCTCCTCTTATAACTGGCCCAAGAGTCACAAGTGACAGGCAGTACTAAATTGATCCTATTTGGGCTGATTCTCTGTTGTTATAGGGTTCTATGCCTCTAGCTTGCTGCTTGGCAGCACCATCTCTGGCTACCAATGCTGACGCCTCCTTGGTGTGTCGTTGTCACATCCACTTCAAATCAAACATGCAGAGTGTTCAGTCTCATTTAACCTATCCCTTTTCCCCAAAGAGCAACTCAGAATATTATTTCTGTGGAGGAAAAGACCTTGACTCATCTTCCTGTGTCTGAGTTCTATACTTCGTGTAAACTTATGAGTGGGTGGGTTGATAATTCAAACCAAATTTAGACTTGATGTTTAATATTTCAAATTCCTGGATGGGCTTCTCCTTTTATGCCTCCTGTCTTTCTGTCTTTAGATCAGACTGCATCTCTAGAAAAATAGTATATAGAAATCCTACTTTATCCACCAGGGATACATCCCAAGATCATCAGCGGATGCCTGAAACCATGTCTGGTACTGAATCCTATGTATACCACATTTGTTTCCTATACATACATACTTATGCCTAATTTATAAATTAGGCATAGTAAGAGAATATCTGAATGACTAGCATCACTATTCTTGCACTTTGGGGACATTATTAAGTAAAATAAGTTTTCTTTGAACACAAGCACTGCAATACTGTGACCGTCAGCCAGGATGTTATCTAAGTGACTAATAGGCAGGATGTACCAGACAAAGCTGTGATCCATGTCCCCAGCAGGACAAGGCGGGATGGCCAGAGGTTTCATCACTGCTATTCAAAGTGACACATGATTTCAAACTTCTAAATTGTTTACTTCTATGGAATTTTCTATTTAATATTTTTTGACCAGGGCTGACCCGAAGTAACTGAATCCACAGGTAAGTGGGGACTATTGTACTAATAGTTTCAAGTGAAGCACTGGGTTATGGAGGAGGTGGCAGCCTCCCTTTATGCATGTGACCCAGGAGAGTGTCCTCTCTAGAAACCTACATGGAGGTTCCTATTCCTTTACTTTTCCTCCTTTCTTTACCACAGTGTCTCACCTTAAATCTTCTGAGAAAATTCACTTTGTATTCACAGCTCTATAGTCAGTACCTCATTACAGAGGAAAGACACCATTATAAGCATTTTGTATCCTTCCCAAATTCGCATGTCGAAACCCTAATCCCCAATGTGATGGTATTAAGAGGTGCAGCTTTTGGGAGGTGATTGAGGGTAGAGCTCTCATAAATGGGAATGATGTTCCCATAAGAAGAGATATGAAAGTGACGATCTCTCTCTAGCACGTGAAAATACAGCAAGAACGCCACCATCTGCAAAATAGGTACAGAGCCGTCACCAGGACAGGATCTGCCAGAACACTGATCTTGGACTTCCCAGCCTTGAGATCTGTGAGAAATAAATGTTTGTTGTTTAAGGCATCCCTTCCATGGTAATTTGTTTTAGCAGCCCAAACTAAGATATCCACCTTAGCTATAAATGACATTTGGGTCCCAGTCCAACCTCTACTCTTATGAGCTTAAACAATTTGCTAAACCACTTTAATTTTTATCTTTTTCAATTATATTTCCCATCACAGTGATTTTGATGATTCATCCCTATCAGCTTTATTTTTTGTTTTTTTAGATTGATTTTATTTTTTTATAATGATTTTTATTTTTTTCCATTATAGCTGGTTTACAGTGTTCTATCAATTTTCAACTGTACAGCAAGCTGACCCAGTTACACATGTGTGTATACATTCTTTTTTCTCACATCATGCTCCATCATAGGTGACTAGTTATACATAAACAGTGGAATACTACTCAGCATAAAAAGAACAAATAATGCTATTTGCAGCAACATGGATGGAACCAGAGACTCTCATAATGAGTGAAGTCAGAAAGAGAAAGACAAATACCATATGATATTACTTATATCTGGAATCTAATATATGGCACATATGAACTTTTCCACAGAAAAGAAAATCATGGACATGGAGAAGAGACTTGTGATTGCCAAGAGGGCAAAAAATTAAATGTAGTTAAGATTTATTCAATACCAACAAATCAGATATTGCACTAGGTGCTTCATGTACTTTCTCCCTGCACCACCTTAAGCTTTATAATAAACTAGCTTATCTCTACTGGTCAGATGAAGAAGCTGAGTCTTAGCAAAGTTAAGAAGAAACTGGCTCAGGAATCCAATGTTCTTTGATTCCGAACACCATTTGTCATTCCACTAACCTTGTAATTGCCACCAAAGGGCCTTTTCAGCCTGAAACTTTGCCACTGATCTTTCAGAGACAGCCCGAGAAACCTTGCTCACACTTCTGTTGAAATCTCACACCTCCCATTCATTGGCTCTGATCCTGATATTTTGTGAAAACTCCACCATGGCTACTTCAGACTCAGAATAAATGGTGGAAAGAGTTTAAGTTTTGGTACAAAAATAAGAACTGGTGTCAGAAACTAAATTTTACAGACAGTGAAATTATTTAAGTACATGACTAGGCATGGATTTTAGCAGAGGTCACTGGCAGGAAGCTGAGCCCCATAACATGCCCCTCAATTTACCTAGTTAGGTTACCAGGCAGTTAAATATTCTATAGGGAGGCTGGAATATCCAGGAGGGAACAGGGTGGCAGAGAACACACTAATGGCCTGTACCAAATGACAGAAAGCAAGAGGGGTCCATCTGGGAAGACACACGGGAACTCACTGGTATTACTGAACTCTGCCCATTCATTAGCGGGTAGCCATTTATGGGTATAGATTCAGTCAGGGTCTGAGTAGGGTGGAGGTTTAGTGAAATTTATCTATAGATGAAAGGAGTTTTGTCTGTGTAATCTATACATTTATTCAATTTAATTCAATAAGATTTTATTGAGCACCTACTGTCTGTAAGAAACTATGTAAGCCTTGCAAAGGACAGATTTAAAGATATAGCACTACTATATCTAATGAAGGGGAGAGCAATGCACATAGGTAGTTCTAATAAATTCTCATAGTATGAAAATCCATGCTAATAACAAGCTATGATAAAAATACAAATTGCAATGAAATGAAAAGGGAGAGAGGATTAACTTTAGTGCCAGTGGGAGGAGTTTCTATCAATTTTTTAAATCTCATTGGTCCATATATTATTTATTTTCTCCATAGGGACTGTCTATTAAATTGTTTAGGAGGAAAGTATTGATTATTTGACACCTTCTGTTGTTTTTTAAATTGGAGAAATGATCAATAAAATCCTCCATTTTTCTTAGAAGCAATCTAGCACTTCCCTCTTAAAAGCAGAAGAGCCAATTTGTAGTTATATTTCTACCTCTTCATTTTTAGACAGGTAATTTTAACCAAGAGTTGATGGTTTTCTAGCTTAAGGAAATAGTCATTTCCTTAACATTATAAACCCAATTATGAATCCTATTAACCTTTTAAATAATGTTTTCTCATTGATACTAGAGACAGATTTCTCCATAGTGGAATTCCTGGATAATTATTGTATTTACATAAGTATAACTATTTTTGGTCAGAGAACAAACTGAGATAAATTAGTAGAGATGTAAAGGGATGTATGTGAAATCCTGTGCTTTTTTTTTCCCCCAGAACATCAACTCAGCCAGAAGTTTCTGTTGTAAGCTGGTTATAAAGCAGTTTATTGAGAAATTATATGGTGACTATCATTTGTAAGCACCTAACATCTATCAGGTAAAGTGATTAAACCTGCATCCATCATTCAGCATAATTAATCAGTAAGATAAAACAGCCCATGTTTGTGTGCTGATTAATCTATAGTTCAGATGCATACATCTCAGGCTTCAAGTTCATAAAAGAAATACATCCATCAGTGCTGCCATGTGAACTGATGTGCCCTATTGCAATTATAAAATGGTAGATATTCTTTAAGAAAGAATGGAAAAAGTAGAGTTTTTTTTCTCCCTAACTGAAGGCAAGAAAATATTAAGATCTTCAAAGTCTGCTAAATAAACAAAAATCCAGGAAAATAGGTTTCTTTTTTATTTATTTCAGTTTTTTTCCCGTAAATGATATCAAGTAATTCTCCACTTCATCAAATAAATCTGAGTTTAAAAAGACTTAAATTTAAGGGTTTATTTAGTCGGGCAACGAACACTTACTGAGCACTTACCGTGCCCTTGAGACAGAGCAATAATCTGACAAACTCCTTTCTCCCAGGATGTATGCATCGTGGCCAACAGTATTCAAAAGGATATTGCTATCACCTTGGACTTCATCAGTATCAGTCTGAGGTTTACTGCTTTATAAGAGAGATGTTTTTTACAAAGTTAGTTAACACATTGTCTTAAAAATGCTTTAGCTCTCTGAAATAACTTTAGGTGTTTATGTAAAATGTTTCATCTCGCTTATGTAAAATCAAGATATGTTTTGACAGCAGAAGAGAACATAGTGGTTACCTGGCTCAATTCAATCTTTTTCACAAATGAGCGAAGTTTAGAGGGGAGGCATTAAGGTTCACTCAGCTGGTAACTTTCAACATCCAAATGCAAATGTATAATATACTTACACAGTTCTATATGCCCACTCTACCATGCCACCGTTAGAAAAAACAATTTTTAAAGTAAATACTGTAATGATTTTATATAGCTTTTCTTTGTTATTTTTGGTACTTAATTATTTTCTTTTATATGAAGATTGTTTTAGTAATTCAAGTGGTATGGAGATATGATTCTTCCATATTTTTTCTGCATGCAGAGAATCATATGCAAATACACAGATATACGTAAGCGTATGGTTTTCCAAAGAGGTGACTATGCGATGTGTATTATTTAGCTTGTAAAAATTTTCTTAAAGATTCCATTTCTGATTTTTTTTCTTACATCCCACTTTAATCATATTTATCCACAAGATGGTCGTAAGTTCCTACTGTAGACATTAGGATCCAACCTACCGGTCAGCTTTAGATTAAGAAGAAAGAACCTTCTTTTCTCTTGGCAACTGTTATAACTGCTGTCTAATGATTCTGAGTTCTTTTCAGTATCACCCTTAAAATCCTCAGAAAATGGGCTGGTAGAGGAAAGAGGAGAATAGTGGAAGAAAGAAAGTACCTGAGTGGGCATGTGTATTTCTGATAAACTCACAATGGAGTTTTTCTTAGAGTCCTGGTATATGTGCATATTCATACTCACCATTTTGAGTATACTTTAGGCAGTGGATATTGGTGGTGGGAAACCCTCAGAAAAGTCTTCCATTGGCCTCACCCAGAAATCTGTAAATGCCTTTTTCTGAGTTCAGAAATGACAAGGGGCTTTGTTTACAACTCAAAGTCAGGGATTTCAAACATTTTCTCTTTTGCCAATTAAAATGTTAATGGTTTTACACTCCAGCTAGCAGCTAGGTAAAATTGAAAAGGGGCTGAGATTCTGAATGAATTGAAATAAATCATACTGTTTGAGATCCTCCCATTATGTAAAATAAATCAGCGATTTTAATTGTCTAAATGTTTCAGGAAGTCTGACTACTTTAAATAAGCTTTTGCTGACTGAAGGATATTTGTGATGATGAAATTAGTTTTCTTTTTAAATTTAGCCATCCTAAGTCTGATAAAGTCCCTTTACAAAGTTGTCCACTTTTTGAATTAGTTTCTCTGGATAATCACATAAATTAAACTGCAAGGTCTTAACTCTTGAAAAATTATAAAATCTATAAAATGGATTTTAAGAAGGGCAGAATGGAAAGAAATCTACACATAACAAAAAGAGCCCTTAATGTTTATTCTTGAAATATTATTTGTGTTTTTACAAAACCTTAATATATATATATATATATATATATAATCGCCTCATACTTTTTCTGCTAAGCATCTCAATCTAAAACAAATATCTCACTTTAGCATCGTACCAACGCTCTAAATTTCTTATAAACTAACATTGCACTGTCTAGTTTAAAAAATTATCTTCCTTATTTACATGTTTTTCAACAGCTAAGCATTTTAATCAATGTTCTTGAGGAAAAAATAGAGGTATCCAAAATTATTAGCAGCCATGTAACTTAACCAGTGAGACAAACAGGAGGAAACCCAAGCCAGTCTTTTATTTGAATAGCATTTCACTATTTTTAAGCACTTTTTAAAATAAATTTTTAAATCATATCATTTATATCACATCATTTATGATAAGCAGAAGGGAATAAAAAATTGGGGTCCATCACCTACCCTGATTGTTGGCATACTGCTTTTTGCTATAAGATTGGAAAAATGGTATTGATAGTTCATATTTAAAAGGTTGACAGTTATTTTAAAAAATTGGCAGCCTGTGTTTTGTGGTAACATAATCTGGAAAAACCATCTGATTATCCAAACTGAAGGAATGAGGCATTGTTACGGTTCTGTAAAACGAGAGTAGGGGAGCTCATGAGAACGTCTTGTTTTCCCTTTCCTTTGGAAACTTGGATGTTTATAAGAGGGAAAGAAAGGTGCTGCCATTAGGTGGTTTCTGTGAAGTCCAAGTACCAGGACTCTTGAGGGACTGGCTAAAATTAAAAGGTCAGCTGACAACATGAGCCCTAGTGTAATAACCCCTTGGAACTTGCAAACCTTGATTGGATTTTGAATTAATTAGTTGAAATTTGTGGTTACATGATTCTGGAAAATAATCTATGATTTTGTTGCGGTTCTAGTTTTCTGGAGCCTGGGGTTCTAGATGAATTTTAAATTGGTGAATCAGAGTTTATGTTGTGGCTCAGTGGGTTAGAAACTCTGCTAGTATCCATGAGGATGCGGACTGGATCTCTGGCCTCACTCAGTGGGTTAATGATCAAGCATTGTTGCAATGCAACCTAGGTCACAGATGCAACTCAGATCTGGCGGTGCTATGACTGTGGCATAGGCCGGCACCTGCAGGTCCAGTTCCACCCCTGGTCTGGGAACTTCCATATGCCACGGGTGTAGCCCTAAAATGCAAATAAATACATAAATAGGTGAATGCCTTTTTTTAGGGATGTAGTTAGGCATATGTGATTGTAATAAATGCAAAGAGCAGGGGTGTTAAATGTGACAGAGCTGGATTTGAATCACATCTTTGTCACTTCTGTGCCTTGGTTTATAAATATTTATAATTACTTATTACATGAAAATCCCTTGCTCTCTTTCCTCTATATTCCTCTTCTCACCTTTTCTCTCTTTTTCCCTCTTTTATTCATTTATATGGAAAATATATATGTAATATGTTTGTATTATATAATTTATGTACTATTATATCATGTTATGTTAATATTTATCTTTATCAGGGTGTGAAGTTTTATCTGTGGGGAAATTTTAGTTATAAATTTAATTTTTTAAATTGATTTAAAACTATTAAATTTTTCTATTTGTTTTTGAATTCAGCTTTGTAATTCTTTCAAAAAAATTTTTGAATCCAAATTTTCAAATTTTTTGGCATAAAGTTACTCATAATATTCCCTTATTCATTAAAAGTTTATGGGAGCTCTAGTTATATCCATTTTTTTCTAGTTCAGTGATTTGATACTTTCCATTTTTTTTTCCTTTTTTGGCCACCCCATGACACATGGAATTGCCAGGCCAGGGATCAGATCCAAGCCACAGTTGTGCCCTATGTTGTAGCTCCGGCAAAGACTCCACTGTACTGGGTATGGGATCGAACCTGCGTTCTTGTGCTGCAGTGATGCCACCAATCCCATTGTGTCACAGTGGGAACTCCCATTTCTACTCTTTATCATTTCTTGTTTTTTAATTTGCTTTTGTCTTCCTAATTTCTTAAGATGGAAATTTGTTATTGATTTATATCATTCTTCTTGTCTATATATAAAGTGCAAGCCAAAATTTTTAAGCACTGTTTAGCTGCATTTCAAAATTTTTGATTTTTTTTTAACATTTGTACTTACACATAATTGACATATATTTAAAATATATAACTTTATATTTTTATATTTACATATTTATACATAACACTATATAATATATATCATGTATTTGTCATATTGTATATGTATATACTTGTCATATATGCATATAAAACATAATATAATCAAGGTACTGAACATATTCATCCAGCCCCAGAAGTTACCTGATGACCATTTGCCACTTTATAATCCCTCCATCCTGTTTTTTCCCTGTACCCATGCTACTTTCTTATACTGTGGATTACTTTGTATATTCTAGAGTTCTCTTATAAATAGAATCATAAAGTATGTATTCTTTTTAATCTGGCTTTTTTCACTGAGCATTATTATTTTGTAAGAATATGTTCCATGCTGTAGCCTATGCAAGTAATTTATTCCATGTTTTATTCAGTAGTATTATTCCATGATACAGTGCAATCATATTTATTCACCTACTCTTTCATGGAAACTGTTTCCAGTTTTTGGTTATTACAAAGTAAGTTACTATGAATATTATGTCTTTAGGTATATATTTTTCTTTTCTTTTGGGTAAGTACCTAGAGTTAAATAGCTGAATTTTAGGCATGTACTTAACTTTTAAGAAGATATCAAAACGTTTTTCAAATTAGTCGTGGCATTTAACACTCCCTCCTTTAGTGTATCACTATTCCATTTACTTCACATTCTTGCCGATACTTCATAAGGGCAATCTTTTTTTTTTTAGAGGTCACCTATTTTTTTTTTTTTAAATCTGTAGCTACAAAGCATTACATACCTCATATTCCATTTGTTAATAAACAGATTTGGACCTCTCGTGTAATGTTTTTAGTTCCTCATATACACTCCTTTTCCCTAAAGCTAATGGAATTAGCACTTACTCTAAAACCATATGTTCTTCTACTATTGAGCAAGGTATTTGCATAAGAAAAATACCCTCTTCTTTTGCTGCTACAGAAAAAATTTATTATTTTTTATCTTTCTATAATGAATTTTTTTCGTTATAGCTGGTATACAGTGTTCTGCCAGCTTTATACTGTACAGCAAGTCCCACATATACATATACATTCTTTTTTTCTCATTATCGTGTTCCATAAGTTACTAAATATAGTTCCCAGTGCTATACAGCAGATCTTATTGCTTATCCATTCCAAAGGCAATGGTGTGCATCTATTAACTCCAAATTCCCAGTCCATCCCACACCCTCCCCCTCCCCTTGGCAACAAGTCTGTTCTCCATGTTCATGATTTTCTTTTCTGTGGAAAGGTGGACAGCTGCATGTAGATCAATGAAACTGGAACACACCCTCACACCATACACAAAAATAAACTCAAAATGGCTTAAAGACAACCATAAGACAAGACACCATCAAACTCCTAGAAGAGAAAATAGGCAAAACATTCTCTGATATCAACCTTACAAATGTTTTCTCAGTCAGTCTCCCAAGGCAACAGAAATAAAAGCAAAAATAAACCAAGAGGACCTAATCAGATTGACAAGCTTTTGCACAGCAAAGGAAACCATAAAAAAAAAAAAAGACAGCTTACAAAATGGGAGAAAATAGTTTCAAATGATGCAGCTGACAAGGGCTTAATCTCTAAAATATGTAAACAACTTATATAACTCAACAGCAAAAAGCCAACAACCCAATTGAAAAATGGGCAAAGACCTGAGTAGACATTTTTCCAAAGAAGATATACAGTTGGGCATTCTTTTTAATTTCAGCCATTGTAATATATGTGTGGTGGTATCTCATGCTGGTTTTAATTTGCATTTTTCCATTTCCTAATGACTAATCATGCTGAGTGTCAATCCATGTACTTATTTGCCATTGTTATGTTTACTTGTTTAAGTATCTGTTTTCATTTTTTTAAGTTAGCTCTTTGCTTCTTTATTTTTGAAACTTGAGAAATCTTTGCATGAAAGTCCTTTATCAAATATATCGCACATCTGTGATTTTTCTTTTCATTGTCTTAAAAGTGTTTTTTGAAGAGCAAAATTTTAAATTTGACAACGTTCAGCTTACCACTTTTAAAATGAATTTTTGGGTCATGGTTTTAGTGGGGTATCTAAAAATATCTTTGAATAACATATGACCACAATTATTATATACTTGTTTGCTTCTAGAACTTTAATAGTTTGGGGTTTTACCTTTAGGTCTATGATCCATTGGAGTTAATGTTTTTATCTGATAAGAGCTATGGATCAAAGTTCTTTTTTTGCACATGGGTATCTACTGTTTTAGTAACAACAGATTTTTTTTTATTGAGAAGACTATTCTAGCTCAACAGATTTGCTTGGAATTTGTGTTAAAAATCAGTTGATAATACTGGTGTTCCTGTTATTAATACTAATACCACATAAACTGGTGCCATAGCTTTGTTATTATATACCTGCAATTCAGGTAGTGTTAGCCTGATGTTGTTTCTTTTTTATGTTGTTTTGGGTATTCTATATTCTTTACATCACCATAGGAATTTAGAATTAGTTTCTCAACTTCTACAAAAACAAATTATTAGGATTTTGATTGGGATCAAGTGTAATTTATAGAACAATTTTGGGAAAACTGACACAATGGTATTAAGACTTCTGGCCCAAGAAAAAGATATATCTTTCTATTTCATGGATTTCTTTAATTTGTTTTAGCACTATTTTATAGTACTCAGTGAACATGTCTTGAATATATTTTATCAGATTAACTCGTGTTTGATATTTTATACTATAAATTCTATTGCTTTTTTTAGAATTAAATTTTATGTTCCAGTTGTTTGTTGCTAACATATAGAAATACAATTGATTTTGTGTGTTTATCTTATATTCTTGCTAAATTATATTCCTTCTAAATTCACTTATTATTTCTGGTAGCATCTTTGTAGATTCTTTAAGGCAGTCTATATAAATAATACCATCTGCAAATACATTCACGTTTATTTTCATTATCTCAAAGTTGATTTATTTTTATCAATTTAATGTTTTTCATTGAATTATTGTGAATTTACAATATTATATTAGTTCCAGTTGTACAGCATAGTGATTCAGTATTTTTAAACATTATACTCAATTAAAAGTTATTACAAGAAAATAGCTACAGTTCTGTGTGCTGTGCAATATATTCTTGTTGTTTATCTATTTTATACATAGTAGTTTGTGTCTAATAATACCATTCCCCTATCTTACTACTAATTTGTCTTCTATATCTGTGGGTCTTTTTCTCCCTTGTGTATATATTCATGTTTTATTTTTTAGATTCCATATATGTGATATTAAATACTATTTGTCTATTTGTCTTTCTCTGACATTTCACTAAATATAATATTCTCTAAGTGCATCCATGTTGCTACAAATGGCATAATTTAATTTCTTATGGCTGAATAATATTCCATTCTGTGTGTGTCTGTGTGTTTGTTTGTACCACATCTTCTTTATCCCTTCATCTGGAGATAAACATTAGGGTTGCTTTCATATCTTGGCTATTATAAATAGTGTTGCTGTGACATCGAGGTGCATGTATCTTCTTAAACTAGTGTTATAATTTTTCTGGATATTTATACCCAGGAGTGGAATTACTGGATCATATGGTGGTTCTATTTGTAGTTTTATGAGAAAACTTGATACTGGTTTCCATAGCGGCTGTACCAATTTACATTCCTACCGACAGTGTACAAGGGTTAACTTTTCTCCACATCCTTGCCAACACTTATTATTTGAAAACATTTTGATGGTAGCCATTTTGATAGGTGTGAGCTGATATGTCAGTGTTGCTTTGATTTTCATTTCTCTAATAATTACCTATGTTGAACATATTTTCATGTGCCTGTTAGCTATCTGTATGTCTTATTTGGAAAAATATCTGTTCAGGTGTCCTGCCCATTTATTGACTGAGTTACATTTTTTTTTCTTTTGTAGGGCCACACCCATAGCATATGGAGGTTCCCAGGCTAGGGGTCTAATCAGAGCTAGAGCTGCCAGTCTATGCCACAGCCACAGCAATGCCAGATCTGAGCCATGTGTGCAACCTACACCACGGCTTACAATGCTGGATCCTTAACCCACTGAGTGAGGCCATGGATCAACCCAGCAACCTCATGGTTCCAAGTCGGATTCATTTCTGCTGTGCCATTTCAGGAACTCCACTTCCTTTTTTATTTTTTTGATATTCAGCTGTATAACTTGTTGGTAATATCATTGGCAAATATTTTCTCCAGTTTCATAGGTTATCTTTTCATTTTTCTAATGGTTCCCTTTGCTGTACAAAAGCTTCTAAGTTCAGTTAGGTCCCATTTGTTTACCTTTGCTTTTATTTCTTAATCCTTAGGAGACAAATCCAAAATATATTGCTATGATTTATATCAAAGAATATTCTGCCTATGTTTTTTCTTGTAAGAGTTTTATGGTTTTAGGTCTTGTTGGGTTTTTAATCAATTTTAATTTTATTTTTGTATATGGTATGAGGAATGTTCTAATTTTATTCTTTTACATATAGCACTACCTCTTGAAGAGATTATCTTTTCTTCATTATATACTCTTGCCTCCTTTGTCATAGATTAATTGACTGTAAGTGTGTGGGTCTATTTCTGGGTTCTCTAGACTGTGGTATTGATCTGTGTGTCTGTTCTTGTGCCACCACCACGCTGTTTTGATTGCTGTAGCTGTGTAATATAGTCTAAAGTCTGGGATGAGCATGCTTCCTCCAGCTATGTTCTATTTTCTCAAGACTGATTTGGCAATTTAGTGGATCCATATAAATTTTAGGATTATTTTTTCTGGTTCTATGAAAATGACATGGATATTTTGATAGGGATTATATTAAATCTGTAGATTGCTTTGAATAGTATGGCCATTTTAAAAGCATTAATTCTTCCAATCCAAGAGCATGGGATTTCTTTACATTTATTGTATCATCTTCAAATTTCATTATCAGTGTTTTATATTTTCAGAGTATAGGTCTTTCATTTCCTTGGTTAAATTTGTTTCTAGGTATTCTATTCTTTTTGATGTGATTTTATTTTATTTTTGTCTTTTTAGGGCGACACCTTGCGGCATATGGAAGTTCCCAGGCTAGGGGTTGAATTAGATCTGCAGCTGCCTGCCACAGACACAGCCACACTAGATCTGAGCCATATCTGCAACCTACACCACAGCTCACAACAACACCAGATCCTTAGCCCACTGAGTGGGGCTAGGGATCAAATCCACGTCCTCATGGATACCAGTCAGGTCTGTTACTGCTGAGCCACAGTGGGACTTCTTTTTTGATGTGATTTTTAAATAGGATTTTTTTTTTACTTTCTCTTTTTGATAGTTAATTATCAGTATATAGAAAAGTAACAGATCTATGTGTACTAATCTAGTATCCTAAAACTTTACTGAATTCATTTATTAGTTCTAATAGTTTTTGGGAGGAAACAGTATAATGTATGGTATCATTCACAAATAGTGACAGTTTTGCTTCTATTATTTTTATTTTTTTTTTTTTATGGTTGCACCCATGACAGATGGAAGTTCCTGGGCCAGGGATTGAATTCGAGCTGCAGCTGTGACCTATGGCACAGCTCTGGCAATGCCAGATGCTTTAACCCACTGTGCTGGGCCAGGGATCAAACTTGCACCTCCACAGTGACCTGAGCCACTACAGTCAGATTCTAAACCCACTGCTCCACAGCAGGAACTCCAGTGACAGTTTTACTTCTTTCCTTCCAAGTTAGATGTCTTTTATTTCTTATTTTTGTCTGATTTCTGTGGCTAGGGCTTCTAATATTGTGTTATAAGTGTTGCTTAGAGTGGGCATCCTTGTTTTGCTACTGAATTTAGGGCAAGGTTTTCAGCTGTGGGTTTGTCATAAGTGGCCTTTATTATGTTGAGATATGTTCTCTCTATACCCATTTTTATGAAAGTATTTATCATGAATGAATGTTGAATTTTATCAAATGCTTTCTATGCATCTATTGAGATGATCATGTGATTTTTATCATTCCTTTTGTTAATGTGGTATATCACATTGATCGATTTGCAATTTTTTAATTTTTTTTCTCTTTTTAGGGCTACACCCTTGGCATATGAAGGTCTGCAGGCTAAGGCTCGAATTGGAGCTGTAGCTGCTGGCCTATGCCAGAGCCACAGCAACATGCGATCTGAGCCCCATCTGCGACCTACACCAGAGCAACGCCGGATCCTTAACCCACTAAACAAGGCCAGAGATTGGGCCTGCATCCTCATGGATGCTAGTCAGGTTCATTAACCACTAAGCTACGACGGGAACTCCAGATTTGCAAATTTTGAGCCATTGTTGCATCCTTGGAATAAATCCAACTTGAATATGGTGAATGGTCCCTTTTATATATTATTGGATTAGGTTTGCTAATATTTTTTAAGATTTTTGCCTCTATATTTACCAAAGATTTTAGCCTAAAATGTTTATTCTTGTTTTGGTAGTGTTTATGGCTTTGGTATAAGGTCGTATAGGAAGAATTTGAGTGTGTTTTATCCTCTGCAATTATTTGGACTAGTTTTAAAATAATAGCTATTATCTCTTCTTTATATGTTTGGTAAAATTCCCCTGTGGGGCCACCTAGTCCTGGAATTTTGTTTGCTTGGAGTTTTTTTTTTTTTTTTTTAATTATTATTATTACAAATTCAATTCCACTGCCAGCAACTGGTTGTTTAAATTGTCTTTTGGGGTTCCCTTCGTGGCTCAGTGGCTAACGAATCTGACTAAGAACCATGAGGTTGCGGGTTCGATCCCTGGCCTTGCTCAGTGGGTTAAGGATCCAGCATTGCCGTGAGCTGTGGTGAAGGTCGCAGACACGGCTCGGATCCCGCGTTGCTGTGGCTGTGGCGAAGGCTGGGGGCTACAGCTCCTGTTAGACCCCTAGCCTGGGAACCTCCATATGCCGCGGGTGCGGCTCTACATAAAGGCAAAAAGACAAAAATAAATAAATAAATAAATAAATTGTCTTTTGCTTCTTGATTCCATCTTGAATTTCAGTTTTTTCGGTACATGTGTGATTTAGATTCCAGACAAAGAAGTGGGTAGATAGAATTTGGGAATCTTCTCTTCATGTCTTTCTTTTCTAGGATTCCCTCTCTATGACTAGTGGCCATGGTTTCCCCAGATTCAGTCTTCTGTTGTCTCCAGACCAGAAAGATTGCAGTTTCCCACTGTTCAAGTTTCTGTAGATATTTTAGTAAGTGAAACTAATGATAAAAGCTGTGAAAATAAGAAAATAGGAATTCTTACAGATCTCCTGCTCCAATTATAGACTCTCTACCAGAATATGTCTTCTTTCTTTCAATCTCCAGTTTATGTCCTATCTAGGATTCATCGACTTCATCTGCAAGTTGTTCTATAGTGGAATCTCATTCAACCACTACTGGATGCAAAGATGTCATCTGTGCTTGCTTTTGATATATTCTCTGACATATTCTTCAATTTCAGACTCTAATTTTTAGCTACTGGTTTATCTAGTGTGCTTGTGTCTAATAATCTCACTTCCACTTCTACCTCTAATCTGATGTGAGCTGAGAAATTTAAGTCCTGACATAGTAGCACTCGGTCCGAATGAAGAGTAGATGGTCTCAGAGTCATTCTTATATTTATACAGATTATGATCTTAATTACATAAGTTTTGTGTAACAAAGTTTGGCTGCTTTAAAATTTTTTTTTTCTACTAAATTTTATTTAATCACATACAGGTTTTTATTTTTGCTGAATTTACGTGTGTGTGTGTGTGTGTCTTTTTAGGGCCACACCCGTGGCATATGGAGGTTCACAGGCTCTGGGCTGAATCAGAGCTATAGCTGCCAGCCTACACCACAGCCACAGCAATGCCAGAACTAAAATGGGTCTGTGACCTACACCACAGCTAATTGCAACTCTGGATTCTTAACCCATTGAGTGAGGCCAGTGAGAGAATCTGCATTCTCATGGATGCTAGTCAGATTAGTGTCCTCTGACCCATGATGGGAACACAAATTTTTGCTGTATTGTTTTTAAATTAAAAGCTCATAAATTCTTTTTTTGAAATTTGATAATACCAGATGTTTTTCTCATACATGTAAAGACTCCCATGAACATTTACAAATAGTCTTTTAAAATCTGAGCAGATTTTCCTAGCATCTTGCAACTGCTTGAGAGAAAATGTACAATCCCCATAGATTTATCTTTATTGATTAAAATAAGAACATGAAAATTTATATGTATCGATTAGACCGAAAACCAATAGCTGATTTAGAGTCAACTAAAATTGATTTTTTATTTCTGACAAAAAGGTGGGTTTTTGATTCAGAATATATTGATAATCTTGCAACAATACCTTTTATAAATGAAGCATTTGTTATTTTCTTTTTAAAAAGCTGTGCATCAGATGCCCTTATAAGTGAAAGGCTTAATAGACTTTATGACTGTGAATTATTTCCACCAATATTTGAGGATAGAGTATATTCTAGAAGTGCTGAATCTATTCTTCAAATCAGTATAAGCTCACAAAACTTATTCAAACTTTATTCATTTTCTCAGTTTTTCTATTCATATGTGGTTTCAGAACCTTCTGTACCTTTTTCCAACTGAACTAATCTTGAAGCTTTTAGATTTACAAATACTCTATGCACTTCTGAACTGTGCCATTTGATCATAAGAAATACATGTTCGTTTTGTTCTCATGCATAAAAATACATTATTTGGAAAGTGTTATTACTTCAGTTTTTTTTAATGTTTCTCAATATATGGATTTTTAAAAATTTTTATTACTCTTATTTTATTGGTTGTTAGTGAGCACTATGATGGATTTTCCGTAATTATTTTTTATTTTATAGCATTTTTTATTACTCAGTTACATTTATAGTTGTACAATGATCATCACAAGCAAATTTTATAGCGTTTCCATATCAAACCCTCAGTGCATCCTCCCACCCCCCCAACCTGTCTTAACTGGAAACCATAAGTTTTTCAAAGTCTGTGAGTCAGTATCTGTTCTGCAAAGACGTTCATTGTGTCCTTTTTTTATATTCTCCATGTAAGTGACAGCATTTGATATTTGTGTCTCACTGTCCGACTGATTTCACTTAGCATGATAATTTCTAAGTCCATCCTCCATGTTACTGCAAATGCTGTTATCTCTTTCCTTTTAAGGCTGAGTAACAGTCCATTGTGTATATGTACCACATCTTCTTTATCCACTCCTTTGTCGATGGACATTTAGGTTGTTTCCATGTCTTGGTTATTGTACATAGTGCTGCAATGAACACTAGAGTACAAGTATCTTTTCAAGTCATGGTTTTCTCTGAATAGATGCCCAGAAGTGGGATTGCTTGGATCAAATGGTAATTCTATTTTTAGTTTTCTGAGGAATCTTCATACTGTTTTCCACAGTGGTGGCACCAAATTACATTCCGAACAGTGTAATAGGGTTCCCTTTTCCCCACACCCTCTCCAGCATTTATTGTTTATAGACTTTTTGATAATGGCCACTCTGGCCAGTGTAAGGTGGTACCTCATAGTGGTTTTGAGTTGCATTTCTCAAATAATTAGTGATGTTGGACATCTTTTCATGTGTTTTTTGGCCATCTGTATGTCTTCTTTGGAGAATTGTCTGTTTAGATCTTCTGCCCATTTTTTGACGGGTTTTTTTGTTTTTTGGTATTGAGCTGTAGAAGTGTTTATAAATTTTAGAGATTAATCCCTTGTCAGTCATTTCATTTGCAAATATTTTCTCCCATTCTGTGGGTTGTCTTTTCTTTTCTTTTTCTTTTTGCCTTTTATGTAGAGCCGCACCCGCGACATATGGAGATTCCCAGGCTAGGGGTCTAACAGGAGCTGTAGCTGCTAGCCTTCACCACAGCCACAGCAACGCGGGATCCGAACCGCGTCTGCAACCTTCACCACAGCTCACAGCAACGCCAGATCCTTAACCCACTGAGCAAGGCCAGGGATCGAACCCGCAACTTTATGGTTCTTAGTTGGATTCGTTAACCACTGAGCTGTGAAGGGAACTCCTGGGTTGTCTTTTCATTTTGTTTGGAATTTCCTTTGCTGTGCAGAAACTTTTAAGTTTAATTAAGTCCCATTTGTTTATTATTACTTCATTTTTTAAAAAAGTATTGAAATATAGTTGTGATAATTTCTGGTGTACAAAACAGTGATTCAGTTATATACACATTCATTTTTTTTTTTCAAATTCTTTTCCTAATAGAACAACACAGAATACTGGGTAGAGTTCCTGGTGTTATACAGCAGGTCCCCATTGGGCAATCATTCCATATACTATAGTGTCCATATGCCAATCCCAATTTATTTCAGTTTTATCTAAAAAACTAATCCATATAAATGGTGGAAGTTGATATCTTCACTTAATGACATGTATCTCTATATTTCTCAAGCCAGTTATTTTCTATTTTGCTCAAATGGGCTAAATTTGAAAGAGAAAGAAGCCTGATCTCCATTTCTCTCTTTACATTCCCACTAGTTAGTTAGATGTCACTCAAATAACATGTTCTTTGCTGGTCTTAAAAATACCTGGCCTCTAAAAACCAAACAGAGGAAATATATCTGGAATATGAAAATAAATGCAAGTAATTTTGATTAATCTAGAGTGAGATTCTTTCACACAAAAAGATGAAACAATGTTATCAAGGAACTAACTAACCTGGCTAGGAGAAATTACAGGTAGCTGAAGCTGGTGAAAATCATCCTTTAGCCCTCAAATGGATTAGAAATATTATGGTAGATCAACTGTTTGAGGTGATCTGAAAGGGTCTTAGTAGTAGGAATAAATGATGTTGTTTTAAAGAAAATGAAGAATATCAGAAGAGTCTCCAAATAACAGTGGGAAATAATCGGAGCCTTGAGGAAAAAAGATTTCAAGAAGCATATTCCCATCCAGGTGCTAGACAAAATGCTCTAATAACCTGAGCATTTTATTTCATATTTCTGAGCCCTGCATCATTATAATAATTAGAATATGCTATGACAGCATCATTGTGGATATCCCCACAAAGAATAGCATATTTATCTTTAAATCAGACACTGGTTCATGGCTCTAACATATTGAGTTTTGGCAAAGTTTTTAAATGATCCTAAATTATCGTTATTGGCAGCTAAGGCCAAAATCAAACTTGTGACTTATGTAGGAAAAATACTTGCTGGTCAGATGAATACATCTAACCTATCCATTTATTTTGTTTTTGTTTGTGGCATAGCTCTTATTGGAGGACATTAAGTAAAATCAAATATACTTTAGATGTGTAACATTGCAGTTTTATAAGACAACTCTAGAAAAAGGAAAGGAATTAAAGGACTGAGTGAACATAGAAATGTTGGGAGGATTGACTGGGACCTGGGCATCAGGGTGGAATAGGCAATGGCTTCTGGCCAATATAGGAAAATTGGGAAAATGGTGGTACCTACAAAACAAAAAAATATTTTTGCATGGAATAGGCAAGTATTAAAAAAGCTAATTGGGATTAAGTCCTTATAAGTTCCATCATTTGAAACAATTATCCCCCATTCCATAGGTTGTCTTTTTGACGGTTTTTTTTTTTTTTTGATTTCCTTCACTGTGCAAAATCTTGCCAGTTTGATTAGGTCCGATTGGTTTATTTTTGCTTTTATTTCTGTTGCCTTGGGAGACTGACCTAAGAAGCATTTGTATGGTTGATGTCAGAGAATGTTTTGCCTATCTTCTCTTCTAGGAATTTGATGGTGTCTTGTCTTACATTTAAGTCTTTAAGCCATTTTGAGACATTATTTTTGTGCATGGTGTGAGGGTGCGATCCAGTTTCGTTTATTTATATATGGCTCTCCAGTTTTCCCAGCACCGTTTATTGAAAAGACTGTCTTTTTCCCATTTTTTATTCTTGCCTCCTTTGTCAAAGATTAATTGACCATAGGAGTCTATGTTTATTTCTGAGTTCTCTATTCTGTTCCATTGGTTCTGTATGTCTTTTGGTACCAGTAACACACTGTCTTAAAAAAAAAAGCTAATTGAGTTGTCACTTTGGTGGCAAGGTTCCTGGATTCTTGGGAGGTAGCAGCCTCAGCTGATTGTAGACCAGGCAGCTGAAGACTTGGGAGAAGAGAGGGCAGTTCTTGAGAGAGGTGTTCTAACTGCTTTCAGGATTCTGGGTAGCCTTCATGTGAGGGAAAGAATGAATCACCTACTCTGATAAAGATATGTTCAAAGTAGGCCATCAGTAAGACAGACGTTGACATGTTCCATGGGTTTCTGTTGGGAAACACACACATTCAGGTTTTGCTTATGAGTAATGCAAATGGACTTTATATATATGCAAATTACACATTTTAATGTCATATATGTGTGTATAGGTGTATTTTTTAGCTAAAATTCTTAATATTACTGCATGGTACAACTTTTCCCCATATTTTAAAAATTCTTTGTTTCTGGAAAGTGGAACAGACTATATACAAATAGCCCATGCATGAATTTGCCTGGAGGAATTCACGAAAGATTGTTTGAATTATGACACTACCTATATTCCTATTTTGGACCCAAGAGGCAACTGTTTTATTCTGAGACTTGCATGCCATTTTAAAAATATAGGTTGGAAAGAAAAGGAAGAAGTTTGGAATTGACAGAAGGTCATGGTTGAGAGTAGACCAACCCCTAGTTAGGCATAATATCCAGAGGGAAGGATAGCAACAACAGTGATTTTAAACCGGTACCAGAATTCTGAGTCATCTCAGAAGAACCCTGGAATGTGGGCAGCATTTAGACATGGGAAGTAGAACTTACAGTATCAGAGGTGAAGGTGACTCTGTGAGTGAGTCCTTTCCACGTGTGACTGCTTCTTAGGGTCTGATCCAGAGTGGTGGCAAGTGTGTCATCTCTAGAACATGTTTTCGGTGACTGGAGGTACTTTGATTTAGAGGTAAAAAGAAAGTCTAAGAATAACAAGACCTTGGTTGGAGAATGCTTGTGAGTTAAACAACTCCTATTTCGTATCTGAGAAAGTCAGGAAACTGAAACAAATACAAAGATTCAGATGTGCAGAACTGTAGACAAAAATGAAAGTGGCTGGCATGAGCATTTAGGTAGACCTTGTCAGAAAGAAGTCTAAGTTCACTTTCTGTGGTAGGAAGATAACTTGTCTTCTATTCTGCATATACATGTCAAAGCAGTTATTTTCTTACAATGCAAAATGCCATGAACTCAGATGCAAATATAATCTTGATACATTCAGATTACCTTTCCCTAATCATAACTCATTTACATAATTTACAATCACTGTTTACTGTTTTTTGTTTTTTTCTAATATACAGTTTTGTCATTGTGATTGTTTGGTTTATTTACTAAAGATGCCAGGTATTCTCTGTAGAGGCAGAGACAGAAGGTCTCCTTAGAGGAGCTCTTATTTGCCCTAGAAAGGTCATGTAGTCCTTTGGTTATTTGCATGTAAAGTGAATAAACATTCGATTTCATAGGAATGTGTTGATAGAAACCTATACACTTTATTTGTAGCTTTGTTCCTTCTTAGCTCTATTTTTTAATTTATAACACATTTTTAAATTTTATTTTTTATTGATTGATCAGACTAATAATGGCATGCCACTCAAACTCCTAAGGCTTTGATCTGAATATTGAACATACTCATAAGATGAAATTGTGCCCATGTACTCATGGATCTTTGAGAATTAAATGCTAACACATTTTAAAACATTTATACTTTAATTTCTGTTTGCTAAGAAAATTCAACATACTAAGGGTTATTTTCTTATTAGGTACATTTTTTTATGTCTACCTGGTATACAGAATTCTAAGAACAACCCGCAACATGCCTCCATCTGTATAACCTCCTCTGTTTTGTGTGTGGGTGGAACCTGTGAAAATGATGAAATATTATTATTATGTTACATTGT
The DNA here is from genome assembly GCA_004024745.2 of Catagonus wagneri. NCBI lineage: Eukaryota > Metazoa > Chordata > Mammalia > Artiodactyla > Tayassuidae > Catagonus > Catagonus wagneri. Next base: position 14,040,639 of record PVHT021183631.1, read on the forward strand.
ATAGCAAAAGGGGAATATCTGGGTGGGCCCAATCTATTTACATGGGATCTTTAAAATAGAAAATAGTTGTTTCTAGCTGTGATAGAAAGGGAAAGCAGAAGATTTAAAGCATGGGAAGGATTCAACACACTATGGTTGGCTTGTAGATACAGGGGGCCACATGGCAAGACATTCAGTGGCCTCAAGAAATTCGGGGGCCCCTGCTTATAAGCAGCAAGAAAAAGACAACTTATCAGCCCTGTAAATGCAAGGAATGGAATTGTGACAACAATCTAAGTGAGCTTGAAGAGGGATCATCCCCAGATCCCAAGAGTAGGAGCCCAGCCTAACTGACAACTTGATTTTGGACCACCCAACCATAAGAAAAGAACTTAGATAGACCTGGATTTCTTACCAGAGAAAAGTGCAAGACAATAAATGGATATTGTTTTAAGCACTACTTAGTGGCAAATAGTTACACAAAAATAGAAAACTAACAAAGCCTAGTACATGTTCTGTGTGAAGTGTGGAAAACACAAAATGAATAGAACATTGTTGCTTCTTTTGAGGTGTTTATAACATAGTAAACAAGACAGGCGCATAAACATCAAAGATAATTGTAACAAATTAGGTGAAATGATAGAAGCTTTTTATAAAATACTATGGGAATACAGATATGTGGTAGAGAATTCTACCTAGGGAAATCAGGAGAGATATTTCAGAGCCTATGACTGTTGGCTTCCATAATGAAAAAAAGTAATGTAACAGGGACAAATAATATTACCAGGCAAAAGAGACACACATTCTTAGCGCATGAATATTCACAATCTTACAAAACTGATTGAAGGCACAGAGAAGGTCACTTTCAATTTTTTAAGAAATTAACTGGTGTAAGTATGAGTGTACCTTAGTGTTTAAGAAATAATTTTACCTCAGAATATTTGTTTTATCATATTACAGAGATTTTCCCGCAAGCGTATTCTGACTAAGCAGTATCAATCATCAATGAGTAACTGAACTGAATTTCTCTAATGCATACAATAGCTTCACTAAGCTCAGGAAAGTAAGTTTTAAGTGTTAAAAACTGCACTACCAGATAATGTTAGATTCAGCTAGGAATGACTTAAAACCCCAGATAAGAGTGGGCTTAATAAGACAGGTGTTGGAGTTCCCATTACGGCTCAATGGGTTGCGGACCAGACATTGTCTCTGTGAGGATGCAGTTTTGATCCCTGGCCTGGTTTGGCGGGTTAAGATCTGGCATTGCTGCAATCTGTGGCATAGGTTGCCGATGAGGCTTAGATCTTGTGTTGACCTGGCTGTGGCATGGGCCCCAGCTGCAGCTCTGATTTGAACCCAGGAGCTTGCATATGTTGTAAGTACCACTGAGAAAGAAAGAAAGAAAGAGAGAGAGAGAGAGAGAGAGAGAGAGGGAGAGAGAGAAAAGAAAGAAAGAAAGATGTTGATTTATCTGTCTTTTAAAAGTCTTGAGGTTGGCATTTGGGAATGGTTATGGAGGTTTCGTGGTATCAGGAACCAGATTTTGTGACTCTGAAACATGTTTGGCCTATATTCCCCAGATGATTTCATGATCTATTTGTCTGTTAGAACTCCATGATACATATTATATCCCATTAAGTGAGAGGGAATAAGGATGATTATGCTAACCTTTCTTTCATATCCCAGTAATGTTATTACCCAGAAGCTGCACATATCATTTCTATTTATAAATTATTGATTAGGCCTTATTCACATAGTTACTAGCAGCAAGGTAGTCTAGAGAATATAATTCAATTTCTCATGGTTATATGCACTATTAAAAGTACACTACTACTGTTCACTATAGAAGTTATACACTTTGTATAAGTGTAATCTAAGAGTAAGCAACCATACGGTTTCTTTAAGTTTTAAATTTAAGTTTCCTTTAACAAAGACTGAGCCAGTTTTCACTTAAGAGTGGCATTTTAAGACACTATTAAAACACCATTTCCCAAAGTTCTAAACTTCTAGTGATAATACGTCACTTAAGAAAGAAATTGGAAGAAAGTATAGATGCACAAAGGACTGCATTCATACATAAACTAATGATAGTTATTCATTTTTAAAAGGAGAGCATAGCATATACCATTTTCTAGGATATAGTGTTATTCCCTAACTTTTAAGCACTAGAAATTCAAGAAAAATAATTTATAGTTTTAAAGTGCATTGCTCACATAATAATTAGAATGCACATTACTGAGAAGACTATGGACAAGAATTTTAAAAGATTATACAGCTTATAGATAAAACTGAATTTAGCAAGTTTAATTTGACTGGTGATGGCAAAAAAACTTTCATGGGAGCTTGAGTGAGCAAAATATATAAGCAGTTTTTTTTTTTCTTTCAGGTAACTATTCCTTATTTAGAATTTGACCAGCATTAGAGTGTGTCTTTTTTTTTTTTTTTTGTCTTTTTGTCATTTTAGGGCCATACCCGTGGCATGTGGAGCTTCCCAGGCTAGGGGTCTAACAGGAACTGTAGCTGCTGTCCTATGCCAGAGCCACAGCAATGCGGGATCTGAGCCGCCTCTGCAAACTACACCACAGCTCACAGCAACACCAGATCCTTAACCTACTGAGTGAGGCCAGGGATTGAACCAGCAACCTCATGGTTCCTAGTCAGATTCATTTCCACTGAGCCATGAGGGGAACTCCAGAGTGTGTGTCTTAAAAAGGTGACTTGGATGAGTGTTGGTTGAGTGCACCCCACCACCCACAAAAAGGTGGTTAGAAGTAAAAAGCTACCCCACGATAGCCTTGAAAAATAACAATATTAGAACCATAATAGATGTCAAAACTATTGACATCTGCACATAAGATAGCAGATTTGTTGTCACTGGGGAGAGCAGAATGGATTTGCAACTCTTCGGAAAGCTCTATCTAGAGAACTGTTACTATTTTTCTATTTGGCAGCTTCTTGATCTTTTCTTTATTCATAGAATCTGTCTTTATTTGACTTGATTCAGAGCTTACCTAATCAGGTAAGCCCTATCTCTAGGATGTCAAGGAAATACTAATGGCAATTATTTAACACTATAGATGCCTGAAATGGCAATAGCAATTGAGGCAAATTAAAAGATAGCCAAAAATCATCTGAGGAAAAATATAAGGAATGAGAAACAAAAGGCAGAGATTGGTGGAATGTGTTAAAACAAGCATGATTCAAAAATAAGCTGTCTATAAAAGATATACTTTAGACTTAATAACAAAAAGAAATTTAAAGTTAAAAGATGGTAAAAGATGTGCCATGCAAACTGTAAACAAAGAGAACAAAAGTGACTTAATGAATATTAGATTAAAAAGACTCTAAAGTGAAAATTATCATTGGAGGCAGAGTGACATTTAAAATGACAAAAGGGTCAATCCATCATGAGGACATAATATTAAACATATATGTACCTAACAAGGATGCCTCTGAAAATATGAAGCAAAAACTGATGAAATCAAAGGGAAAATAGGAAGTTCAATGATAATAGTTGTAGAACTCAATACTCTGTTTCCAACAATGAACAGAACATCCAGACAAAAGACCAACAAGGAAATGAAAGCTGTGAGCAATACCACAGGCCATCTAGATTTAACAGACATATATAGACTATGCCATTCAACAGTTTAATACACATTCTTTTCAAGCGCACATAAGATAGTCACTAGAGTAGACCGTTTATTAGGCCACATGTTATACCATAAAACAAGCAAAATAAATTTAAAAGGATTGAAATCATACAAAGTATGTTCTCTATCTACACTGGGCTAAATTTAGAAATTAAACTCAAAAATAAATTTAGAAAATTCACAAATATGTGGAAAATAAACAAGACTTTCATAACTAACCTGAATTACAAGTGAGTTAAAGGAGAGAAAAGGTGAATGACAAATACTTTGAGATACAAGAAAATGATGATACAAGATATCAAAATTTATGCAAAGCAACTAAAGCAGTGCTCAGAGGAGAATTTGTAGCTATAAACGATTATATTTAAAAGTTTAGAAAGTCCTGAAATCAGTAACATAACTTCAAGAATCAATAAAAAAAGAGAAAACTAAAGCCAAAGTAAAAAGAATGAAGGAAATAGTAAAGATTGATGTGGAAATAAATAAATGAAATAGAGAATAGAGAAACAGTAGAAAAAAATCAATAAAACCCAAATTTCGTTCTTTAAAGAGTAACAAAACTGACAATATTTTAGCTACATGGACTAAGAAAACAATTACAGAAGACTCAAGTCACTAATGTTAGGCATTAAAAAGAGAATATCATTATTGACCTTACAGAAATGATTGTGATTATAAGAGAACATTATGGACAACAGAATATCAATGTGTTATGTAATTTAGATGGAAGGGACCAAAGCCTAGAAAAGTATAAAAAACTTAAATTCAAGAAGAAATATAAAATCTGAATAGCCTCAAAACAAACTTAAAAGTTAGCACATTAAAATACCAGAAAGAAAAGTCTAAAATTCACTGGCAATTTCTACCAAAACTTTAAAAAATAAACAATGCCCATCCTTCATAAACTCTTCTGGAGAATAGCAAAGGAGAGAATAATTACTCTGTTACCAAAACCAAAGACAGTATAGAAAAAAGAAAATTAAAGAACAATATCTATTTGTTTGTTAGTTTGTTTATTTATTTATTTATTTATTTATTTATTTATTTATTGTCTTTTGTCCTTCTTTAGGGTTGCACCGATGGCATATGGAGGTTCCCGGGCTAGGGGTCTAATCGGAGCTGTAGCTGCCAGCCTATGCCAGAGCCACAGCATCGCCAGATCCAAGCCATGTCTGCAACCTACACCACAGCTCATGGTAACACTGGATCCTCAACCCACTGAGCGAGGCCAGGGATTGAACCTGAAACCTCATGGTTCCTAGTCGGATTCATTTCCACTGTACCAAGAAGGGAACACCAACAATATCTCTTTTAAATAGAAACACAAGGGAGTTCCTGTTGTGGTTCAGCAATTAATGAACCCAACTAGTATCCATGAGGACACCGGTTCTATCCCTGGCCCTGCTCAGTGGGTTAAGGATTTGGTGTTGCCATGAGCTGTGGTGTAGGTCACAGATGCGGCTCAAATCCGGCACTGCTATGGCTGTGGTGAAGGCCAACAGCTATAGCTCTGATTTGACCCCTAGCCTGGGAACCTCCATATGCTGCAGGTACAGCCCTAAAAAGACAAAAGACAAAAGAAGAACAAAAGGGAAATAGAATCACAAATACTCAATAAGTGGTAGGAAGCTGATTCCAACAACAAATAAAAGGAATTATATAAATAACCAAATGGAAATTATTGAATAATGCTAAGTTATTTTAATGTGTGAAAATCAATCAATGTAATATGCTATATTAACAGGATAAAGGACATTAACCATATGATAATCTCAATAGATGTAGAAAAATAATTTGATAAAATCAAACACTCTTGCCTGGGAAAAAAATAAAATAAAACACTCAGTGACCTAGGAATAGAACTTTCTACGAAAACTCATAGCTAACATGATATTTAATGGTGAAAGACTGAATGATTTTCTCTCAAGATCAGGAAAAAGAAAAGGATGCCCATTTTCACTGGATATTCTAGTGCGGTCAATTAGATGAGACAAAGAAATAAAATTTATTCAGATTAGAAATGGAGAGTTAAAACTATCTCTATACTGAGATAACAATTAGGTAAGACACGGAAATAAAAGCATCTAGACTGGAAATGAAGTAAAACTACTATTTTTAGACGATAATTTTAAATATAGAAAATCTATGGAATAAAGAATCAAGAAAACTGCTAGAATCAGTAAACAATTTCAACAACGCTTCAGGATTCAAGTTCAATATACAAAAGTCTGTAGTATTTCTGTGCACTAGCCATGAACATTCTGAAGATAAAACTAAGAAAATTATTTTTATAACATTGAATAGAATAAACTGTGTGCATAAATTAAATAATAGGCTGTAAAACTTTTACACTAAAATCTGCAAAACATTGTTAAATTAATAAAACAGCAACAAATGGAATCCACCCCATGTTTCTAGGTTAGAAGATAACTTAAGGATGACATTATTCCTCAAATTGATGTATAGATTCAAGGCATTCTCTCTTCTTGTTTTAATAGAAATTGAGAAGCTGATCCTAAAATTCATATGGAAATACAAGGGACATAAATAGTTTTAGTAGGTAACAGAACAGCATTTTATAAATGTGCATGAATGTATCTTGGAGAATTATTCTCTACCCTGCCCTTCTCTAGCTTGAGTAGCCTTTAAGATTGAGATTGACTATTATTCAAGAAAGAACAAATAGAAAATGTCCATGCTTTCCCTCCCTTCTCTACTGAATACAAACCATGAGTTTGGTTCAGGGACAAAATAAGCAAGTACTTGGTATAAAACAGGACAGAAATAATTTTAATTAGGACACAGGGACCACTGACACTGGAGTGTGTTTACAAAACTTCTGTCCCGTGAGCTTTTCCTAAGATGAATTAACATGCCCTTCTCAACATGGGGGAATTGAGCATAGTATTTTGATTTTTAAAATATCTCCTTATGCTCTGCAGTTCCTTTCAGCAGTCCAGTGGGAGAACAAAGGCTGCTGCCTCTGAATTTGACCAACAGAAATGAATAATGCTTATTCAGAGAAATGACCTGCATTTTGTCAGATGCCATGTTTGAGAGACTTCTGTCTGTAGAAGGGCCAGACAGCATGCAGTACCACAGTGTACAAGGTTGGCAGCTGGAGAAGAAATCATGGCAAGCCTAGGCTGTGACACAATCCAGTAGGGTGAGACGGATGTGGAGATTCACAGTCCTGGGGAAACATAAGGGAAAAAAGTAAGCCCAAGTTGATATTGTTCATTACAAGTCAGTTTCTCATGGAAGCATCTGTCTTCATCCACTTACTCTTTGTTGTTAAAGCCAGATGTAGCTTATGCATGGAAAGACAAGCTGCTGTGGTTAGGACAATGGGCTTTAAGGGAGACACACCTATGTGGGTCCTAAGTCCAGAACTTGCAGAAGCTAAGTAGCATAGTTTCCAAAATCCCACACCTCCTTTAATTCAATTTCATCTAATGCAAGATGCCAAAAACAACAGTTTTCTTCATAGAGTTGCTGTAAAGATTAAATTATCTAAAGAGTAATGTGTTTTTACTATAAGTGGCAGTTATTAATATCAGTTTTTATTGAATATTAAGCTAATATTTACTTTATGTCATTATTCTAGCCAGCCTTGGTAGATATCCAAATTTTGAGCCCAGTTCATTTAACCAGATAAAAGATTGGGTTGGTAGAGTTACTAGAATTATTCCCTAGAAGTTTTCCTAAACCTGCTCTGACATTCTCAGCTCACTCTTTTTGTGGAACTTGGATTATAATGTGTCTTACAGGAGGAAAGAATAAGAGATTCTCAGGTCGCTAAACTTAAGGAAAACACACATCCTCAACTAGAGAGAGAATGAGAATATTGTTTGGAACTATTCTGGCATATTGGTCTTGTAAGGAGGTCAAATGGTTCTCTCTGTGTGTGTGTGTGTGTGTGTGTGTGTGTGTAACTACCAAATATCCTTTATAATATTCATTTTTTAAAAGATAAAGAAAGGTCATTGAAGTTACATTACTCATCATATAGCAAATGGGTTTCTAATGGTCTGTTTTTAAGCAAGGTGTTCTGATTCTCAGCTTGCTGAATTTTACTTGAGGCTGCATAGGAGCAATAAAAACAAGCTTGAACACTGACTATGGTAGCTTCCAAAGGAAAGTAGAACTTTAACAAATCCCATGGTGATAAGTAAAGGAATACCAGTGGAATTTGCTTTTTTCTCATCAATCCAATAAAGGCAAGAATTGTCAATCTTGCTCTCTGTCAGTATGCATAATACAGCTGGACAAAGTCATCCTGGAGAGAACTTGCTCTCTGCTTGTTCCAAAGGAAGATATAAATTGAGCCACTGAGGGAGAAATGAAGCCATCAGGGGCAACTGCAATAGCTTTTTAAAGAGATTGTTTGTGCTAGGGCAGAAGGTAACTTTGGTGCTGAGTCAAACCCAAGGGAGAGATAGTGGGAGATCAAGGGAGGAGGGAAAGAGTGAGGTAGAGCAGGAGCTCAAAGCTGGCAGCTGGCCAGCAGGCTACAGAGAAGGAGCTAAATTATGCATCTTATTTAGTACATTTATTAAAAGAACATTTCTAGGCAAACATCCCAAAACAAATGTGACTATCAGTTAAGCGCCCTGCAGTCCTGAGCAGATTTAGCGCATGACAATTTTCTCATAATGGCTTTGTGGTGTTTGCTGAGTTTCATCTCTTTATAGCATTTTATGAATTGTTATTCCATAGGGGTTTTAAATAGGCTGAATTTGCCCTTCATTTGTGTGGTTCTTCAACAAAGTCAAAAATGGATTAATGTGGAATGAAGATGACATGGAACGGGAAGAACATGCTTATTCAAAGAATTTTGACTTAAGTTTTGGCTTGGTATTTACCAACAAATCAGAGTACTCTCTTCCCTATTATTTGTTAATTTAAGAAATATATGAACATCTCTTCTACTGGGGCTTGAACACTAGATCCTGAGAACCCAGAAATGAATAAGATAAGGTTTCTGACACAAAGACCAAGTTTTTGGAGGAGAAAAACATGTAAAAAGTGAAGTCAGAGCTATGTAGATATAAGCTTCAAAAAAGGTGGGGCAAAAAGAGGTGTGATTATTCTACCTGGACAGTAGTGGGAAAAGCAAGAAAGCTTATCAGAAAGGAAATGGTGATGAGGGTATCCTCAGGAAGAGAGTGAACAAAAGTGTTAGGCAAGGTGTAGATTACCCTGGTGGTTTGAATAAATGGAAGCAGCTCAGAATGATTGTAGCATATAGGAAAGGAGAAGGGAGAAAATGTAGGCAGAGCCAAGGCTGGTGGGAGGGCACCAGAGGATGGATTGCTGTACATATCAGACTACAGAGTTTAAAATTTTTCAGGAAAATTGGAAAACATTGAAATGTTTCAAAGCAAGGGAATAATATGAACTTTGGAGCATTAACAGTAATAATTTTGGAAGTAATATGAGATGAGTTGAAATGTGAGACCAAGAGTAGAGATTTAAATTAGGTCTAGTTCCATAACCAAGATGAGAGATAATTTAGACTGAGTTAAAGTTGTGCCATTGGGGATAAAGAGGGGGAAAATGACATATAATAGATTGAAAGGCAACAAAATCTGCAGCATTTGATAATATATTCAATGTGAGTTGTGTAGGGAAAATTGAAGAATCTAAAATGTGTCTCAAGTCTCTAGCTTGGGTGGTGGATAATTTCATCATGTTAAAAGGATTGTAAACTTTCAAGCTGGTGAAGCTAAATGTACTGATTAAATATATATGCAAAAATATAGTAGAAGAAAGTACTACAAATATCAGTAGTGGTGACCAATAAGTGATTCAGTTATGGATTTTTTTGGTTTCATTAGATTGTATAGTATTTTCAAAATTTTATTTTTTTTCTTTATTTAGTTTATTTATTTAGTAAGGACATTGTTTTAAGATACTGTTCTGTATCAAAATATACATTAAATTATACATTATTCCTACAGAAATGCAAATAACTATATCTTCATTGTTTAACATATGGTTAGATTTACAATTCTCATCAATGTTTGATGTTCAGTGTTTCTTTATTTTAAAAAATTATTTTTATTTTTTCCATTATACTTGGTTTACCATGTTCTGTCAATTTTCTACTATATAGCAAGGTGAACCAGTCACACATACATATGTATATTCTTTTTCTCACATTATCCTCCATCATGCTCCATCATAAGTGACTAGATACAGTTCTCAGTGCTATACAGCAGGATCTCATTGCTTATCCATTCCAAATGCAGTAGTTTGCATCCATTAACCCCAGATTCCCAGTCCATCCCAATCCTTCCCCCTTCCCCTTGGCAACCACAAAGCCTGTTCTCCAAGTCCATGAGTTTCTTTTCTGTGGAAAGGTTTATTTGTGCTGTATATTAGAAGCCAGATATAAGTGATATCATATGGTATTTGCCTTTCTTTTTCTGACTTCACTTAGTGTGAGAGTCTCTAGTTCCATCCATGTTGCTGTAAATGGCATTATCCAAAAATTTATGTGGAACCGTAAAAGACCCAGAATTGCCAAAGCAATCCTGAAGAACAAAAACCAAGCAGGAGGTACAGCTCTCCCAGACTTCGGGCAATATTACAAAGCCACAGAATTCAAGACAGTGTGGTACTGGTACTAAAACAGACATACAGACCAATGGAACATAACAGAGAACCCAGAAATAAACCCAGACACCTACGGTCAATAAATCTTTGACAAAGGGGGACAAGAATATAAAATGGGAAAAAGACAGTCTTCAAATTTTAAAAATAAAGTGAACATGAATTATTTTCAGAACAGGAAAAGTACGTAAGTGCTCCTTTAATAATTACAAACAGGATAAAAAGAAGAAATGCCTATAAAATACTTTTCCTTTGAGCTTGAATTTCAGTCTTATCTACTGAAAAAAAAACATGAATATGTTGAAATCCATGGATTCCATTTTAGATAGTGACACACTTCCTTCTTTATATTTTTTTCCCTTCTTGTTATGCTTATCAAACTATATTCACCTGAAAGGCAAACATGATGGTAGGGGGAAATGCTTAAGATTGCTATATTTAAGAAGCCAGTGGTTAGAAAGGAAAGATGCTGAAGCAGAGAGAGGATTCTGCTTATTTTCATGGCCCATTGACACCTGCTTGGAACCAATAACACTTCTTTGGAACTTCTTGAATCATTATTTGCTGAGAGTTTCAGAGATGCTTTAGGAGGAAGGAATACTGCTAAGAGACTATATTCACAAAGTTTCTTGGATAGTATCCATACCCATCAATTTTTCATGTCTATGCTGTATATATTTATATACACAGGCCTGAATGTCATTTGCCAGCTTTGATGCCCTCCAATGTTCTTTAGAGTGGCAGTTATTTATAAATATTTTAAGTGTGATTTGTCAATGAATGCCCCCAAACACTCTAAATGTCAGGGCATTTGTACATTTTCTTTTGAATTTGTGTTGAATGTTTATTTTCCAAAGTCCTAAGAATTTATAAGAACCCTTAGTACTGGAGGTTAAAAAACAAAATTTCCTGCTGTCTGAAGATGACTGCAAGCAAGAAGGGAAAAAAAAAAATCAAGAGCTGACCTTAATATGTTTCTATTTCAAAGAGGCCATTGACTTTCTTTTCTACTACTTGTTTGTGAACCTATATTCTCATCTGAGACTCTTGCCTTTTGATTAAAAATTTATCTTATGTATTTTGTTTATCAGTTTTCCTTAATATGGCTTTCATCCATAGCAAAGTAACTCATTCTTTAGAGACTGCTTTAAATCTGAGTTACTAAAACCTTGAAGCAGAACTGAACACTTGACCGGTTCACACTATAGTGTTCCCTCTTGATGCTTCAATCCTTTGCAATTTTGATACCAGTTTCCTTCGGTTATGAGAGATCCAAACCCTCTATTCTTTTACCACTCTTGGAAGGAAAGCAGAAAAAGCATTGTTGAATTTAAATTCCCATCGGTGTGCTGAAGGTTTGAGATTTGAACTGTATATAATAAAAAAGCCCTTCCTTCTCTTCTCCTTCCCCTAACACCTTGTCTGCTTTTTTCTGCCTTGGCTCAATGCCTATTGCAATGTTGGGATTCCTGAGTTCTCCTGGGGCTCAGAGATTGTAGAATCTGATCACACTCTAGTGGCAAGCAGTCAGATGAAACTACCCTACTTACACATTTACTAGGAAGAATTAGAAGGAAAGATGCACTTTGAGAATGCATTTTACCCAAGGGAATCATAATGATAAGCCATAGCTGGCAAGGGATGACTTCAGGATGAACCATCCATCTTACTAGAGGGTGTTTCAGTGTGGTAAGGACAGTAGCTAAGAGAGCTATTGAACTTTCAAAACAGTGAATAGTATGCATCTGGGCTTTATAGTCCATGTTCTTATTTTATTATTTTCCCCAAATTTTATTCCAAAGACTTAGATTTAGGCTAAAAGAATTTCTTTTGAGAAAATGAGCTGCAACAAAGAATGAAATTGTAGCCCTTTACATGTCACGCAGACAGCACATTCCAGTAACATCCTGAAGATTCGTGAGGTTCTTCTTTGCCTCTAATTGCGTTGAACTCACATCTGAATTAATGGCTTGACTTCTCCGAAGTGTAGATCAGGAAGATAAGCAATTTGGCATACATAAGAAACGCCTAAATGGTGAAATGGTACACAATTTAGGATTGGAAACTTGGCTTTGAATTTTGTCCCTGCCACTTATTGCCTGTGTGTTTCTAGCCAAGTCACTTAGCCTGAGTGACACTACAAAATAAGATCAATGTCTTCATGAAAACAATGTTAAAATTGAAGATAAAATTTCATACTTTAAGATTTATGACATAGTTAAGTGATATTAGCATGAGTTTTGCCATGGCTATGGTTATGTCATAAAGAAACAAACTTGTTTTTAATAAATCTAACTCGGTAAATCTTTTTTTCCAAACTTTAACCAGTCAGAGACTGTGTTCCCTCTATTTTCCTGAATAGTGACTTTTTATTAATATTTTAACAGAGTTTAGAACTATTAAAATGCTTTGGGAAATTCCCCAAACACATCTAATCCACGACTAATTGTCAGTACAGACTGTGATCCTTAAGTTGTCTTTGCTATGGTTGGAACAAAACACCTCCTGACCTCACCTGCCACACCATGAAAATCATTGTCCATTCAAAGGCGTCTCAGTGTTTACACATGTGTCACGTAAACGCATTTTTCTTAAAACTTCTCCAAACAGAATTTGTTTCAATTAAGATATGGAAATAGCTAGGGTGACGCTCGTGTCTATGATGTGGGGAGCACAGTCACATAAGGATGAAAGTACAGAGCTATTCTTGCTCACCTGGCTGAGTTCCACTGCATCATGGAAGGCAAAAGTTAGAAGACAGTTGCCTCTTTGGATGGAGAAAACATCTGGTTAAAGGTAAAATATAGGGATTGGGTAATAAAGAAACTATTATAAACATATCAAAGAATACTTTGAGTTGCTGAATTTCCAGGGCAAAATTGAAAGTCTGCACCCTGGAAGACACTGGATATCCCTTGATTTGGCCATAATTTTTACAGCATTTCTTTGACTGCTTGGTAATTTAGTAGGGCAATCCCCTAGTCCCCATATTTTTTTGTTACCCCAAACTGTACATCTCATACATTCCAACTTATACCTTAACAAGCTGTTGTAAGCCTTCACCTGGCCTCAACATTGCTATGAATAACTCCCCAGAGTGCTCTTAAGAGAGTGCTGTAACAAACAGCCTGTGATTTCTATTAAACAATTTTAGGAGATTGTGGAGCAGCATGTGCATAAACTTTCATCGATCCTTTCACTATATGATTGTAGTGGCACTTGAGAAAAGTGAAGATTTTCCCCACCGTCTCAGAAAATAAGAAGGGATAAAGCACAAGATTCCAGGACCAGGGAAAGAGAATGATTCAGAATTTCTTTTATGGTTTACATATGGTACAACTCTACTCATGAAGATGTATCTAGAATCTAACAGCTTCTATAGATTTAGACTTTATATACACAATTTATACAGCTTCTGAAGAGTGGCTTCTTAAGCTTCTACAAATCTGTTTTAATTTCCTATAGTCAGAGTATTTATTTTACATTCTCTCAATGAAGCATAGCTTTGTCACATTGGTTTGTCAGTCAGGCAGCTTTTTAGTGGGAAACAGATGAATATATATAAAATGGGGTCTTAGGGTAAATGTTTATTATTTACAAATATATGGACAGAGTACAAGGAAGAATTGCAGGATGGGGTAGTACTCAGCAGAGAATAACAGGGCAACACACACATTCCTTCTGAAGGGGTAGTTAACAGCTGCGAGAGAGGGAGAGGAGGAGAAATATTGAGAGAGAGATGGAGACAGAGGGAGAAGACTGAGAGAGGGAGGCTGATGTCATTCTATGCAAAAAGAAGAAATCTAACTAAACTGGACAGAGAACAGCCACGGTAACAGAGGCTCTGAATTTACTCCCTTCACTCTTGCTGTTCAACTCCTGCATGTGTTGCCCATCAGCAGGACCAACCAGAAGTCAGAGAGAAGTGAGGCTGTTGGTGCAGCCCACATAGCTCAGCCTCTCAGCCTTCTGGAGCAAAGCAAGATGTGGGAATGCAGAGTGGAGCTGAAGGGGAAAATTGAAGATATGCAGCACATTGGGTGAGTATGTTTTGATCTCCATAGCCTCTGTTGACATACCTGGGAGCACTGGCACTGTCTTGATTGCTGGATTGAGGAGATCTCTAATTATGAGCTTGTTTCACATTCACCAGAACTTCAAAAGTATATAGTTTGGTCTAGGCAAGCTATCCTCTAGAGTCAAAAAAAAAAAAGAGGAATTAAAGAGAAAGATAAAAGAGTTTGAACTAGAGCTCTTTGGTCGTCGTGCAGTGACTATTTTATGGTAGTGTGCAGGTTATTTATGTATGTATTTTGGGCCACACCCATGCCATGTGGAAGTTCCAGGGGCAGGGACTGAACCCACACCACAGCAATGACATCATTGGGTTATTAACCCACTGAGCCACCAGGGAACTCCTGTGTTGAGTATTTTTAAGTGTCCTTCCCTCCCTAGACCCATTCTCCACAAAGTGCTGCCCCGTTCTACCTCTACTGATTACGCCTCAGGATTCCCTGATTTCTAGCTTCTGGTTGAGGTTTGGGAAGCTCTGGCTGTAGTATAGGTTTTATTTCTTTGTTTCCTACAAACTAGTAGACCCCAAGAAGTTAGGGATTATGTTTCTCTTTTGTTTCTTTCACAAAGCCTAGCAGAATAAGACTATATATATATTACAGTGAATAAGTGCTAAATAATTGATTGGCTGGAGGATCATAAATATGACTGAGCTTGCATCCCAGAGCAGATTTCAAAGTCAATTATGAATGGTGCTGCAGTGACAGATTTATTTTCCACTGTTATATATTCATTCAACAAATATTAGTTGACACCCCCCCACCCCGCTATTTCTAGTACCAGGAATTGTAGGTGGAATGAAGAACAGTACAGACAGACCACTTGCCTTGAAGACACTTAGAGAGTGACGTGGAGATGAGAGCACAAGCTTCAGGGCCCAGCCGATGTGGGCCCTGTTCAAGGCCTGGTTTTGTGTAACACTGGAAAATTCAGATAGCTTTCTAAAACTCAATCTTCCCCCTCAGTAAAAATAGAGATATTGATATTTTATGAGGATTTTTTTTTATGAGAGTTAAATAAAATCAGACAATTAAATCACTTATGGGGTGCTGGGTATATAGCAACAGGTCAATAAATTTTAAGTGCTCTGATTACTCTAGTGAACTACATAGGGAAATTGAAGGGCATTAATGATGCCAATAGAGTAGCACTGGCCTCAGAGGTGAATGAGTCCAAGGATTCAAGAAGCCATTTGGAAGAGGACTTAGACCAAGAGAAGGGACCCACTAAGAAAACCTCCAATTTCATAGCGCAAGGCGATATTAAGTATGTTATGGTGTTTGTTACTAGCCTGTCAATGCAACCTTTGAGGCTCCATGTCTGAATCCTATGGTGAATGTGGATGGTTGAGGGGGGAGAGTAGAGGAATATTTTCTATTTTAGGGATAAAACTCCAGGGATTAGAACAATATCCTTCCCAACTCTTGCACTTTCCAGTTTAGACACTTTAGAACCACACTGGGGCTCAGAAGGAGAAGATCAGATGCAACAAATTGCAAAGATAGCTATATATCTGGTGAAAATTGTAGTGGAAATGTCCATCACCATTGCTTGAAAGAAGCAATAGTCATGACCCAGGGAGCTCAGCTGAAGGGGATAAAAGTAAGAGAAGAGGGAATAAAAAACAGTTATTTAGTGCACATTGCGGTCTGGTCTATAATACAAAAGAAATGTAAAGGTGGATAGAAACAAACAAGGTGGAAATAATTACCAGAAGATTGGGGTCAGGACCTCTCAGAGGTAAGAGAGGCCCTTTCAATTTCCCCTTTGGTGGATTCCTGCTCATAAAAAAATAGTAATAATGCTAAAACATAATTTCAAAAGTTGTGGAATACAAATAATCATTTTTTTTTGCATAGGAATAACATTGTAAAACTAATTCTGATATAAGCAGATTGTTATAAAAAATAATAATTCATAGATGACAATAATGGGGTCCAGTATTGGGATCCAGTTTTACAATTTCCTTTTCTTTAAGTCCTGTCAGTATCCCCTTTGGTTTATAGCAAATCTTCTTTCAGGTATAACATCAAATATCCAACTTGGAAATCTTATGAATATGAAATCCATACTAAGTGATCCTCCCCCTCCCTCTCCTTTCTCCTTCCTCCACATCAGAAATGGGCTCTAACTGTGATGCTGCAATAGGTGGTGGGAACAAAAGCTGCCACACACAGGTGACTGTTGGTTTTCATCCACAGACCACGTCAGCCTGTGCAATCTCACGTCGCACATGTGGTAGCCTGTAATATAGTAGGTGTTTAATATCTCTATTCTCTTGACTCCCGTTTACTTCTCAGCCTAGAAGTCTTGACTTTTTTCTTTAGATTTTCTTGAAATTCTTTTCATTGATGTCATGGGTGACCCAGTAATTGGTAAGCCAATGACATATACTACCTGACCGTTTTAGTCAACTTTTTGATGCTCTTTTTTATTTCTTTGGTTTCCTGTATGACCTTTTCTACTTTTGCAGGCACTGATATTTCCATTTAATTTGTCATGCCTCCTCCTTGGCCCTCTCACCATTAGTCTTCATTCCCTAGAAGTCCATTCTGTGTTTTGTATTGTTCCAAATCTCTGCTATTTCTCTAAGGAACATCATTTTATATCAATGATTTAATAACCTCTTTTTTTTTAAATTCAGCTTTATTGAGATATAGTTGACATAAAATTATAAGATATTTAAAAGTGTATATCACGTGGTTTTATACGTGTATACATTGTGAAGGAATCCCCCCACCTAGTTAATTAACAAATCCATGACCTCACATATTTATATATTTATGTGAGAAAACTTAGCCTTTACTCTCAGCAAATTTCAGTTGTACAATATAGTGTTTTTAACTATAGTCGCCATGCTTTCCATTAGATTCTCAGACCTTATTTTTCTTATAGCTGAAAGTTTGGATGTTTTCACCCTTTTGCCGACTTCTCCCTATTTTCCCCACTCCCTAGTTCCTAGAAAGCACCTTTCTACTCTCTCCTTCTATGCATTTTCCTTTTTATCCTTTAGATTCCACATGTGAGTGATACTCTGTGGATTTGTCTTTCTCCTTTGGCCTATTTAACCGAGTACAATGCCCTATATTCTGGCAAAAGGCAGGATTTCCTTCCTTCTCATGGGTGTATAGTCCTCATATATACATACTACATCTTCTTTATACATTCATATGTTGATGGACACTTAGCTTGTTTCTGGATCTTGGCTATCTTACGCACTGTTGGTGAGAACGTAAATTGGTGCAGTCACTATGGAAAACAGTATGGAGATTCCTAAAAAAATTAAAAAAAATATTATATGATCCAGCAGTCCCATTTGTGGGTATATATTCAAAAGAAATAAAAACAGGGTCTCAGAGATCTGCATTTCTATGGCCATTGCAGAATTATTCATAATATACAAGATATGAAAACAACCTCAAGTGCCCATCAGCAGATGACTGGTATAACATCTTTACATATAACACACAAATTACATCCCAAACCTCCGGTTTCCTCCTGAGCCTCATACTTAGGTATCCAATTATCTTTGCCTACTATGTGTTTTTTACTGAAGTATGTATAGAATACTCAACAAATATTGGCATAAGAACCACAAAGCTCTTTGTATTTTCATTTTCCTCCATGCACAAAGGTACTTTTGAGTCTTTGCTTTCACTCTCCATACTAAGTTGGAATTGGAGTAACTGTTTCACAATACCTTTCAAATATCGCCTTCTCCTTGTTGTCTATCTTTTGAAAATTTGCACAGGCTTCTATTTGGCTCCTGCCAGCACCCACTGTACTATCACTAGAATGATCTTAAAGTTAATAGGATCATGTATTCCTCTAGTTTCAGAAGTCACACTTGTTATTGATTTACAGTTGCCTGCAAAATTGCCTTCCAAGTCATTACGCAGGCATATAAGGACTTTAGAATGTTCTTCTCTCTAGTTTGCTTTTATTCATCTAAGGAAATGCCCAATTATTTTCTAATAGACAGACCAATTGCTAAATTTTGGTGACAGCTGCCCAAACTGCCCCATAAATGGGTTTTATCTCTTTTCTATTCTGCTACACATTTCTTCATAGCATCACTCAAAAATTTCCCAGAGTGTAATTTCTTGATTTTTATACTTGAATCTCCTATTTGTTCAAGCCCAGCACAATGCCTGGTGCATTAAAGGGGCCCAGTATGCAATTGAGTGACGGATGGATGAATGAATGAAAAATAGTGAAATGCAGGGATTGATAGTAATTTGCTGCTCCTTGGCCAGCTTTATGGAGTGATTGCCTTGATATGTGATACCCATAGCTTTGGTTTACCCTGATAGGAAATGTGGGGAAAAAATATTTATAAGGAAACAACCCTCTCCTTTGCAGGGGCAAGAGATGGCAAAAACAATGACATTTATCAGGGAGGCAGCCTGGTGTAGTAAATTTATGTGTCAGGGGAGAAGTGTGTCTGATCAGGCAGTCAAAGATGGTTTAGTCAATAACACAGAACTTAAGATCAATTCCCACCGAGACCCTCTATTCCCACTGAGTCCCTTTGACCAGTGGACTGCTGTTCATCTTCATTATATTTCTGATTTTGTTAAAATGGCACAAACTATTAATTTTAGTCCCTTTACTATGCCTTCTACCTACAATAACAAACTTAGAAAATTGATCTGAACTGTAAATTGTCATCTCTTTGTGATTTTTCATATTGTTTTCCAAAGACAATATGCTATTAAAAAGCAAGGCAGTACTGTGTACATACAGGCATGCTAGGCTAACTAGGTTTCTGTGGATGGATGACAAATGATTGTAAACAAAGGCAGTTCCCTCCACTGTAACCTTGACCCATGAAGGCCAAGAAATGTATTGTTCATTTAACTAAAATTCATTTTGCTGTCATATTAGTTATGCTTGAAAGTTTTATATCCAGCAGAGATTTTCAGGGACATGCTGTTCCTGGTACAGTGAACATGCTAATGTAGACAGATATTAGAACTGTAGAACAAACTTTAACCAGCATAGAAAATTTAGTGCAACAAGGAGGGAGGTGGGAGGTTGGGAGAAAGAGGGGAAAAGAGAGAAAAAGGAGAGAGAGACTAAGGGCAAGAGGGAGGGGACGAAGAAGGAGAGATCTATACTGAGTTTTAAAACATGCAGTAACAACCCGGATTAGTATGCATGAAGATGTGGGTTTGATCCCTGCCCTCACTAGGTGGGTTAAGGATCCAGCATTGCTGTGAGCTGTGGTGTAGGCTGCAGACACAGATTGGATCCTGCCTTGCTCTAGCTGTGGTGTAGGCGGGCAGCTGCCGCTCTGATTCAGCCCCTAGCCTGGGAACACCCATATGCAGCATGTGCACCCCTAACAAGACAAAGCAAACAAAAAACAACATAGTGTTAGCAAGTCAACCCATAATACATAAGACAATTGTATTATTTTCTATTTTTATAAGATATCCATTTCGGTCCCGTAAAGAGATTATACATCCACATTCTGACAAGAACTGTAAAAGTTCTGAATTTTTACCTGCTTACTTACTAACATGATGTAACCTGTCAGAGTTTTTCAGATGCCAGCAGAAGAGACAAGATTCCTGGGTCAGAGACAGGACTTAATTATTCACAGTATATCAGGCAGCATGAGCTTCATGTTCACATCAGTTTGCTTCCTACCTCTCTCAAGTTCCACAAAGGCAACCAAGTGGTGCCCAGATCGATGGTGCAGACCAAGTGGGTTCAGGTCCCAGATGAGGAGCCCTAAGTTTAGTGAGCCCTCAATTCCATAAGAGACTTCTAGCAAATCTGTCCAGTTGTTTGCCCTGGAGAGATATCGTTATTACCTTGGATGGGAAATAAGTCTGCCCTCTTTCCTGGAGAGAGACATTCTAAAACTGTTTTACCATATAAATATCCTTGAAAAGAGAGTCCTTACCTCTAGAAAGGTTTTCGCAATTGTTTTTTTTTTCCCCCAGAGCTTTAAAGCTTTAAAATTGTAAAACTTGGCTTAAGCAATAAAGTTTTAATCACACTAAAGATAAGAAGAATGTATGTCATGTGATGCCTTTCAGTTTACAAAATATTTTCCTATGCATTATTGTGCTCAATCATGTATAAGGTCAATAATAATGAAGCTGGATTTATTCTAGGTTTGTAGGTAATGATCCTTGTTGGTAGGAAGGGAGTCCATAATTGTTATGACAATATATATATTAAGGGTGCACCTGGCAATGGCGATTGTGGAAGTGTGTTTGTGTGTGTTTGTGTGTGTGTTCCTTACCAGGTCATTGTAAGACAAATATTATAAATTATCCACATACATGCACTGGTGACATTCTGGCTCTGTTTTTAATCAGCATTATTAAAACTGCACGACAGCAGGGCAGGGTTTCAGGTATAACTTAGAAATTAAAAATAGAGGTGCTGTATTTCAAAACACAAATATAAAACATTGGAAATAGAAAACAGGATTAAGAAATACTAAAATACTATCTCCACAGATGAAATTCCAGAGAGAACTGCAAGTTGGTGGCATTTCATAGAGATCTTTAGGCAGCTCATAGTTATCCTTAAGATTTTCCTTTCCCCTGTATACAATGGAATCAAAAGCAATGATAAATCAATAAAAGCATAGACTATTAATGTTGGAAGGGGAGTTACTATTGTGGCTCAGCAGGTTAAGAACCCACAGTGTCCATGAGGATGCGGGTTTCATCCTTGGCCTCACTCAGTGGGTTAAGAATCTGGCAAGCTGCGGTGTAGGTGACAGATTCGACTTGGATCTGGTATTGCCATTAGCTGTGGCATAGGTCAACTGATGCAGCTCCGATTTGACCCCTAGCCCAGGAACTTCCATATGTGGCAGGTGCAGCCCTAAAAAGAAAAAAAAAATAATGTTGGAAGGGCCTTATATAATCCTACAGCCCAGTGAAACTTGAACATTTGTTAGTGCATGACACTGGAATCAACTGAGAATCATTGAAATCTTAAAGGTATGATGAATTACTTGGCAGTGATTGTTCATAAATACATACATTTAAATATCTGTCTACTTTTAAACATATGTAAGTGTGATCATTTGTCCGAGATTCTTTGAATTGGAAATCAGGATACATCTCTTTTGTGTAAGAGTATTATTGTGTGAGTGCAGTATAGAATTTAAGAAAATGTTATACTCATAAGCTCTTATTAGATTACCCTTGTGGTAATTTGAATTTTTTCTTTTGTCCTTCCCTGTCATTGTGAGTCATTCCATTGACATAAATACGCAAATTAAGAGTCATCAGTAGAATTGCAAACTGGTTACTGAGGTTGTAAATAGGCATTGCCACTGTCCATAAAACTTCGTTGTCATTAGAAGGATCTCACCATTTATCTAGTGCATTACATGGCTGCCCAGGTAAGGTCTCTGCAGCTTAGTAGTCACTGTCAGAAAGATTAATAACAAAGCAAAAGAAACATCTCTCTCTTGTCACATGATTATACATCTCAGCTATCTTCTAGAGAAGTTGTTGTAAAGGACACCAAAACATTTTAGTCAATTGTTGACTAGTAGTTTAAATTTGAAAAGCATATTCCTTCAGAACTATATATATAGTCCATCTAAATGTAGCAATAACAATAGTAAATATTTATCAATATTAATTGTGCTGCAGACTATAGAAGATTCTTTACAGGAATTACTTCACTTAGTCTTTATGGCAATATTATAGGTAGATATCGATAATATCCCCGTTTTACAGATGACACTATTAAAGCACAGGGAAGTTAAGCAATTCGCCCAAGATCATCTACCTAATAAAAGACAGAGTCAGAATTTGAACTCAAGCCATTTCTCCTCAGGGCTCTAGTTCTTAAATGTTAACTCTATATAGTACTTTCATTCATATTAACTGTGTAAGAGTATTATTGTATAAAAGTATTATTGTGTGAATGCACTATAGAATTTAAGAAAATATGCAATTGATAAGATATGAGTAGCTTTTGATACTGCTTCTTCATTTCACTTAGGAAGAAAGTTTGGTCAAACACTTTCTTCTATCATTATTTTGTCAGAATAGGCTATGCTGTGCTGTGATAACAAATAAATCTCTAAATCTCAGTGGCTTAGGGGGAAAACTATTTCTCATTTACATGAGGTCAAGTGTTCTTTTCAAATTATGGCTCAGTCTGAGCTACTTCTGTGCTACAACTGTACCATGTTGAAGGTCTTTGCTTCTAGAGAGGGATAGCGTGAAGGGCATACCCCAACTTTTAACTACCTTTTTCTCATATTCCCATTAATGAAATCTCAGAACCACACTATAGCCTGGGAACTATAGTTTTCCTATGTGAAGAGAAAGAGGAGGCACTGTGGTAAATGCATTTTGTTTCTCCATAAGCATCAGACCACAGCTCTTTCTTACTTCTTCAGGATCACTTTTTTCAAGCCTGCTTCATTGCACAGAAGAAAACCATAGACAATGTGAGATTTCTAATGGTGCTGTTTAATTAAATGTTGAGGGGTGTCTACAAAGCCAGACTTGAATTTTCCACTGTGCAGAGAGTTGGAGCCCCTAACCCCTACATTTTTCAAGGGTCAGCTGTACTAATTTCTATTTAGTTGCCTATATGCATGTGTGTATGGTCTCATCTCACTAGTGCAGTTAATTGGAGCTGGGGAGTGTTCTCTATTTTCATTTATCCAAAACTGTTTCTCTTTCATTAAAACAGCTGTGGTTATTAGAGTGTGGAAAGATACAAGATAAGCTGTTTTCAAGGATACCTTTTCTTGAACCAAACTAGGTAGAATTTACCATTCATTCTCCTCTTTGTATCTCCAGTGTGTCCTGCTCATCCTTCCATCAGAGCACTGCCCGATTTCTGTCAGAATGACAGATACATTGAAGCACTTGAGAAGAGTGATATTTTTCAGTACAGGGTAGGTAGATGTGTATTTAAGTATAGATGACAGTACTTGATTCATAGATGTAGGAGTCGTCAGTTTGTCTGTGATGACTGAATTCATGTGTGTAAGTGAACCCAAGCAAGAGATGCACATGCGTGACATCCAACAAATTCAGGATGCAGTAAGGAGTGGTCTAGATTTCTGCTCGAAATGAAGTAGTTGAAATGAAGAAGTAGAGCTATATAAAAATGACAGTTTGAAGGAAGAATAACTTATGAGTGTAACACAGAATGACAAAAGCCAAGACAGCTGTTTCAATCAAGAAAATCTATATCTGTATTGAAGAAAAGCAATCTTAGAAATTAGTAAGATTGTTTTTCCCTCCGCAGTTATACTGAACTATTGAGACAGATTTTATGAATTCTATTTTCTTTGGGAATCTGTCTTGCCTTGAAAAAAAGTAGCAATTTAAAGAATCTTTCCTTGCTTGAAATTCATCATGTTGCTTTTCATTATAACCTTTCTTCTCCCATGTTGCACCAGAAATGCAAGCACTTGAATGTATCGCCTCTGAGTAGTAGAGCTAATTTTTCAATTTACATAAATAAATAACCTGCCAAAACTAATTACTTCTCTTCAAAATCTAAATACATTATTTCTCCTCTTTTTCCAGTCTGTCTTGTTTTAATTATTTTCACATCACTTGTCATTTTAGAAGCTGGTTTATACTAAAAAGGGATAATCGGATGTGTCTTACTGTTTTAATTTGGCTAATTAAGATTGCTGCTTTTGTCTGGGTGTCTGGAGACATACATTTACAGCCTGCTCATAGTCTGGGGTGTTGGGAGGAAGTGCAATCAAGAAAAAATTAAAATAGTCATATGTATTTATTTATATTTACATTTTAAATGACCATTTTCATTTCTTTCCTTGCCTCCTAAAGTCTGGTCTCTAATGCCCTAAGGACATTACAGGCAAGTCAAGGAAAGCTGGTCCAATCTTCTTTGTTCTCACAGTTCATTATTTCAGAATAAAGAATGCCTCAAATATTGCATGTGAGATTTCTACATCCTCTTAATGGTTTGAATCAAGAAAATTGTGAACAGAGCACATGACTGCTCTTGGGAAGCAGATGGTTAGCTGACTAGCCACACAATTCACTGGGTGTAATTGCCTGGTTATGAGAAAAATTATATAGCAGCACCTGGAAAGTGCATAGGAAGAAAGAACAGGTGGGAAAGGAGAGTTTTCTTTGTATGATCAATCTAGTTACTATGTTTAAGTGCTTAAATTTGTGTTCTTTAGTGTAGTGCCAATTTGGATTTATACAGCACACCATCTCCCAAAAGATAGTGGATTTTCTTTCATACTTTATCTCATTTATCTTTTCTACATGGTTATATAAAAATAATTGACCATCTTAGAATTCTTATTACTATTGGGCAACTAAAAGAGTTGCTCAGTTCATTACTGAATTCTAAATTTGCCATTAATTAGATGCTGTGTTGGAGTTCCCATTGTGGCTCAGCAGAAACGAATCTGACTAGTATCCATGAGGATGCAAGTTCGATCCCAGGCTTTGCTCAGTGGGTTAAGGATCTGGAGTTGTTGTGGTGTAGATCACAGACCTGATTAGGATCTGGAGTAACTGTGGCTGTGGCGTAGGCCAGCGGCTACCGCTCTGATTTGACCCCTAGCCTGGGAACCTCCATATGCTGTGGGTGCAGCCCTAAAAAGACAAAAAAAAAAAGAAAGATGCTGTGTCTAATCTGTAAAACTAAGCTACTCCTTGAATTTTTTAATGCTCTAAGAGGCAGATGATCTGCTTCCAATGGCAGAAGCATATATATATATATATATGTGTGTGTGTGTATATATATATATGTGTGTGTATATATATATATTATTTTTTTCTATTTAAGTGCAACGAAGATTAAACTCAATGGAGTGTACATATTATTTTTGAATAAAAACAGGTATAGGAAAATGAAGTTATATTTAGCTTGATTTCCTAAATTAATACAAGTAAAATCTATTGTTTAGGTAATATCTCTTTAATTATAAGAGTATTTGCTACAAAAAACTACCATAATTGTCAATTTAAATGTCTACCTGACATTTAGTTTATGAAAGAGAATATTTTAATTAATTTATTTCTGGTCATGGATACCTTCTTTTTTTTTTATTTTACAGTACTGTTATCTCATCAAATTTCCCCAACTGTCCCAATTACATTCTTTTTTTTTTACTAACAATGAATTTTATTTCAGTTATAGGTGTACAAAGATCATAAGTCAATTTGATAGATTTTGTGTCCTAAACCCACAGTGCATTCCCCCACCCCCCAGATTGTCTTATTTGAAAAACCAAGGTTTTCCAGAATCTGTGAGTCATTGTCTGTTCTTCAAATAAGTTCATTGTGTCTCTTTAGTTTCCACATGTAAGCATTGGGTGTTGCTGTCTAATTGTCTGACTGGTTCCACTTCGTATGATAATTTCTAGGTTCATCCATGTTGCTATAAATGTTGTTATTCCGTTCCTTTTAATGGCTGAGTAATATTCCGTTGTGTGTATGTACCAAATCTTCCCTATTTACTCCTCTGTCGATGGGCATTTATGTTGTTTCCATGTCCTGGCTTCTTCCCTCTCTAGCTGCTTTAGGTGTAAAGTTAGGTTGTTTATTTGAGCTTTTTCTTGTGTCCTGAGGTAGCCTTGTATTGCTGTATACTTTCCTCTTAGTACTGCTTTTGCTGCATCCCAGAGGTTTTAAAGTGTCGTGTCTTTGTTGTCATTTGCTTCTAAGTATTTTTTAATTTCCTCTTTGATTTCTCCAGTGATCCATTGGTTTTTTTCTTGTTTTTGTATCCATTCAGCTAGTCTATGTCTTTTGGTTGGGGCATTCAGTCCATTAACATTTAAGGTAATTACCGATATATATGTTCTTATTGCCATTGTATTAACTGTTTGAGGTTTTTGTTGCTCTCTCTTTTTTTTTTTTTTTTACCCTGAAGTTTTGATATAGGAGTCTATATACAAATGAGATTGTTTTAAGTTGTTGGTTTTTTAATTTCATGTGTGTCTCCAGTGACCTACATTTGTGCTCTCTTCTCACGATTTGTGATTTTGGTAGCATAGTTGTGCATGGATGATTTAGTATCTTTACTGTATGTATGCCTTTCCTGGTGAGCCTTGTCATTTGTGGTGTTTTTGTTTCTGGTTGTGGCCTTTTCTTTTCTGACTAGAGAAGTTCCTTTAAGATTTGTTGTAAAGCTGGTTTAGAGTTGCAGAAATCTCTTAGCTTTTGCTTATCTGTAAAGGTTTTGATCTGTCCTTCAAATCTGAATGTGAGCCTTGCAGGGTAAAGCAATCTTGGTTGGAAGTTTTTCCCTTTCATCACATTAAGTATATCATGCCACTCCCTTCTGGCCAGCAGAGTTTCAGCTGAAAAATCTGCTGATAACCTTATTGGGGTTCCCTTGTATGTCATTTGTTTCTTTTCCCTAGCTGCTTTCAAAATTTTCTCTTTGTCTTTAATTTTGGTCATTTTGATTAATATGTGTCTCGGGTGTTCGTTCTTGGGTTTATTTTATATGGTACTCGTTTAGCTTCCTGGATTTGACTGAGTGGTTCCTTTCCCATATTAGGGACGTTTTTGAATATTTTTTCTGTCCCTTTCTCTCTCTCTCCTCCCTCTGGCACCCCTCTAATACAGATGTTGGTGCGTTTAACATTATCCCTGAATTCTCTAAGACTATCCCCACTTCTTTCAATCTTTTATCTCTTTTCTCTTCTGCATTAGTGATTTACACTAATCTGTCCTCCACCTCGCTGATTCATTCTTCTGCCTCCTGTATTCTACTCTTGGCAGGTTCTAATTAATTTTTTTATTTCAGGTATTGTATTTTGCATCTCTTCTTGTTTAATTTTTACATCTTGTATTTCTTTGCTCAGTGTTTCCCATAAATTATCAATCTTTGCCTCCAGTTTATTTCCAACATCTTGCATCATCTTCAGCATCAACAGTCTAATGTCTCTTTCTGGGAGGCTGATAATCTCATCACTGAGCTGTTTTTCTGGGGTTTTTTCTTTCTCCCTTATCTGAGTTATAGTTTTCTGTCTTTTCATTTTTATAGGTTTTGGTGTGGTGACCTTTTTGCCGACAATAGAGTTGTAGCCTCTCTTACTTCTGGTGTTTGCCTCCCCTGTGGCTAAAGTTGGTATGGAGGAGCCTTGCTATATATAGCCTTTCCAATGGGAGGAACTGATGCCTGCCACCTGGTAGGTGGGGTTGATTCCTATCCCTCCAGTGGGTGGGGCTTTGTCTCTGAATGAGATTGGAGGCTGGCTATGTGCCTGAGGGGTCTTTAGGAGGCCTGTTTACTGATGGGTAGGGCTGTGATCCCACCCGGATAATTGTTTGGCCTGGGGCTTCTCAGCGCTGATGATTGGGACCAGATTTTCCCAGAAATGGCCCCCTCCAGAGAAATGCAGGCTGATGAATGTTCCCGAGAGCTTCACCTCCAATGCCCTTCCCCCATGACAAGCCACAGTCACCCCTATTTTCCCAGGAGATACTCCAAGAATTGCAGTCAGGTTCCACCTGGATTCCTATGGAGACTGCTTTGCCCTGGGACCCAGTGCACGTGAAAGTCTGTGTGTGTCTTTCAAGGATGGGGTTTCTGTTTCCCCCAGTCCTGTGGAGCTCCTGCACACAAGCCCCGCTGGCCTTCAATGCCAGATGCTCCGGGGGCTCTTTCTCCCTGTGCCCGACTCCCAGGTGTGGGGTTTTGACAGGGGGCTCAGAACTCTCAGTCCTGCTGAGTCTCTGTGATGCAGTTACTTTCCAGTCTGTGGGGCTTCCCACCCGGGAGGTATGGGGTTGCTTCTATCACGTAATCGCCCCTCCTACCTCTTGATGTGGTCTCCTCTTTGTCTTCTGGAGTAGAATATATTTTTGGAAGTTTACAGTCCATTTGGTTGAAGGCTGCTCGGCATTTGGTTGTAGTTTTGTTGTTTTTCGGGAGAGAAGTTGAACTCCAGTCCTTCTATTCCGCCATCTTAATCCAATCCTCCCTTATTTCTTGATTTTATGTTTGTAAAACATCTTCCTTCTGTTCTTGCAAGTACATTTTGGGACATTCTTTACATTAGGTAGATCTTGAAACTAGTTGGTAACGTTGGTACTTAGGAACAAATTAAAGTGAGTCTGGTAGTACATCAAACAAAAAATAATAGTGTTGACCATCACATGACAGACATTATTCTTGGTGCTTCATAGGTATATTCTCATTTAAACTTCAGATCAGTCTATAAAGCATTATTACTATTATTACTATTATAGTTTTATACATGAGCTTCCTGAATCTCAGAGGAGTTATATGACTTGACAACACACACATTTTGTAAATTTGTGGAGCCAGAATCACAGTTTGAAGCTGGAGACACAGACTTCTGTCATGCTGCCTTCTATGTGCTATACTGACTAGGATCCCAAAGTGGAATCCTTGTTCATCACATTAAGCTCACTCAGTGAGAAATTAGAAGAACCCAATGCAGTGCTCTATTTTGAAATACTATAGACAGTGAAATTCCCATATCTAGTCTTCCTTTCTAAATAGAATATTCTAAAAAGAATGTTCTTTGAGCCTTTTTAAAGAAATCTTTTTTTTTTTTTATTTGTCTTGCTGTCATTTTAGAGCTGCACCGGCGGCATGTGGAGGTTCCCAGGCTAGGGGTCTAATCGGAGCTACAGCTGCCGGTCTGTGCCACAGCCACAGCAATGTGGGATCTGAGCTGTGTCTACAACCTACACCACAGCTCATGGCAATGCTGGATCCTTAACCCACTGAGCGAGGCCAGGAATTGAGCCTGCAACCTCATGATTCCTAGTCGTATTTGTTTCTGCTGAGCCACGATGGGAACTCCCTAAAGAAATCTTTTAAATTAAAAAAAAAAAATCCCTGTAGGTCAAGGAATATAAAAAGATGAAAGGAAAATGATAGAATGAAATAACTCATTTTCACTGTTTTAATGTTTCAAACTTTGACTTCCTTAATTGACAGCATCTTGAATTACTGGCACTTCTGAGCACTTTGTAAATTATACATAAAGTTTGTAAAAAGGTTTAAGTCATGTGCATATGCATAGACCAAGTTTAATACATTAGTTAAGTGAACTCTCCATCATCTGTTTATGGCTTCGAGTTGTACAGTGTCGTTTGGATTGTGAATCCTAATGTTAAAAAAGTTTTTTAAGGTAAAATCTCATACAGATGTAAAATGAATACAAGTTAAATATTTTATTTAACTTTTTTAATGAGGGAGTCAGATGTTTAATAAAGTCAAAGATGCACAAATTTATATGAAGTAAAGCAGTAGTAAATACACCTACAAATAGAAGAAAACTGTCTTTTTCTACTAGGGGCAAAAGGGGCTTCAGCTGAACTTCCCCCAGACAGAATTTATTTGCATTTCCATAGATGAGATTATTTTGCATTGTTACTCCTGTCTGCAATGGAGTAACAGTATTTGTAAAACAGCTCCAAGGCAACGAAGAGCTACAATCAGGTAACCTAGAAAGGTGTGCTCTAAACAATTCATAGTTTTCTTATGCATGATGGACTTGAGTATAGACACCTGGGGCTGTCCACATGTAAATGGTAGAGATGATTTTACAGGTACACAAAATAATCTATTAGAGACTTCTGCCAAAGCAAATTCTGTAAGGATTATTTCTGCAGGAGAATAAAAGCATAAATAAAGAGATTGCTGAAAGTAAAGGAGTTTTCACTATAAAGAATTTAAGATGAGTATAAAAACTTCAAGAGAAAGATAAATATCAGCATGTTATTTGCATGATAAATATCATCATGGGCTACATGTTACCTGATTGCAGCCATGGGCTTTGAAGATGTCATCCAAGAGAAAGAAAGTTGGTCGTAATTAGATAGTTTATCTTTGAAAATTTTTGGTATACCCTTACTTGTTGGAAGATCATTTGGTAGAAAGATCATTAGAGGAGTTCTCTTGTGGTGTAGTGGGTTAAGGGTCTAGAATTGTCACTGCTAGAGTGATTTAGGTCACCGCTGTATTACTGGTTCAAACCCTCACCCTGGGAACTTCTGTATGCTGCTGGCACAGCCAAAAAGAAAAAAAAAAGAAAAGAAATATCGTTAGAGAATGTCTGGCAAATAGGAGAAACCAGGGCTCCATTTATGAGGCAGGACGTAGGGTCATGTTTTGCTGCTGATGACTTTCCTTTGAAATATTAAATTAATAGATGCCATCCTAGCAGTACCCACAACAAGATGCTAGGAAATACAAAACAGTAATTTTGTGCTCTCTTTTCTGAATAGGTCACAAAAGGCAGAAGAGTGGCAAAGCTTGAAATCTTTGTACTTGGCTATAGGCAGCTTCGATGGAAAGACTCAGTTTTAAAGAAGGTCAGGATGAGGACAGCTCTGAGAATTCCACATTTATCAAATTTGATTTTCTGGACCTGTCACTGCTCACACAGGATTATTTAGTCTCTCACTCTTAGACACAGACTTAGTTTTCTAGAGAAATGAGATAGAATTCTGGCCTTACTGCTCCTCTTCTTTAGCAGAGAATGAATATCTGTCTTCTGAGGCTATAAATATAAAAGTAGCATCTAGACAAATACCATTAACACACATGCTGTATTGCTAGAAAATAGGTATTAGTAATTCTGCTTAAATTGCTAATAAACATATTGGTTAAAATTCTTGATGAACAGTCAGATCATCTTAAGCTCATTCTAAGAAGCAATATACATTTTCTATTTGATTTGAGGCTTACAGGACTAGTAAATTTTTATTGCTAAAGCATGGCAAGTTGACTTTATTTATGAAATAATACTTTCTGATGACACAGATGTGATGAAGAGTAGCAAAGATATCTTTCTGTTTCAAGGGCCATACCAAAGCTCTTTTTTATACAGTTCAGGCGGAAGAGGGATGACTTTTGACCATATTATTCCACCTCATTCTCCTCTGGAGTTTTCTTCAGGGTAGCCTCTGGAAATTGAAATCATCTGTATTAGTGTGCTTCTAGAATATTCTCTTCATCTCTGGGGACAATGGCAAAAGGAGACAAATTTGTCCACATGCACTTAAAGATGTAAATATTTTAGCAGTTCTCTATTTGCAAACATCACCTTAGTTAAAAAGTGGAAGCTCTTACATAGTTTTATTTCTCCAAATGGTTTTCACTGA
Source organism: Catagonus wagneri (assembly GCA_004024745.2). NCBI lineage: Eukaryota > Metazoa > Chordata > Mammalia > Artiodactyla > Tayassuidae > Catagonus > Catagonus wagneri. The sequence continues at coordinate 14,072,062 of PVHT021183631.1, forward strand.
AAACGCCATTATTTTTTAATTACTTCTGTTTCCACATTACTTCTTACCTTTGCAGTCTCCCACTTTCGAGTCTCCCTTAGCATATAAATATCTCGTAGATGCATATCATCCACTCCACTCTGTTGTCCACTCTGCATCTGTCCTGCCACAAAGAACGAAGTAAACTGGGGAAGGGATATGAGAGGAGAAAATTCCAGACTTGTCCAGTAAGAAATACAGCAAAGCCAAGTTGACTAAATTGAGCAGTCTCCAATACAAGCTGTTGTAGTATATCTTGTCTTGGATTTTTGTATTAAACAAGTTTTTCACCTTTCACGAGCTATGTAAGTCACCTTTGACTAACATCTGAAATCAGTTTTGCTTACTTCTGCTTTTTTTTAATGGATTTTATTGTACTCGTCACGTTTGAAAATATATTGTTATTGTTCAGAGCTTTTAGACTATGAGCAAAAAAGGATTATAAAATGAAGTTGTAGCTGTTTTGGAGGTATTCAATCTTTAGGATTTCATACTGGCTTTTAGAAATCTGGCTATTGACTAGCCTTCTTAGATAAAATATTCACCTAAACTCACTGCAAAACACAATTCACACAACATAAGCTTAGCTACTGAGGCTTGAGAATATTTCTTAGGGTTTCTCAATATCTCTATTAATGTAAAAATTTCCTTAAGGTTCTTATTATCTTGGTTTGTGCAAAAATGGATTCTACAGGTAATAACACCAGTTTTGATAAGTAAGTGTTAATATTTACACAAACTGCCTTTACAATTTAAGTTTTTCTTACCCAAAAGACATTTTAACCTCATTTCATATAATCAACATTAAATACAATGGCATTCTTATAAATAGAAACCTTCTTTGAGGCATTTAAAACATATTAATGTAAAGAGCATGGGATACAGAACTAAGTATCGTATATATCTCCCTGCTAAGAATGCATATTAGCAAGGAAATACCTTTTAGATTCAGGAAGACATAGGTAAGAATTCTCCTTGACTTTATAACTCGTGTGTGTGTGTGTGTCTTTTTAGGGCGGCACCCATGGCATATAGAAGGTTTAAGTTCCCAAGCTAGGGGTCAAATTGAAGCTACAGCTGCTAACCTACACCACACCTACAACAACATCTGTGACCTGCACCACAGCTCCTGGCAACGCAGGATCCTTAACCCACTGAGCAAGGCCAGGGATCGAACCTGTGTCCTCATTGATACTAGTAAGTTTCGTTACTTCTGAGCCATGACGGGACTACCTAACTTCACTTTTAAAAATGTTTCCTTCTGCATAAAATGAGAGGCATAGTGCAATTTTCCATGTTCTTGAGGTTTGGAGAGGTAAGTTAATAGCATATATTACTTCAATAAGCAAGGTGGAGAAGTACTTAAAAAAACACAACAGTCAGTCTGGGCCATATGGAAATATGGAGGTGGTGGAGGCTGAGTGTAGAGATGGCCATGAGGTCTCCTGGATCTCAGTGTAAAGCTTTCCATTCTTCTAATTGTAATAAAATTCACCTTTGTATTATTCTGAGGGAGAATTTTTCAGAAATAGTGCAGGATAACATTACTGTATATGGCTGTCATTATTTTTAGGTTATGAATTTCATTCTGCTTCTTACATTAGAACCTCTCCCATAAAACGATTCAATAAGTGCATTCATGTCAAAAAAAAGTAGTAAATCCATTTGGTACTTGAAGACCAATTAACTGAAAAATGTAAAGATTCTAAATAATACTCAAGTTTTGCAAGCCATCCTAATGATATGAAGAGGTGAGCTGGAAAGTGTTGTCTAAACTGAACCTCCAAATTTATCCTATTTAAAAAAAAATTAATGGATGGGGATGTTTGGTTTATGAATGGGAAAGGACCTGAAGCGAGAGAGATTTTCTCATCTTGGAGATTCTGTGCAGACACTTTGCCTCCCCAGCAGCCACTCCCTCTTCATCTTTCGTAACAGAATTTCAGTCGTGAATGAGCTGGAAATGGGTCCAGATGCAGGCACTAGATGATGCTTGATCATCCCCATTTTCCAAGCAGATGCATAGAGAGATAGATGTGTAACGCTGTTGTGATCAGTGAGACCAAATCCAGTATCTGCTGGGAGATTACAAGGAAGGCTCTTGCTTTCCTTATAGGAGGCTCTGAGAGGGCTGGCACCACCCCTTTCCTCTTTCTCCCTGAACAGTGATGTGATTTCTTTTAAGCCAAGGCAGCTATTTTTCAGCCTTCCCTTACAAGCACGAGGCTGAAAACAAGCCTGCAGTGGATAAGAGTATAGAATAATCATCTTAGTCCCACACGACAGTTACTGAACCACCAGCAACTGCCTACTGAGAGGCTGATGGTGTATATGAGGACAAAACCCATTTTTAAAGACTCTGTTAGTTGAGTTTTCCATTTTATGTCCATAAAAGTAATTTTAAATTGTATGGACTCTCTAATGCCTTTTCTTTTTCTTTCTTTCTTTCTTTTTTTTTATCTTTTTGCCTTTTCTAGGGCTGCATCTGCGGCATATGGAGGTCTAGGGGTAGCTGTAGCCACCGGCCTATGCCACAGCCACACCAACGCGGGATCTGAGCTGCGTCTGCAACCTACACCACAGCTGATGGCAATTCCAGATTCTTAACCCACTGAGTGAGGCCAGGGATCAAACCTGCAACCTCATGGTTCCTAGTCGGATTTGTTAACCACTGAGCCACGACGGGAACTCCTCTAATGCCTTTTTGATATTTTAATCAAAATTATAAAAATCCCATGGATTTACACCCAGAAACTCATTTGGTCCTCATGATAAGACCTCAGAAATAAGTTACTCTGTCAAGTTTTAAAGTAGGAAATGTAAAATTAACGATATTTAGGAAATTTCTCAAAATTCCAAAATTAATAATGGCAGGGGTGGGCTGAAACTGTTGGAGGGTGGCAAAGAGAAGGCGTGACTGTCAGTTGACCTGTGAGCTGGATGCGGGGAGTCAGGATCTCCTAATCCCCTTCTGTCTTTGGAATATGCACACTGTCCATCTTTTCCACAGTGGGAGACTCTTTCAAGGATACATCTTTCAAAGAGCACTGTATTGTTGAGACCATCTGGACTGGGTATGTGATTGAGCCCCACTGTGGCCTCTATATGAGCTTTTAAGGTTCTGGAGACCTCTTCATCTTGAGGCTGCCCACAACAAGCCTCATATGTAAGTTCCTTTGCTTATTAAACCTGCAACCTACCAGCTGGAGTGGTCTTGCCTCTTTCTTCAGTTTCTCCTTGCCCTCTGTATATGAGGGGGCCAGTTTTGAATTTCACTTGAGGAACTCCTCGGTTTGCAAACTAACAGAAATCTGAATATTTTCATGCCAAGTTCTGTGCTCTTACTCTAGTGTTTTACTGAGTCCCATGATGTGCTCTTATCATTCCTGGGATGACATGGTAACATAGAGTAAACAATCTTAGGTCTAACCCTCTCCTGTGTTTTATTCACTCACTTATATTTTTATATATGTGAGGAATGGAAAGCTCTCTCCAGTTTTCTGAATGTCTTTCTACTTGATATGTTAAAAGAATAGGATTTTGTTAGTTTATAAGTCATGTTTTTAGGAATATTTCTACCTTGTACATTATGTTCAAGGAACAGAAGGAAAAAAAATAAAGTGCAGCTGAGCAATCCAAAAAATTAAGAACGTTATGGTTTCCTTCCTTCAAAAGAGATGCAGCAAAGTAAGCAGTACAAGCTCCATTACCAAAATAGCATATTTATAAAAGATCATTTAAAAAAGAGAGAAAAAAGATAATGAAAAAGGCCTTTTTTTGAAGTTTTATTGACAAGGTTATATACAAATCAGAATGCTCCCTAGAAATGTCACCTGAGTGAAAAAAGGACAAGTGGCCCTTTTCAGGTTAAAGGGATTAAAATTGCAAGTTGGATCACCGCAGACTCTCACAAATTTTGCAGCATGTTACCATGAGTTGAGTGTGCAGGAAAGCTAACAAGCATTTTAAAGTGGCAGAGAATTTAAATATTCTTTTGTAAGCTGAAGAGAGAGGCTCAAGAATTGTAGTTTATTACTTTAGAGATAGTAAAAAGCCAAAGAGGTGGAGAAAGCAAGTATAGTTCACCTCTTTTTCTCTGGTAAGAAGCAAAAGAATTTCTAAGAGGGCTGGGTTCTGAGTGCTTTAGCTAACTCTTAGGACCACACAGGTTTTTAAAGGTGACATCTCTCCTGGATGTATTAAATAACTATTATCTTCTTTTGTTCTGCCAATATGTAGATCGATGTGAAGGTTCAGGTTACCTCCACAAGTTCTTGGGTTTTTACCAGATCCTCTTTACCCTCTTTGCGGTGTTGGGTTCAACAGCTTTCCTCTTTCTAGGTAAGGAGTCCTTATATTCAGTACCGTGGACTTTTGACTTGGACACTGCCTTCCTTTTATTTCACAAATTGCCCCAAATGACTCTAGGGTTCACTCTTCTGGTTGCCCCTGAATATGTGAGATAGGAACTTCCTAGCAGTAAAACAAGACAATAAACAGGATTATCTAAAATGTGTTTATTGGGATCATTTCCCATTCATCTTGATTCAGGGTGCTTTTAGTGCTGCTTCCATCTGAAGGAGCATCCTTCTGTAAGCCTTGCTTTTCCTCCTGTAGGCGGGCAGAGGACAGCAGAGCAGCCAACACACAAAACTGCTGTTTGTGCATGGTTAGAGACGGTGGTGATTCAATAGCATCCTGGGCATTCCACATCCATGAAATAGGAATTGGGGCTCTGCACCAGATGCTTCTTGTGTTTCCTCTTCTCCTCTTCTGGAGAGGGATGAAGGAGATCCATTGTGAGAGGCATGTTCTCATAGGGTCGTTGTTACTACCAGAATGCAAGACCTATTTATTAAGAATAAAAGTTTGAGGAAATACATCCTGGGAACTCTGGAGTCATTCAGAGCAACCCATTTAAAATTGGAAACAACTTAAATCTGAAGGAAAGTGTTAAATCAATTATGACACATTAAAAATTAATGACATAATGATGGCCATTTACTATGTGCAAGGCAGTGTGTGAGGATTAAGGTAGAAGTGGTCATTATAGAATTTATAAGTGATGAATTTTGTGTCATTAGGTTCATGGTCTCTGCTATCCTAGAATTTTGTCTTAGTGCATACATATTTTGGGTTATTATCATTTATTATCCCTTTTATCTTTTAAATGTTCTTCTTCATTCTGTTATTCTCTACCTTAAAGTCTACTTAAAGTCTACTTTGTTTAATATTAACATAGCCACTCTAACTGTCTTGTGCTTACTGTTTGCATGGGATAGCTTTTTCCATTCTTTTATTTTCAATTTATTTGGGTATTTATATTTAAAGTGCATTTCATGTAGAGAACATACAGCTAGGTCTTGGTTTTTACCAAAATAATTCTAATAATTTCTGACTTTTAATTGGCATGTTATTTTACTTGTATTTAATATAATTACTGATGTTTTAACTTAAATATACTTGCTATTTATTATCATTTTTTTTCTTTTACATTTTGACCACCTGTTTCTTCTTTCCAGACTTTGTTGGAGTTATTAGGCATTTTTTAATAGTGCATATTGTTTGTCTGTGGGATTTTGTACCTCCTATTATTTTATTAATTATGGCTTTAGGGCAGAGGTTCTCAATCAGGGGTGGTTTTGCCTCAACAGGGGCCATTTGTCAATCTCTGAAGATATTTTTTAGTTAGAAATTAGTGGGGAAGGGCTGCTATTGGCATCCATTTGTAGAGGTCAGGAATCATACTTAGAAGCTTTGGAAAGACCCTGCCACCACGAGGCATCCCACTCCAAATGTCAATTCTGTCAATGCTGAGAAACCCTGCTAACAACACACAACTGACTAATAACTTTATATTTTCTTTTGAGAACAGTGACTACCTAACAAATGAATTAGCTTCTGTAGGTTGCAGAAATGGTTAAATGTTGGCATAAGATACCCAGGTCTCAAGAGTTATTTCTCTCATAACCTGGAATCAATATCATATAGCATTAATGTTTTTGGAGCCGAGAGGAAAAGCACAATATTCTAGTCCAAATTTCTCATCTTAAAGATGACTGAACCAAAACCCACATGGCAAGTTGATTGGTCTTACCAAATATACTCTCTCATGATGAAGTTTGGATAAATATTAGTCATTTTCACTCAGAAGTTTATCACAAGGAATGTATTTAACAGGTAGCTAGTTACTTACAGAAATTCTCAAGACAATTTTCTAGAAAAATATAAATTGCAAAATACTGAATCAAGAAGAAGTTTAAAATCCGAAAAGACCAGTTCTTGTACTCCCTCAAAATATTTAAACTGTAGATAAGCTATGGTCTATTTTATACAAACTGTTCCAAAGCAAATAAAAAATGTAAAACTACCCACACTGTTGCAATGGTAGTATAATTCTGTGTCGGTTTGAATTCTCTAGAAGTAAGAGCCTAAGCCAAAATTTATGTGCCAGCACTTTATTGAGGATATAATTCTAGGTAAAGAAAGGATAAAAGATAAAGGAAGAAGAGGGAAATATATAAAGCCAATTCAAGGTGGCATGCTACTAAGCTTGCAACACACCAGTAAACCTCCAAAATAATACTGCATTGGCTTGATTTCACTGGAAGTTCCTAGACTGTCTTAACAAAACTATGTCTGGGAGCAGTTCTTCAGAGGAGGGAAGGTCAACTTAGCTATCTTCCAGTCTTTACCAGCTCCTGTCTCTCATTAGGTAAAGTCCTCTCTCTTGAGACTTTAAGTCTTCTATACTTCTGGATTTTTCTGGCAGTTACTAAAGTGGTCAGAACCTCTGTGAATATGGCCAGGTCAGAGCTGAATGCTAGAGCTGCTACAGCTTCCACCAAGGTGGGGGAGAGGAAGGCATGTCGAAACTCAATACTCACTCCTGGGGGAAAGCAGGCAACTAGCGTCTTAGGAGGTGAGACAACTGCCATGGAAGGCAGGGCTTTATGACTTAGGATTGTTTAGATCTGTTGCTGGGCCCTTATGCAGCCTTTATAGTCATAAAGCCATAGGACAAGCAGCTGAGGTGCTATTTTTACAAAAACCATTGATGAAAACATATTTCATAAAGTATAAGCAAAATAAATCTAATAGAATAAAATTATATAGTGATGTAGTATGGAATTTTTTTAATTAAAAATTTTTTATTAGAGTATAGTTGATTTACAGTGTTATATCAGTTTCTGCTATACAATCATAGTGACCCAGTCATACATATATATACACATTATTTTTCTCATACTGTCTTCCATCATGTTCTATCCCAAGAAATTGGATATAGTTCCTTCTGCTGTACAGTGGGATTCATTGCTTATCCATTCTAATGTAACAGTTTGCATCTATCAACCCCGAACTCCCAGTCCATCCCACTTCCTCTCCACCCCACCTTGGCCACCACAAGTCTGTTCTCTATGACCATGAGTTTGTTTCTATTTTGTAGATAGTTTCATTTGTGCCATATTTTAGATTCCACATATAAGTGCAAATTGTCAATGAACAGTTGAAAAGATACTAAACTTCTTTACTAATTATATAATGGCAAATTAAAACCCAAGAATATACAAATGTTTTACCTATCCTACTTGAAAAATTTAAATTATTGATGATAATCAATGCCCATAAGAACTTGGGTAGTCAGGTACTCTCATTCTCTTCTGGCAGAAATGTAAATAGCTACCATTATTTCAAAAAGTGATTTGAGAAATATTTTTTTTTAAAGAGAAGAAAATACATGTAACAGCTTTACTTCCAGAAATTTGCCCTGCACAGAAACATAGAAATATATATACAAGTTGTATATAAAGGGACAGTCATCGTATTTTTTTGTATAATTACAAAATACTAGAAAAATCTAAATAACGTATATCAAGAGAGAAATAGCTAAATGAATTATGGTATTATGAAGTACTATACAAAAGTTTAAGAAAGAAACACAGAGAGATGAAAAAGTGCTTAGTACATAGTGTCAAGTAAAATGAAAGTAGAACAATATGGATAAGTTCATTAAAAATCGTCCTAAATACAGACACACTTTGGAGATTTTGCAAATTCAGTTCCATACCACCAAAATAAAGTGACTGTCCCAATAAAGCAAGTTACCTGAAATTTTCAGTTTCCCAGGGCATAGAAAAGTTATGTCTATGCTGTGCTGTAGTCTGTCAAGTGTTGCAATAGCATTATGTCTAAATAAACAATGTCCATACCTTAATTAAAAAAAATATATATATATATATATATTTTTTTTTTTTTGTCCTTTTATGGCTGCACCCACAGCATATGGAGGTTCCCAGGCTAGGGGTATAATCGGAGCTGTAGCCACCAGCCTACGCCACAGTCACAGCAATGTGGGATCCGAGCCATGTCTGTGACCTACAACACAGCTCACGGCAACGCCAGATCCTTAACCCACTGAGTGAGGACAGGGATTGAACCTGAACCTCGTGGTTCCTAGTCAGATTCGTTAACCACTGAGCCATGACAGGAACTCCAAAAAATACCTTACTGAGAGTTCCCATGGTGGCTCAGTGGTAATAAACTTGACTGGTATCCATGAGGATGCAGGTTCAATCTGTGGCCTTGCTCAGTGGGTTAAGGATCTGGCGTTACTGTGAGCTGTGGTGTAGGTTGCAGATGTGGCTGGGATCTGGCATTGCTATGGCTGTGGCATAGGCCTGTGCTTACAGCTCCAATTCGACCCCTAGCCTGGGAACTTCCATACAGGTGCAGCCCTAAAAAGAAGACAAAAAAAACCCTTTATTGCTAAAAATACTAACAGTCATCTCAGTCTTCAGTGAATTGTCGCAGTAGTAACAGCAAAGATCACTGATTACAGAGCACCAAAATAAATACAATAATTCTGAAAAAGTTTGAAGTTCTGTGAGAATTACCAAAATGTTACACAGAGACACAAAGTAAGCAAATGCTAATGGAAAAATGGTGGCAGCAGACTTAATGCAGGCTTGCCACAAAGCTTCAATTTCTAAAAAACACACTATCAGCAAAGTACAGTAAAGCAGAGTTCAATAAAATGAGGTATGCTTGCATTTGTATATACTTCATATTCATAAATATGGAGGCAGTTATCTGAATGGAAATGCTCTAGATCCTTATCAGTGCTTAATTTGGGGAGGATGGTGGATTAGAGAGTTTGGAAATATGTGGAAAGGAATGTTTTAAAAACTTTTTTTTAAATTTGAATTTTTGTTAAATGAGCATACCTAGAAACATTTATTTCATAATTAAAAATTTAGCAATCCAATAAACCAAACACACACATAAAAGAAAACCCAAGAAACACTGTGATCCAAACACATTGCTTAGCTACGGTGACAGCCCTGAACTCAGGCCTTTGGCTTTTTCTTTTTGGGTTTCCTTACCACTCCAAACTGCTATGGATTCTAATTGGGATAAAGGCATTTTCTACTCATTTGGCTTTTGAGGAATGAAGATTGAGCACATTTATATTATTATACTAACACAGCTTCTCAAACAAAAACATACTCAAGTTCCTTCAATTTTATAAAGAACAAATATTTTTTCTATTATTCCACTCTCCCTTACTGCTCATGGGCCTTTTAACTAAAACAAAACATTTATGTTTGTTTTGGTTTTATGTCAGATAATGTTTCTAATATGTCACATTTTTTACTCTGCCTTTGGTCTACTTTCCCAGTCCACTCTGATCATTGTAGATAATCTACAATGAGTGTTTTAATTGAGACAACTTCAAAACCAGAGCCCTCTGTGTGAAGATCTGAGCCATCACTATCAAGTTGCCTCTTGAAGCATTAATTTGTCTGCTTTAATTTCCTTTTATGATATTATTAACAACCACATGCTTTCATGTTGAAATTGTGTTTCTTTTGTGCTGATTCTGTTCTCTTAGGTCCCGTACTAACAAACGCATGTTGCCCTCCCTTCTGAGCTTCTTTCTCTTTCACACTCCCATCTTCCCTCGTTTCCTGTGTTCCTTTTATTAACATTGCCTTAGTCTCACCTGAGTGCCCATGCTCTGCAAGTCAAGAGCCTGGACATTTCACTGATCAAAAGACCTTCATCATTGGTTATCTCATCTATCAATTTACCACAACTAATGGCCTGGACACTTGCTTGGTGATCTACTTTAAGTAATCCATTCACAAATTCTGCTCCATTATTTCAATACCACCTACTTTCCTCCTCCCTCCCAACTAAGCATCCATCTGCAGACTTATTACCCTGTTTCCTGTTGGACACATGCTGCTATAGACTATGCACCCTGCCAAGTTTAATTACTGTGCTCAAACCTTCTCTCCATGTTGATGATGCTTCAATGATTTTACCAGTATTCCATCTCCTTTCAGCAACATGAGTGGTTTTATCTAGTCTTTCTCCTTATAGTTCTGCTTCTCTAAGATTTCCATACCCTCTTTTCAGGAAGAGTGATGAGAGTAAAAAGTGAGACCAGGTAAAATGTTACCCTTTCCACTACACATCTCTTTTCGTGCATCTTTATATTTATGGATTTAATAAGGTCTTAGTCTTGATGACTTTTCAGTAGCCTTGGGATCTATTAAAGAGTGAAAATGGTTTCTCTCTTGCCCTTTGAGTAAGTAAAAATATGACTGCCTAAATGCTAATGGTCATCTTTATGACTGCTGATGAAGCACGAAGCAGGAAGAACACAGACACACTTTAAAATGATCATTCACATCTGGAAAGCTCCACAATGCTCAATTCCTTATGAATCTGTTTACTGTGGAACATACGTATTCAAATAAAAATTTGCAAAAACCTCTCTGTGGTAGGCAATTAATGCCCCTCCATGAAATCCTAATCTAAGGGACCTATGACTATGACACCTTACATGACAAAGGGACCTTGCAGATGTGATTGAGTGCAGGATTTTGTAGAATTTCCCTTCTGGCTCAGTGGTAAGGAGCCGTCCTAGTGTCCTTGAAGATGTGGATTCTATCTCTGGCCTTGCTTAGTGGGTTAAAGATCTGGTATTGTTGTGAGCTGTGGTAAGGTAGCAGATGTGGCTTGGATCTTGAGTTGCTGTGACTGTAGCGTAGGCTAGAGGCCACAGCTCTGATTCAACTCCTAGCCTGGGAACGTACATATGCCGCTGGTGCTGCTCTAAAAAAAAAAAAAAAAAAAAAAATTCAGGAGTTTAAGGTGAGGAGTTTTTTATATTATTTAGGTTAGCTCTATGTAATCACAAGGGTCCTTATATGTGAAAGAAGGAGGCAGCAGAATCAGTGTCTTAGCCATTTAATGTGAAAAAAACAACATGGCCATTGTTGATTTTTGAAGATTGAGGAGGGAGCTCAGGCCAAGGAAGGCCAGCAGCCTCTAGAAAGTAGGAAAGGTAGGGGAATGAATTCTCTCCTAGAACCTCCAGAGGGAACCTACCCTGGCCAGCACTGATTTTGGCCAAGCAAAACTCATGTTGGGCTTCTGACATCAAGACTGTAAGAAAGCAAATTTGTGTTAAGCTACTAAGTATGTGGCAATTTGTTTCATCAGCAGTATGAAATGAACATGCTACCCAAAAAGACAATTTTAATAAGGGTTTTATTGGAGCAGTAGCAACATCCAGCTAAGATCCTACAGAGTAAAATAGACTCAAATTACTTCTTGCTTGCACCTTCCCAAATGAGGTTCATTTTTATTTCAACAATCTAAATGTCCATCCTCTATTTTTCCCTTTAGGCTAAACTTCCTTAATATCTTCAGCTCCTCACCACTTCCGCTCACATTTGCTACAATGACCTCCTCATGTGATGTGGAAAAATCTTTACCTTTTACTTTCTCTTTCTTCAGTAAAGTGAAGTCAGTGAACTTTGTGTGCCTTTCCTTTTATTGGAGCAATAAAGTCTTCCATTGAGATGAAGACTTATTTTTACAATCAGTTCCTTTTTTAATGATAGTACAGCCTACCACAAGGCCAGTTCAGGCTGAGTTGCTGGAAGTACAACATCTGCATTTTCAAGAAAAAACATTCCACTAAATACTTTGATTACTGTAGAAAGAAATATTCCATTAAAACATAAGGATATTCAGGAAATAAAGCACTAAACCCTCTCTATATATTGCTGTTTTAGTAGCTTGGCAGTTTTATAATTTTCGTGTGTCCTTTCAGCCCAGGCGTCTCTTCTAATATCCTGTGTCATTGTTTATTAGGTTATTTTGGTTACTTCATACCAGTCTAAACAGAAATCATACTATTCATGTCCCTCTCCCCACTACTATTTTTTTAAACAATGAAACAAAACTGCTTGTTGCTGTGTTGTTTGTATCGTTGAACCTAATACTAAGTTATTGAATGCTATTGGCATAGGTGCATTTCATTCCAAACTAGGTTCTTAAGGACAGAAATAGCTTTCTTTCTCATTTCATGCCAAACTATTAATCCAGTCAGTCATTCGCCTGAAAAAAGGTTAACTGAAAATTAATTGACTAAACCTTGTGTGTATATGAATATCCTAGGACTTATGGTGATTAAAATTTCAAAGAAAGTGTAATGTCGATGGTCCCTGCCTTCAAAGAGCTTACTTACACCTTTTGCATTTATTCAATAGTTAATTAATATTCTGCAGTATAGTGATCACACCAAAAAATTCATGGTAAACACATTAGCAAGCACATTTTTCCTCACCTCACTTGCTTGCTAATCTCTCCTCTCTCCTTAAAATAAGTATGTTTCCCAAAGTTCAGGTTGTGACAACTTTTTCTTTGATACTCACTTCCTTATTTATCATATTTATATAGGTACTTGTATCTCCCTATTTCCAACATAGTCTGTGACACCTTCACCTGGATATCCCCAGACAACTTAATTCCAAGGTATTTACAACCATATTCACAACCATTGCAACAAAATTAGCTCTGTTATCTCTCCTCCTTTTATTAGGTGATGCCATTTTTTCTCCCCAGGCATTTAAGTTTAAAAATATCAGCTTTTACTGTTATGGCATTCTATCTTTTTAATTTAGGGCTGGCAGATAAAATACAAGATGCCCAACTAAATTTGAATGTCAGATAAATAAAACATGGTATTTTAGCATTAGTATGTCCACTGGAAAATATTGCACTTTTTATTTGCTAAATCTGACATCCCTAGACCAGTTGTTCCCAAACTTCAGGATTCATCAGAATCGCCTGGATGTTTGCTTAAACAAGAGGTTTCTGAGCCTCTCCTATTTTCTGGTGCAATAGGTCTGGGTGGGTTCTAATTCTAACAAGTCAGAAATTTGCACTTTTAAAAATGTCCCAGTTAATTCTGATCAGCATTTTGAGAATCACTGATCCATTTTAATACCTCTGATGATCAATTGTGGCTCTTAATCCTGACTGCCTATGAGAATCAACTGGGGAGCTTTTTAAAAACCCTAATACCAGATGCTTTAATTGACCTAGACTTGTGGTCCAGGCTTGAAGTTTTTAAAAATCTTCCAAGGTAATTTTAACGTACAGCCAAAGTTAACATGCCTAATTGTGTACACTTTACCTCTGCTGAGTCTCTCTTCAAGTTATAGATAATTTAAGCCCTTATGACTTCTGGCCCAAAATAATTTGCCAACATACTCTCTGAACTTCATGGCTTCACTCTTTAATTCATCTTTCACACAGCTGTATATCAGTTCTCCCGAAGCATGTCTCTATTTGTCTGAATGTCTTTTTAAGATATCTTCAACCTTGACAATTGATTAAATATGACTTTCTTGGCATTTACGATGCTTCACAACCTATTTTTAGCCCATGTTGGAAGGATTTTTAGACTCATTTCTTTATGCAAACTTGACACCCCAGAGAAAGCAAGCTACATTCATTTCTTCATCTGTGTATGTCTCCTTCTGCCTTTACTTAATGATCTTTTTTTTTATCTTCATCTATTCCTTACAGGTAAATCATATTATCTCCTCTTTTCCTTTCCCTTTTCCCATTCCTTGCATATCTGAAAATTGTTCTTTCCTCAGAGCCCTACTGTTTTAATAATCTTAACATACTTGTACCAACTTGGATTATTGATTCACTAAATAGGTTCACATGCAACCAATATTTATAGAATGTTCTTTATGTACATGGGGCTCCATCAGCAACTTTGGAGTCCCTCCTCTTCTGTAGTTTGTATTCTTGTGGTAGAAACAGATAATCAACATGAAAATATATGTTAAATAGTAATAAGTACTAATTAGGGAAACAGGAAGAAGGGGCTAAAAGGGGTGATGCTGAGCTCTTTTAAATAAAGTGGTTTGGTCTGGAGATGATTCTCATAATTGACATTTTATGAGACCCAACTAAGTGAAAGAACGAGCCACAGAGCTGTTTAGAGGAAAGCTTCAAGTAACACATGCTTGACATATGAACACTTGAACAACAACACAATCACTGTAAAAACTTAGAGTTTAATCTACTTGAAATGACAAGCCATTGGAGAGTTGGGCAAATAGAAGTGAGACAGTTTGAAGGAACAAACATCTGGGCCGCTCTGTCCAGAGATGAATTGGGGAGGAAGGATGGAAGCAGAGAGGTCAGTTAGAAAGCCAGAACAATAATCTAGGTGCTTTGAAGGAAGGTGGAGTGTTAGTAAAGAGGAATGTGAGAGGGAGAGCTGGCTATGTTGGGAAAATAGTGACTAGAGGGTAAAACTGTGGACTTTAAGAGCCCAGTTTCTCTGATGAGGAAAATGTGTGATTCAGTTCTTTGGATATTTATTATGTTTACCTATTCATTATTAAATGAACATAAATAACTCACTTATTTTAAAGAAAGAAAAGGATACAGCGTCAGTAGATATCCATATGTTTATAATTTTAAATCATACCTAAGTACAGAGGTGGATTTTTCTTGAAGCCAATGAAATGAAGTACCAGAGTCCTCCTGCCCCCAACCTTGGCTCTTTCTCTCTAAATGCTTTGGAGAGGGAGGAGAAGCCAGGTGGAAATTAGAAAGCATTTCTGATATGTTGCCTGCAAGGCTCTCAGAAAAAAGTGACTTCAGTAATTAGTTGTGATTTCTTTCAATCTAAATAAATATCCATGTATCAAAGTTATCAGTTTTCACTTGTAGTTTTGTATCCTTTTCCTTAAAAGGCTCCACATACTATATAGTAAATTATACATATAAATGAGTGCTGTATTTAAACAGTTACATAAAATATGTAACTTTCTGCATGTGTTACTAAATTACACTATGTTTATGACATATCCATATTCATGTGTACATGTAGGTCTGCTTTATGCATTTTAATTGTTACATAATATATTGCTATATGATAAGACACTATAAGTTTACCCATTCTTTGCTTATTGAAAAATTAGCTTGTCTTAAAACTTTTTGGTGTTCAAAAGAATGAACACGGGGAGTTCCAGCTGTGGCTCAGTGGTTAACGAATCCGACTAGGAACCATGAGGTTGTGGGTTCGATCCCTGGCCTTGCTCAGTGGGTTAAGGATCCAGTGTTGCCCTGAGCTGTGGTGTAGGTTGCAGACGTGGCTCGGATTCCAGGTTGCTGTGGCTGTGGCGAAGGCCGGTGGCTATAGCTCCTGTTAGACCCCTAGCCTGGGAGCCTCCATATGCCATGAGTGTGGCCCTAGATAACACAAAAAGACAAAAAAAAAAAAAAGGAATGAACATGATACTGGACACCGTGTACCACTTGCTTGAATTTATCTAGAAATATGATTGAATTTATAAATTATGAGACAACTCAAAGCGTTAAACTAACTTACACTCCTTTAGGTTGTTTATGAGAATACTTGAGTCTTGTTTTAATTCCCATATTGCTAATTGTGGTAAACAGAATATGGACTCCCCTCCCCAGAAGTCCACGTCCTAATCCCCAGAACCTGTGACTATGTTAAATTGACATAATTTCTTTGTGTAGCAAAGAGGGATGAAGCCAGAGTGTGAAATTACTGTTGTTACCAGCTGACATCGAGAGTAGGAGATTAGCCTGGCTTATTCAGGTGGATCCAGTTTAATCACAAGCGTTCTTAAAAGTAGAAGAAGGAAGCAGGAGAAGAGAAGTGGAGAGATGGCTGTGTGAGGAGGTCTTGTCGTGATGTTGTTGGCTTTGGAGATGGGAGAAGGAGACCAGATAAGGAAGCAGGTGGCCTCTAAAAGCTGGACAAGGTAAGGACAGCCTTTAGGAAAGAAGGTGCCCGGCAGCCATCTCGACCTTGGCTTACTGAGATCCCTATCAGTCTTTTTTGAACTGTAAGGTAAGAAAATTGTTATTTTGAGCTACTAAGTTCATAGCAACTTTGAAAAGCCATCTTTTCATGTATTTGTTGGGCCTTCAGATTTCTCATTCTGTGAGTATGCTGTGCTTCCCCAATCTTCATGCCTTTCTCAGCAGGTCTGTTTTTAAATTGATATATGGAAGGTCTAGAAATACTTAAGGACTGGTTGTTCTGTATATTCTGTTTTAAAGTGTTTGGGTTTTTTTTTTTCTACACAAGACTATTTTCAGTTACTTTTTGGTTTTTAGAACTGATAATTTTGTAAAATTAAACACTAAAGAAATTAGTTTTTTCTTGGGCTTTAAAACTAGTATAAAATTTCATAAATATACTCTTCTAGTAATTAACAATGTTATGATGCTTTTAAATAATATCTAGCCCTATTTACAATTAAGTTAAACTCTTTCACTTTGAAGTGCATTTGTAAGTTA
Source organism: Catagonus wagneri (assembly GCA_004024745.2). Classification (NCBI taxonomy): domain Eukaryota; kingdom Metazoa; phylum Chordata; class Mammalia; order Artiodactyla; family Tayassuidae; genus Catagonus; species Catagonus wagneri. Next base: position 14,088,745 of record PVHT021183631.1, read on the forward strand.
AACGTATGCAATATAACTTTAAGTACTACTTATTAAGCAGTTGTTCGAATCAAGAAACAAAAAATTGTTGACTCTTAAGCTCCAGTAGTAATAAACATGATCAACTGATAAAAGGAACCATGGGTCCTTGGAATAATGGCTGATTCTCGGGCCAGGTATGACATATGCAGAATGAGCCTGGAGACTTTCTGCTAGTACCAGAAAATAAGGACATGCTTATTGAAACTTGCATGTATACATGTGTGCACAAGTCAATGGCTGTCAAAGAGTCCCAGGAGCTAACTGAAAGAGCTCTTAATGCCTAAAACTGGAACAGTTTGTGCAATAAAATCAAGCAGCACTCAATTTTGTAACTCAGAGTATCAAATAAATATCCATGATTCCACGCTGAGCTAAAGGTATCAAATATAAATGTAAATGGGGAGAGCAGAGAAATCTCCCATGCAGAAAAATTCCAAATGACTTATACAGGTATTTCCCCATCAAGAAAGGAGAGCATAATTTCCCATTTTTTTCCATGTAGTTTGTACATAGTGACTTCCTTCAAAGAGTATCCTTTGGAAAAGGAGGGCTGGGTGGGCAGGGGGTGGTGGAGAGGAAGTACCTGTGGAGACGGTGGTTTGACATTCAAGAAACTGTTCTAACAAATGCTGTCAGGAGATCAAGTTTAACACCAACAGCAGTAAGTCACTTGGATAGTATGATATGATGAGAATGATACTTTTATGGTATTCCAAACCCACACTTTTGATCTAATCCTGGAAAGAACATTGGATAAATAAATCCCAGTTGAGGGACACTCGACACAATACCTGACCAGTATTGCTCAAACCTGTTGGTCATCAAAAATAAGAAAAACCTGAGAAACCCTCAGTCCAGAGGTGTTTAATGAGATATGATTGCATGTAATCCCTGGATGGCGTCTTGGAACATAAAAAAAGGTATGTGGAGTATAAACTAGTGAAATACAAATAAATTATGGACTTTGGGTAATAATTACCAATACTAGCTCACTTGTTTTGACAGATGTACCATGTGAATGTCACAATAGGGGAAACTGGATGTGGTTCCCACGAGAATTCTTTATATAAGTTTTAAAATCTAGAACAGCCTGAAGTTTGGAAATTAAATAACCTCCAATGCATATAGCAGTATATTTGTAATATGGTGAATCTAAAAATTTTCTAAAAATATACCAACTTCATAGATAATCAATTTAAAATTCTAAATCTAAGTCCTCTATGCATTTTAAATTGTAAGATCAGGACTGTCATAGGACAGAGTCTCTTAAAGTTTTAAATACATAAATTATACACAGATTTCATACTAGTAATGTTGCCAAAACTTGGTCTCTGTCCACCAGTACTGAATAGAAATGTCACAAAGGAGGCCACAGCAGGTTAATGCCTTAAAGACTGTGCCCTCCTCTAGGGAAGAATTGCAGGGAGTTCTGTAGTCTAAAGGAGAAAAACAGGGTTTTAGGTAAGAATCGGGGATTGAAGCAGACGTGCCTTTTTTTTTTTTTCCCTCCTCTCCTCATTTGAGAAAATCAGTCATCAAAGCTGGCATTACGAGATCTCCACGTGATCTTGGTGGTTGTCTTCTGAGTTACTACTTAGAATAATTGTATTTGGGAAAAGGGAAGATTGATCGGAGAACAGAACAAACTGGAAAAGTTTGGGGGGGGTGGAAATCATGTGCTAATGATATTTAACCCCCAGGCAATTGTGCTCAGGTGATTGTGTTTAGGGTGCAAACAAGGGAGAAGCACAAGGAGACTCCAAGCTGTTCAATTTTCAAGTATTCATTTCTAAAAAAGCATAAGGAATATAACTTTCTTCTAGGTGTATTCCTATGTCACTATGTTTATCTCTTGGGGTGGGGAGTGTGGAAGAAACCAGGATTCTGCCTCAAGCTTGTACTCTTGTTACTTGACTGCTCCTCCCTCCTCTGCATTTTCTTCCTTCTCTGATCTACAACTTCTGAACCTACCCCTTGAACTCGGGAAAGGCCATGGATGCCCATTTCCTAAAAACAAGAAATGGGGCACACAAAGGATTTTGTGTCCAGGAGCCTCAGAGGCCCTGCTCACTTAATAGTACTGTGGTTTTGATTCACTTGCCTAATTCTAGATCTTCCCAGAGTTAAAATGTGAATGTACTTTAAAAAAAAAAAAAAGTTGAGTCTGTCAGTTCAAGTGAAGAAAAACCCCCACATTGACAAATTGAGGTTCTTTCCATAGATTTGTCTGGGTAGGAGATCAGAGGCAGCAGAGAAACAGTATTATTCCCTTCCCTGTATTACACTGAGCCCCATTTTTATTTACAATTGTCCCCCCTCCTCCATGAACTTGAACTATGTTGATCTGATTGTTTATATTGCCTAACTTTCTGTCTATACACATAAGTCTATAATTCCAATAGAGGTTGAATGTGCTTAAAAAATATTTGGGACTTTGAGAAATAAAATACTGTGTGCCAGAAATAAAATACTGTGTGCCATATCAGTAAACAAAGAATGTCACAGTCATCAGTGATTGCAGCCACCTCTGAGCCTGTGAGCCCTGAGGGAACTCTGGAAGGAAATGAAAAAAATACCTGCCATCTAGCAGTCTTCTGACTATAGCCACACCCTACAGTGATCCCTGTGGAGAATCGGGCTGTGAAAACACAGGATACTGGTCACAGATAGCTGAGGTGCATATCAAGGGAATAATTTTAGTGAGCCCAGACCTTTACATCTGCTCATATGTAGAAAAGCACTAAATTTTATCACTTGCGATACCTAGTTTTCTGTTATCAGCAGTAATGTCTTGTTCCTACTACTTGCCTTTTCATACAGAACTTCTGTATATGCTAGCTTCTCATTTCCACCCCACCCACCACAGCAGTTATCTCAGGCTTACTTGAGATGCTGCCTTCTAGGCCCTCCACCTATATAACTCAGATATTGAGTTATGCATATATATTTTTTTTAGTCAACAACTGATAGAATCCTATTGTTTCAAACAACTTGTATTATAACATTTCTATTTTGTGTTTCATGGAAAACACCTAAATGTGACTTCTATTTTTTTTTTTTTTTTTTTTTTTTTTGGATCACAGCACTTTCGAAGCTTTAAAATTTGAGCCTTTGATAACTAATGAATTTTTCTGGCTTAGGGCCACAATTCATAAGATCGTTCTACTGATGTGTTCATACATTGTAATGTAGGAGAAAATGTCCTGATAAAAAGGTAGAGACACCCTGGCTATGATGACTAAAAGTTCAGCCAGCTGCCCTTAACCACACCTACCCCACACATCCACTTCTGTAAACTTGCTTCCACATCTACTACCTTGCCTGTCCTCATTGGGGTCAGTCCCACCAAGCACAGACCAGGAAGAACTAGCCCATAAAAGACTTTTGAAACCCTTCCTTGGGGCTCAGACTCTGGAGAGTGATCTTCTCTGGGCCCGCCGGCATAATAAATCTGAGTTCTCCAACTCTCCAGGGCTCGCTTGTTTTGTTGCCAGGTAAAAGAGCTGCTGGAGCTGATACACTGAGGCCACAACTGCTGCTGGAGCTGATACACTGTGGCCAAGGGCTGCTGCTACAATTGACACACTGTGGCCACAGGGCTGCTGCACAAAGGCCATAACAGTAAGGTCTTTTTATTATGTTTTATCATAGAAAACATTTATTTTCATAAACATTGTCTATATTTTTGTTAGATTTATGTGACTAGTTTAAACCTCCCAATCCATTATCATGGAAATATTCTCTAACAGAATATTGTGGGTTTTTTTTTTTTTTTTACAAATTTAAAGCTGTACTTTCTCGTTTAGATTCGTAATCTATGTGAAATAGGTCTTCTATGAGTCAGGGATTTGATTTAATGTATACCTCGCATTGGCAGCCACTTTTTCCAGCACATTTGTGGAATAACCCACCCTCTCCTCAGGCATTTGCACTGGCATTTCTAGATTGTAAGCACTTGGAAGGCGCTGGTACATCTGTCCATTCTGTTGACTTAACTTTTCATGTGCATATTTTTTTAAGAGCTATTTTTTTATCTGGGGCAAAATGAGGATGATAGCCCAGGAGGCAGTATTTCAGATAGCTCTGAGAACTGCTCCAAAGAGGCAGGTGGGAATGTCAGTATACATGTCATTTTGGTGGAGGAGGAGGTCCATGTAACCAAGCACACACTTTATAGAAGGTTGCTGTTAGTCATGAGAAACAGATGTCATCATGAGGGACTCTAGTGCTTTTCTAGATACAAAGAGATGCAAGAATTGGGCTCATAAGATCTCCTGAAAATATCTATCTGAAGACCTGCTCTGCCATTTTTCCCAGAGCACAGAGTGCCACAGGCCTAAACTCCACCCTGAGCTGATTTCAGGGGGTATTGAGGGGCAGCAGATGCTGTGGCTCATAATTCAATCTGTGTAGAGGCAGATGGCAAGTGCCGATCTCCAGTTCACAATTCTATTCACTACTGTGTTTCCAGTACCTGGAACAATGAATGTTATTTAGTGATGGTTTGAGTATTTGCCACATGAATTTGCAAGTTTTTTTCCTCTAAAAATCCTGGCTCCATTCATACTAATCAATTCAGGTATTTTTTTTTTAACAACTCTGATTCTAATACTTAGGTAAGCAATACTCAAAATATAACATTCTTTATGGATTTGATTTAGATCATTCCAGAGCAGAATAATCACCTCTTAATTCACTCACCCTCATATATAATAGGAAAAAAATAAAAGTGACAGTTAGCAACAAGACAGCAGAATATAAAAAATACATTAAAGTGAAAAGTTCAAATCTCTTATCATTTACTTCCTACCTTATCAAGCAATTCATCTTCTAACTTTGTATTAATTTATCAAAGCTTTTGGAATCAGAGAAAATGAAATAAGGACTACATAATAGTTAAGATAGCAGCTGTCATACAAAGTCAATTGTTGAATGTTGGCTTCATAATGAAATGACCTAGGAACTGATTCTTATGTATTTGTGTTACCCTAAGGTCACTTTGGGGAGGAAACGAGAAGATTTGCTGTTCTCTAGGGGAAAGAGCATGTGATAAACAGGCATTCATTGTGCTTACAGTTTTGGCTTCACCATACATGGCAGTTTGTTTCCTTCCTGACTTTGGTTTTATCACCATTTGATAAGAGATAACCTTGAAAGTTTAGTTTTATCATGAAAGCCAATGATAATATAAAGTCTACTTCATGGTAGGACATTTGGTAAGGTTTTTCTTTCTATTCTACTTGAAGAGACCAAGACTTAATTATGTCCAAATTGGTCAGTTACCTAACACAATCCTATTCATACACAGTGGATTCTCTGACAGATTTTTCATTGGTTATTATTTAAGAAATAAGAACAAAAGATGCTTAACAGAAGGTGATAATGATCGTGAGTTTGTGTTCTTCCTAGCACTGCTATTTTGTGTGGAATTTATTTTAAGACTACTTGAGTATTAACAGTGTGATATATGTTTGTGTATGCAAGTTAACTCTAATTTACACCCTAGGGTAAGCTGGTGTTCACAGTACCTTATTCAGGAATCTACACTTCGGAGGTGGTTAAACAGCATATCATATGAAGCACCCCAATCAGAAATCAACACCTTCACAGGTGGTAACATAGCACTCTTCTATGAAAATTTACACAAGAGAGGTTGTTTATTATTAGCATAAGGAGTGTTAGAAATAACTTTCCATCAGTGAAATAAAGGTGTTAAACATGTGAGGCTGCTTAGGAAGTGTGCATATTCCCCATGGCAATTGCATGAGTGAGGTGTAAGAACTTAGTGATCTTGACAGTAGAGTATCAGTGTGACTTTTGGGGTCCTGTGATTATCTCATGACTGTTCATCACTCTGGCTTACGGAAGACTGAGTCTCCTACCAGAGTCTTAAATGAGTCTGCTTCCTGAGACCCTCTCATGAGTCCATTAGTCAGGAGAGCTTAGCTCCTTTAGTTCCACTTGCTAATAGGTGCATACACGATAACAGAGGAATTTAGTACTCTCATTTAACATAGTAACCAGTTACAGAGTTGTGAGAGGGAGGGAATATGTTTGTATTTATTCTAGGAGAGGCTTCCTTTATTTAAAGAAACTTTGCTCTACCCATTTTTTTAATGGTAAAATCATGATCTATAGATTTTAAAGGAACACATGTTAAAAGGTTTTATTTAATGAGGGGATTAACTGGTTCAAAGGAAAATCCAAAGAACAAACACATAAACATAGAATAATGTAAGGAACATGCAAATAGAAGTGTAAGTTAGAGGTCTCTTAAGATCCCCCCCCAGGTTCAGTGATTTGGTAGAAGGCTTGCAGGACACAATGGCATGGTCATGGATTATTACAGAAAAAGGACACATTTTAAAATTAGCAAAGGTAAAAGACATGCAGGGCAAAGTCCAAGAGAAACAACGCAAAGGCTTCCAAGTTTGCCCCTTGGTGGAATCACATGGAGATGTGGTTTAATTCTTCCAGCAACAATGTGACAGCAGGTATGAAGTGAAGCACACCTGACCATTGGTGTCTGGATTTTATTGGGGTGGGGTGGGGGTCAGTCATATAAACATGTAGTGCCCTTGTGCCCTTAACTACTCTAGACTCTAGCCCACCCCTAGAACAAAGGTTTTTCACCATAAATCACATCATTAGGGTAAGCTTATCTATCATAGAGTGGCCCAAAACATTAAAAAAAAAAAAAAGGCACAGGACATTCTTACCAGGAAGAGTGTTTTAAGGGCCCAGTGGTTATCTCCCTGTAACTGACCAAGAGCCAGTCATAAAGACAGTTTGGGAAATGCAGTGTTTAGGTATCTCAGGCCTGCTGAGTTAATTATTTTCCAGCCCAGGTATCAAAACTGTCTTTTCCATGGGAGTAGGGAGAAGCTGTTCTTCCACCAAACAGGATTTGTTTTCACGTTTACACACAACTTTCCATTGACACTAGTTATCTGCAACTTAGTGGATATAAAAGAGCTTCTATAGAATCAGATGACATTGAAAGGTATGTTGGAGACAATGCATAGCTTTCTGTAAAAGCACAACTTTTTTCCCTGTCTCAGTGCAAATTGGTTTTGTTCAAACACTTATTTAATATATCTTGTGCTGTGATGTAAAACCATGCAAGGTGCTGTTCTGTAAAATCTACATTGAAGATTAGTAGACTAGAGCATTACCCTGATCTAGAAGAGACTACTCCAGAGAAATCCAGAGTCTTGTTCATATCAGAAAGTGAAACCACAATTCATAAGCCAGTGCTTGGTTAGGGAAATATATCTTTCAGAATAGGTGGGGGAGAAAGAAAACCCAAAAAAACTGGAGTTCCTGTTGTGACACAGTGGCAGTGAATCCGACTAGTATCCATGAGGATGCAGGTTTAATCCCAGGCCTTGCTTATTGGGTTGGAGATCTGGCATTGCCGTGAGCTGTGTTGTAGTTCACAGACATGGCTCAGATCCCATGTGGCTGTGGCGTAGGCTGGCAGCTGTAGCTTTGATTCAACCCCTAGCCTGGAATCTCTGTACGCCACAAGTGCGGCCCTAAAAAGCTCAAAAAGAAAGTCATTCTTGAATTTTTTTAAGTCTTTGCAGGTAGCTAGACTCAAGCTTGAGTAGGCCCAATTTTTCTTCACTTAAAAAAAAAAAACATTCTGGTAAACTCAGGGAGCCCACCCAAATATTATCTACTTACTGTCTGAACACATAGGTATAGCTCCTTACTGCACCACGGAGAAGACAAACCTGAGCTGCTCCTTGGGCATTGTTCAGGCCACCTGAAGTTCTCTTTCTGCAATGGTAATCATCTGGTGAGTTCATGCAAAATATTTTGTAACTTGATGTTCACAAAATTATAGGTTTTGAACCTTATGATTTTTCACTTTTTACGAGGCATTTCAGTGTGCAAGTACCAATTATATCCCTAGTCTCCTGTTTCTGCAGTCCAGGCAGCTCCTCTCCTAAGTTGTCTCTGCTAACAGCTTTCAAAGTGCTCTTTAAATTAGTAGTAAACTGGGAGGTTGATTTTTCTAGTTGGAGATTTGCTTATATATTTGAAGGTACGTCTTCTCACAGGCTTTGCTGGGAAACATATTAGAAAAAACTCATGTTCTACATATCTAAAAAGATCATGTTTTAAAAAAAAAATTCTCGTTGTGGCTTAGGGGAAACAATCTGACTATCATCCGTGAGGATGCAGGTTCAATCCTTGGCCTCACTCAGTGGGTTAAGGATCCAGCATTACAGTGAGCTGTGGTTTAGGTCACAGATGCGGCTTAGGTCTGGTATGGTTGTGGCATAGGCCTGCAGCTACAACTCCGATTTGACTCCTAGCCTGGGAACCACCATATGCTGCAAGTGCAGCCCTAAAAAGACCAAAAAAAAATCATATACATTTGCACATGTGTTTGAGGGAAATAAATGGATAAACGGTATAATTTCTAAGGCAATAGGAGATGCTACAAACTATAGGAACAATGGCCTTGCTTGCTAATGGGTAAGGAAATTTTCCCATAGATTTAAAGAGGCATCCTTCCAACAGCAAATGTGTGTGTAACTTTCACATGTGACAAATCTTTTTTTTTTTTTTTCCTTCTAAAAGGTGGAGTGGGGCTCTGGGCTTATGAAATATAGTTGCCTATTGATATAAAAGAATGATATTTCTAAGTAGGGGGAAAATGGTTATTTATAAAGAACAGGTTTGTATGGTCTCATTAATATACTAATATATGTATGTGGAAAAGATCTAGAAGCCTATACTTTCAGAGTTAATAGTTTTTCTGGGTCCGTTGGGATTATGAATGGTTGTAATTTTCTTCCCTTGCTCAAAAGTAATAATTTCTAAATGCCCTATGATGAACATCTTTTATTTCATTTTAATAAGAAAGTGAACAGAAAATATTTTAAGTCTAAATGAAGTGCAGGGAGAACTGAATATGTGTTACATCACCTCCCACGGTGGCAAATGTCATCAGCTATAGAAAGAAAACAATGAAGTGGGTGGAATTGGGTTATATCTGGTATTTCATCCAGTTGCCTAAAATCACATTCTCACTTTGCTCTGTCACTGAGATATCTCTAAAGTTAGAAATCAGGGGAATGTGTTTTTTATGGTATCAGAAATCTTACACTCTGCTACATGGTGCTACTTTTTTCCACATCAAACCAAGCTTAAAAGTGAACAAAATTGGTTTAATCCAAGATTACTTAGGCAACTTCTTGCAATGACTAGGAAAGCTGCTTGTTGGACTAATGTCTATATTGAGAGGAGGCGATAAATTGGCTTAATTCATGCAGAACTCATTTTTGGTACTGATGACCTTTTAAACCAGATAATCCTGTAGTGAGGACTATTATGTGAGTTACAGGATGGCATCATCACTAGCCTTAACCTACCAGATGCCAGTAGCAACGTTCAAGTGTCCAGACATTCCCAAACGCTCCTTGGGTGCAATATCACCCTTAGAACCTCAGCCATAATGAACACTTGCCTTTAACTTCTATATGCAGAGTTTTAGAAATTAGGATTATTTTTGGCTGCATGTGATAGATTAAGCCCCTAATAATGATTACTTAAAAAAACATCATTTCTCCTTCCTTATGTAATAGAATTCTGAAGGTGGGCAAATCAGGGCTAGCATGTCAATGGCATGGTACTCAGGGACCCAGAATTCTTCAAACTTCTGTATTTCTTACCTGCCTGATTTTCTCAAAGTCATCTCAAGATGTCTGGAAGCCTATATTCCCATCCCTTTCAAAATAACTTCTGGAAGTCCTGTACTCTTCCACTTTCATGTCATTGGCCAGAACTTGTTGGAATTGGACATACAGCTCCACTTAGCTGCATGGAAAACAGAAATACAGTTCTGGAGCTGAGAACATCCTCTCCATTTATGGATGGGGTTCAGCTTATATAAAGGGGTAAATGGATGCCAGGTAACATTCTTTTAACCTTCTTCATAATGTTACAAGTCTACCCTTCTAAGGAAAGCTTTGATTGCAAATGTTACAAAATTTCTACAGAATAGGTTATAAAATGAAATTGTAAATAGTGAAAATCTAAAGAGGATTCAAAATGCTAGTTTTAGCTCTTAATAGTTGAAAACCACCAGGTTTGTTGCTGCCTGGACAAGTGCGGTGTGGTGAATGTCATTAGGCTTGTCTTCAACATCTGGTTCCTTACAAAAGGCTTACCTCTTATCCCATGTTCTTCTGAGAGCAGAGTCCAAGCCAAAGTCTTCCACACAGGGAGTTCATTAATCTTGGAACAGTAGTAAAAGGGTAAAACAGGGAAGGAAGGGAAGACAACACAAGGATATTTTTAATCTGATCGTTGCAAGATTGGTGTCAGATTCTGTAGGACTTTCTCAGGAGGAATTGTATCGCAAAACTGTTTACCTGCAAAACAAACCTTTATCCAACAGTTCCATCCTCACCAGTCAACAGTGGCTCCAAAGGATTTCACTAACCTGCTTTCCTGGACTGCTTGTATTTGTGGAGCAGGTGCTTGGTAAAGTTTCCCGATTCTTGAGAAGAAAATGGGGCTTATATTGTGTAGATGGGAAGCCCCTATAGAATGCCTGTATGAAGCTGATTGAAGGCTTTATAAAACAGGTCCTTGGGCAGTGGCCAGAACAGCTGGTGGGATGCAAGGGAGTAGAAGGCACTTAACCCCTTAAACGTCATGGTTTAGGAGGAAAAAGTGGAATTCATGAGAATACACTTTTGCTAACTACTGCCCTGGATGGCAGTTACAAGGTATAGAGTATTAAATTTGAAAATCATATATAGGAGATAACATATATGTGCACACATACAGATATATGTATATATAACTTAGCATTGTGGTATTAATCTAACTGTACTATTTTTCCAAGCCTTATAAACCAGGAGAATAGGAGACTATTTGTGAGTGTGTGTTTCTGCATTTGATTCATTGACCATGCACTATCCTGATTCACCCCACTTTAGAATTGATTTCGCCATTACTTAATTATCTCATGAACATATCTGACTCACAATGGCTGAGAGCTAGTTGTAGACTATATCATTCAGAGATGGCATAAAAAGTTTTCAAGAAAGACTATCCTGCTTGATGATGAAGTTTTTATATTGGTTGCGGAGCTGCCAGAACTTTGAGCGAACTGGTGGTAGAAATAAATAGTTAAGACTATCAATTTGTTGGAAGTAGACCATACTTATCTGTGAAACTTTGGAGAAAATTACTTATCTGTATACAGAGTAACTAGAAGAAAATATTGTTGGAGAAACGGTCTGTTTCAGGATATTTGAAAAAATATCACCCAGGTATATTTTTGGAAATGTTTTTCTATATAAACTTAATATTTATGTACAGCTGAGTCAGTGAAGTTCTTATTTATAGGAACAGATCCAGAGGCTAAGATTTCAATCTCTTAACCTTAACCTCCCACTACATTTTGAAAAAATTTCATGCAAACTTCTGATCTTGCCACTTATGTCTAATCCTTGATGTAAGTTTAGCCTAAGATTCAGTTAACCAAGTTTTGGGTAGTTTGAGTTCTTGTAACTAAAGATGTCAGTGCAATTAGAATGAGTCTGGCTCAGTGGTATTGCTTATAGTCCAAAAGGAAACTTAAGAGTGAAGATCTAACTGAATAGGACTTTCTGAGTTGAAAGTCCTTCTGTTGCTATTAAACTTCTCCAAATTCTACAGCATAAAAACACTATTCTTCAGATGCTTAAAAATGGTTGCTTAGCTCTCTGTGGAAGCTTCTGGCTCTTAAGAAATAGTTTGATTTGAGTTAAAGGGAAGAGCAGGCACAGAAGCACAGCTGAGGCATCAATTTAAAGAGCATGAGTAGATGAACAGAAGAGAGATCACATTTGCTGGAATCCTCACAGTAAATAAACTGAGGTGACAGGAGAGGTTTGCTTAAAAAGTGGGCTGAAGAAAACCAATAACTGAATACTTAGTTTCAGTTCATCAAGTATTGAGTCTGTAAATCTGAAAATCTAGTTTCTGTTTACCACATCCCTAAATAAGGTGGTTTACCACGTTGTGCCAACAACGGCCTTCCAGCCTTCTGAAATTACTTTGTTAGCATTTGTGAGAAAAGTCTAAGTGGTAGCAATAGAGGATGTTAACTTAGTCCAGACTATTGGCCTCTGTTCAGGAGTGGTGGGTGGTTAATTCTTCCTTTATGATCTTCAGTGTCATTTCCGCATAGCAGCCAGTCCTCAGACATCAAAGGCATAAGCAATGCCCCTTGGCCTATCTTTTGCTTTCTGGAGAGAAGGAATTTCTGACAGACTCTCAATTTTCTCATAAGCAAATCCTTAAACTCTCAGGGTTCTCATTTTCCTTAGGGTCAGGTGACTGACTACCACATTTAGGGTAGAATGAGAGAAGATAATACTGGAACTTGGTAACCAGAATTTGAGGGGCCTCAGTAAAGCTTTTACTGGACTTTAGTTTATCTCCTTGAGGAAAAGGCAGAGATACAACTGGGGTCCTTGGCTTTGTCTGTAAATTGGATTTTTGTGGAGAAATCCTCATTCCGTTTCCCTGACCTCTGTGAAAAGAGTACATTTGCCTTCCCCCTTGATGTTGGTCTTGGCTGTGTGACTTTCTTGATTGAAATGTTAGAAAATGGGAGTCGAATTGAGGCTTGGAATATGTCTGTAGGTTTGGCCTTGTCCGCTTGTGTTCCTGTCTCTCTCCGTGAGAATAAATACCAGGGTTAGCCTTTCATCCAAGAGGCCTGAGAGAGACTGGCGAGATTGACCTAAACCGAACTCATGTCCTGGAATTGAGCTCAAACTAAATCAGCAAAACTCTAGCCAACCCACAAAGGCAGAATCTATGAATGCTTGTATGTAAGCCACAGGTATTGTGTGATTCTTGAGCATATTTTAGTGGACCAGTTCAGCTGGATTGTATTTAGGGGCTGGGAGCAAAGTAGGGCGGTCCCTTCCCACCTCCAAGTGTCTGTTTACATGGCTGTTACAGTGTCGGTGTCAGGAGTTTTTCTTTGCTCTGCTATAGTTAAAGGGAGAATTATGTATTTTGGTGACAGGTCGAAAGAACAAACAGGTAAGATATGAGAGTATGCTTGGAAAGGAATTTATTTATTTTGCCTTTTGTTTTTCCAGGCCGCACCCATGGCATATGGAGGTTCCCAGGCTAGGGGTCTAATCAGAGCTGTAGCCACTGGCCTATGCCACAGTCACAGCAACGCAGGATCCAAGCTGCGTCTGCAACCTACACCACAGCTCATGGCAATGCCGGATCCTTAACCCACTGAGTGAGGCCAGGGATCAAACCCACAACCTCATGGTTCCTAGACGGATTCGTTTCCACTGAGCCACAACAGGAACTCCTGAAAGGAATTTCTAATATGATTGAAATCTGGAATTGGCAATGCCATTCAGGGATGGCTGGGCCTCTGCAGTGCTCATTCCTTCCTGGGATGTAAATTATATAGTTTTATAGATACTATATTTGGACTTAGGAGTCTAAGGGTTCCTAATATCTGTTATTATCTCTTATTGAGGCATAAGTTTCATGTATAAACCCTTCTTGAATAATAACGTAGCTGCTATTTTTTTTAAACATTCATAATGGATTTTATTTCAGTTATAGGTGTACATAAATCATCCCAAGTCAATTTTATAGATTTTGTATCCCAAACCCACAGTGCATCCTCCCACCCCCCAGATTGTCTTATTTGAAAAACCAAGGTTTTCCAAAGTCTGTGAGTCATTCTGTGTTCTGCAAATAAGTTCATTGTGTCTTTTTAGTTTCCACATGTAAGCGGTAGCATTGGGTGTTGCTGTCTAATTGTCTCACTGGTTTCACTTTGCATGATAATTTCTAGGTCCATCCATGTTGCTATAAATATTGGTCATTCGTTCCTTTTAATGGCTGAGTAATATTCCATTGTGTATACGTACCATATCTTCCCTATCCACTCCTCTGTCAATGGACATTTAGGTTGTTTCCATGACCTGGCTATTGCATAGAGTGCTGCAATGAACACTGGAGTACATGTGTCTTTTCGAGTCATGGTTTCCTCTGGATAGATGCCCAGGAGTGGGATTGCTGGATCAAATGGTAATTCTATTTTGAATTTTCTGAGGAATCTCCATACTGTTTTCCACAGTGGTTGCACTAATTTGCATTCCCACCAATGGTGTAATAGGGATCCTTTTTCTCCACACCCTCTCCAGCACTTACTGTTTGTAGATTTTTTGATGATGGCCATTCTGGCCGGTGTATTGCTACTCCGGCTTTCTTTTGATGCCCGTTTGCATGGAATATTTTCTTCCATCCTCTCACTTTCAATTTGTATGTGTCTCTAGAAGTGAAGTGGGTCTCTTGAAGACAGCATATATATGGGTCTTGTTTTTGTATCCACGCGGCTAGTCTATGTCTTTTGGTTGGGGCATTCGGTCAATTAACATTTAAGGTAATTACTGATATATATATGTTCTTATTGCCATTGTATTAACTGTTTGGGGCTTTTGCTGCTCTTTTTTTTTACCCTGAAGTTTTGATATAGGAGTCTATATACGAATGAGATTGTTTTAAGTTGTTGGTTTCTTAATTGCACATGCGTCTCCAGAGACCTGCATTTGTGCTCTCTTCTCACGATTTTTGATTTTGGTAGCATAATTGTGCATGGATGATTTAGTATATGCCTTTCCTGGAGAGCCTTGTCATTTGTGGTGTTTTTGTTTCTGGTTGTGGCCTTTTCTTTTCTGACTAGAGAAGTTCCTTTAAGATTTGTTGTAAAGCTGGTTTGGTGTTGCAGAAATCTCTTAGCTTTTGCTTATCTGTGAAGATTTTGATCTGTCCTTCAAGTCTGAATGAGAGCCTTGCAGGGTAAAGCAATCTTGGTTGGAAGTTTTTCCATTTCATCACATTAAGTATATCATGCCACCCCCTTCTGGCCTGTAGAGTTTCAGATGAAAAATCTGCTGACAACCTTATTGGGGTTCCCTTGTATGTCATTTGTTTCTTTTCCCTAGCTGCTTTCAAATTTTTCTCTTTGTCTTTAATTTTGGTCATTTTGATTAATATGTGTCTTGGGTGTTCCTCCTTGGGTTTATTTTATATGGTACTCGTTGCGCTTCCTGAATTTGACTGAGCGGTTCTTTTCCTATATTAGGAAAGTTTTCTACTATTATCTATTCAAATATTTTTTCTGTCCCCTTCTCTCTCTCTTCTCCCTCTGGCACCCCTCTAATACAGATGTTGGTGTTGTTGATAATTTCTACTGTATGCATAGATCCTTAAGTGTAGTCATATGGTTTGTACCATCTGAGGCAAGAGACAAAGCTAAACTTTGACAGGTATGTTAATCAAAGTATAGCAGAGCATCTCATCTTTTACAGTGGAAATACATCATTCTTATTTAGTTATAATAGGTTCAATTTGCAATGTATTAACTTTCTTTTTATTTTTTTTTAAGTTCTAAAATAAATTCAGGGAGTTCTCCTTGTGGCTCAGCGGTAATGTTCCGGACTAGTATCCATGAGAGTGCACGTTCTATCCCTGACCTTGCTCAGTGGGTTAAGGATCAGTGTTGTGTGAGCTGTGGTGTAGGTCGCAGGTGCGGATCAGATCCCGCATTGTTGTGGCTGTGGCATAGGCCGGCAACTGCAGCTCCAGTTGGACCCCTAGCCTGGGAACCTCCAATACTTTTCCACTAGCTCACGTCAGCACTTTAACTCTCTACTGTCTTTTGTTTCAGCAAAGTTGAACCCCATCATAACCTCCTTTTGCAATAGTCTTGACTCTTATTCCAAGTCTTGAGTGAAGTCGTCTTTTCCTCTTTTACCAATTAGATGAAAATTTTCTTTGACACTAGGGTCAATCTTAAATGTTGCAATAGCTATAAAACAACAGACTATTCTGAGCTACCATGGGTTAGAGGTTAATGAGAGGTAAAAGAAGCTAGAGGATAGCTATATTCATTAGAATAGTGTCCAGAAAGAGCTCTGAGAGTAGAGAGTTACTGGACCTCTTGGTGGATGAAATTAGATGGAAAGAACAGTAACAGTCTTGGTCCTGAGTGCATGTGAGATTTTCCCAATCCTAGGGACTTCTTCAATTCTCACGGGGGAGACTTTGAGGCATGTGTGTGTAAGGGGGAGTAGAAGAGTATTAAGCCAAGTGGTTGAGCATTCAGAATTTGATAGAAATTTGAGTAATCATGATAACAAGGTATTTTTACTTAGACGATGTCTGCCACATACAAGTTGCAACACCTTCTTCCTTCATTAGATCCTTAACATGTGCATTGAACATTTAACTATAGCAGTGAATTCTATAATAATAATGTCATTATCTATTAGAGAAAGATTAGGTTTAATGGACAGAGAACCTTAAATAATAGTTGCTTAAATGAGAGAAGTTGATTTCTTTCCTTCACATTTCTGAAGTCTGGAAGTAAGTAGACCAGGGCAGTATGATGTTCTGTTCCATGATGTTCAGAGACAAGTCTCCTTAGGCTGTTATTGTATCATTCCTAGGATTTTCTCTGTCTTCGTGGTTCAAGTTCATGGCATCCATATCCAAGCACAGTGATAGAAGGGGAAAATAAGACGGTAGGAAAAGATAGTAACAGCTGTCTTGTAATAAAAGTTCTCAGATGCTGATGCATGAAAATTCCACTTATATCCCATTGTCTGGAATTTTACTATAGATCTAAGGTAAGCTAAAATATATCCTATGGTCTTTAAGTCTCCATTCTGGATCTACATAACCATAGTTAATTTTTTTTTCATCACAATAGAAGAAAATGGACATTGTGGCACCATTTAGAGTCTTGTGACAAAGTTCATCCCATTGCTCCCCTAAAAAGCCTTACAAACCCTTCTTTCCATTCATGGAGCTGCTCACCACCTTTCCAAAAGAAAGAAATCCACAAATTAATCTTACAGCTCCTTTATCTCAAAGTCTAGGATCTCTGATATACAATCCTTCTGAGGTTATTTTGATACAGCTATTTTTTGCTCTGGAAACTAGTAAAGATGTATTTGCCTCCCACACTCACTTCTATATGGTGGAGTAGAGACAGAATTACAAACATAAAAATTTCCATTCAGAAAAGAAAAAAGGTCATATAGAGCAGTCACTAGGTCATTAGGCTAAACTAACAGCCGTTCCTTTTTCTGGGAATTGATTTATAAGCCTGTCTGGAAGACTCTTGTTCTGCCTTCTAGAAGGGATCTTTGTGGACTCGTCCCTTGCCTATTTGGAAGTCCTTGTATTATATATCATCCTTACTGACCATACAGAGGTAGACATTAGACATCTTCTCTCTTAGATCTACACAGCATGCAAATCCCAACTCCTGCTATTATAGGTTAGAGGACCGTGGAATGTCACTGGGAATGGAAAACTTAGGGATTTTTTTATAAGGCCAAGCTTGCAGTTTCATTGCAAAAACAATTAGTAGGCTCCCAATGTGTTTCATGTTAACTATAATCAGATCATGTTTGTACATCATTTTTGAGCTAATTTACTCTGGTCTTTATAGTTTGTGAGCTTTACCCATTCCCCTGCAACCTCATGTAATCACTCTTGGAGATAACTCTATTGGTCAGCATGAGATAGGAAGAGACAGCCCTAATATCTCAGCAGCTAAGAAAAATAAAGGTTTGGCAGGAAACTCTTACCATAGTAGTCACTCAGGGATCTGGACTGGCAGAGTTACTTATTAATACATGCTTCCACGGTCATCTGAGGAGAATTCATTGAACCACTGACTGGTTTTAATGATTATGTCAGAAATGACAGGTAGATTCCACTCACATTTCACTAGCTAAAATAAGACACAAAGCCATACCTAACTTCATAAAGGATGGAGAAATGTAAGCCTACTATGTGCACTAAGATGAATAGTGCTAATAACTATTACCTCTGCAATAATGGGTTGTGTTATTGGTGAGGCAATTTCTTTGATCTTTATAATTTAGATGGCTTCTGTTGTCTGGCAAAAAATTCTTAAGATGCTTGAAAATATTGCAGCTACAATTTTATCTTCTGTTCAAAGTACTTCTTCAAGGCATTCTGCTTAAACTAATTCAGCTTTGGATAACAAAGAGGTTGACCTTTTCAATACCTCAAGAACCCATATGAACATTAAGTTAACTCAGATTTTAGGCTAAATGCAGAAACTGCATACAATTCCATTTCTTTCTGTAGACTAGCTAGTTCAAGTCAGAATTCACCTATATCAGGCAGGGATTGCTCAAAGTGGTGAGAAGCAGTAAATCCATATCATCACTAAGGATTTTTCCTATCATTTACTCTAATGTAATTTTACAGTTTTAAAAGTTAGTATTGTGTGTCCTAGATGTAAAACACAAATCATAGTAATGCAAACTGGACAGTTATTCTCTTGCACATAAAGAGTATACAGTACACACAACTTCGGAGTAATATCTTAGTCCATTGGGGATGCTTTAATAGAATGCCATAAACTAGGTAGTTTATAAAGAACAGAAATTCATTTCTCACTGCCCTAGGGACTACAGTCCAAGATCAAAGCACCATCAGTTTTGGTGTCTGGTTAATTACTGCTTCCTGATTCGTAAATGGCCATCTATTCCCTATGCTACCAAGCAGTGGAAAGGAAGGGGAGCTCTCTGAGGTCTCTTTTGCTATGAGTGAAGATCCCAGTCATGAAGGCTCTACCCTCATGACCTAGAAACTTCCTGAAGAACCCACCCTCCAAATATCATTACATTGGGGATTAGATGAATTTTGTAGAAACACAAATATTCATTTTATGGTAGTATGGTATTTTTTCTGCTTCACAGAGTCCTGAGGGACATAGATTTTTTTTAATAGACTTCCACTTTACCTTATCTAGGTGATACTCTTCATATTAAGGATTTAAAATTCTATCATCCCTAGGCTGAGCAGCAAAATGAAGGGAGAGATGAGTAAGAAAATACGAATAGTATATGCTAATATTTTAAAAGGAAAGCTCTCAGGATTTGCACGACATTGTATTTATACACTATTGGACAAAATTTTGTCAGAGAGGAAAGAAAGGTCTTTCTCTACAATGAATATGCCAAACCAAGTCTTCTGACTAAGGAAAATAATGGTCTCGATTGCAGATACTTTGATATTACTCTGAGGTGGATATTTACCACCACCGTACACTTAAGAAAACTAAGGTTGAAGAGTTCCCATCGCAGCTCAGCAGTTAACAAACCCGACTAGGATCCATGAGGATGCGGGTTCGATCCCTGGCCTTGTGCAGTGGGTCAGGGATCCAACATTGCCATTAGCTGTGGCACAGACCAGCAGCTGTAGCTCCAATTTGACCCCTAGCCTGGGAACCTCCATATGCCACAGTTGTGGACCTAAAAAGCAGAAAAAAAATCACTTATTCAAAAATATGTACTTAATTTTCTTAAGTATACACAGCTACTGGAAAATTAAGGATGCAACGCAAGTCTTCCTGAGCCACAGTGCAGTCTCTCCAACTACTTAACATTGTTGCATTCGAGTGCAACCCTCACTAAAGATGAACACTTAAGATCTCCCTTTTGTACATTCTCGCCAATCTTTCACTGAAGTACTCCTAAGAAGGACAGACTTGAGACTTTTCCTGTCTCCACCTCTGACAGTCATTCCTCCTGCTATGGTCTAAATGTTTATGTTGCCCCCCAAATTTGAGGTTTTAATCCTAACCCCCCAAAGCTGATGATCTGAGTAGGTAGGACCTTTGAGAGATGCTTAAGTGATGAGCGTAGAAACCTTATGAAAGGGATTAATGCCTTCTGGAGGCACTGGAGAGGTTCCCTAGCTCCCCTGTCACATGAGGACATCAAAAGAGATCTTCAACATAGAAGAGAATCCTCCCATGACCACACTGGAACCATGATCTTGGACTTCTCAGACTCCAGAACTGTGATAAATGTATGTGTGTAAGATACTCAGTCTGTAGTATTTTTTTATAGCAGCTGAAATAGAAGACAAGTCCCCACTGATGTTATAGATCATTGAGTGACTGGGGGGATAAATTGTCTTTGTGAAAACTTGTGTATGTGTAGTACTTTAACTGGTGTTTACTGTAGTTGTTCCACATATACTTTGTTTCAACACTGGACACCTTTTAGACCATCATCCTTGACTCAGTTCAGCTTTCTACAACCTAAGATGAAAGGTTTTATTTCTGCCATGGTCACATGCAATCAGGATCCTAGGGATGATTTCATGGCTGCAGTCCTTTTAAAATGTGCAAATGGTTGGACTCCTTGGCTGCCTATAGCTTCTAGAATGAATCTGATGTGGGATTTGTGTTTCCTGAAGTTTTCGTGATGGTAGAGTGTCTTCACTGTTGATGTCAAGTAAGTGTATACTTGATTAAAGAGATTGGATTAGTCCTTGCCTAGGATGCTAATTAGCCTTTACTATTTTAATTGGGAGGTCAAAGTAAGTTCTGAGGACCAGGTGGCTGAGGTGATTATCTTTTACTGTACCTCTTAAATTCTTTACAATGTCTATTTAAAATTTAATTTTTAAAAGGTTATCAAGATCAAGCTTGTCAATCTAGATCATTCAACTTCTCAGAATGATAATTTTTACCTCACTCGCTGTGAATTTCAAAAGTTCATTCAGAAATACATAACACTTGAGACTGCAAAGTGTCAAATGTGCTGATTAAATTTAAATTAAAAAACAATCTTGGGACCAACCACCAAAGAGCACCAGTATTTTATCTGGAAGCCCTTAGATCTAATGGTTTGTGTTTTTCTTGTTTTGTCCCTTTCTGTTTTTTAAAAGTGAGCTGAGCTAGACTGACAGATTCAACATCCCGTTTTCATTTTTTTTTAAATCACAACTCTGCAGCTTTGCCATTGTTGTCATAAAAATCTTTGCTGGTAGAGATGGGAAAGTCTTATTTTACTGAGACATAATAGTCCATTTTTCTCTGCATACTTTTTCAGGATGGTTTCAGAGGTGAATGAGTTTGAATATCTACAAACACCCTGCAGAGGAATTATTTTAAAGCTATTTGTAACCTTAAAGAGTTTTTCATGAGGACAGATAAAGAACATGCTAAAACTAAGAAATCTAAGAACTTCCCTCTCCCAGAATTGCTATAGAAAGCACAGTTTCTCAAGGTGGCTGGTTAAATAATAGTATTGCTGTTTGGGGCTGAGGGGTGGGGGTGGGGAACTGAGTCAAGAGGCAAAACTCACTGTTATTATCAGAGAAGAGGTAATAAGATGTAGTCTTTGTTACTACTACCTCCCCAGCAAGAGCTTCCAAGAGGACAGGGCTAGTCTGAAGGCCACAGTCCATAGCTAGGAGCAGCAATGTGCTAGGATTAATCATTTCATCTCAAAGTTTCCTCTGGATGATGTCCAAGTTGTCATTTGCCAATGAGATGTTCTTTTGGTTTATGGAGTAGTCAGAAAGGGCACACATCAACGTTTATACATTTCACTCCTTCTCTGCTACTTGGGGAGGTCAGGGCCTTGTGGAAAGTCATTCATCTCTACACAAAGCCTGTGAACTCCATTCTGACTGGCACACTTGGGGAGCAAAGGGCCCAAAAAGTCTGTGAAAGCATTCTTATGTCAGCAAAGATATTGCAAAAGTATAGGTCCTCTATAGTCAAGTTTCTCCAGGTGGTGTAGAGATCACTTCTAGGAACTTTTTTGGTACTAACCCTTCTTGATAGCCCTCATTCTTCCCTTTGGAGTCATTTCCCTCACACTTTCTTCTCCCAGAAGGAAAAACACCCACACCCACACACACCCCAAAAAGGAAAATGTGCAATATTTATTCCTGGGCAGGGCCTGCTAGTCTAACCCAGATGATACAGTCTTGAAGGAGGCCCAAGACTCAGGCTTCCACTACCTTCTTTATGCTACATGTTCCTTCAACCTCTCAGCAAACCACCCACTTCCCCACATGTATGATGTACTTGTTTAAAGCTGGTACAGAAGAGAAAGGATATCTTCCTGTCGCTCCATTCTAAGGGAGGCTACTAATTCCCCTCTTCTAAAATTTCTTTTTATTTTACTCTAAATGGTCTTCATTTAGCTGGCTGCAATTGTCTTGCTGTTGTTAAATTCCTTTTGTGGGTTAATGTTTAGTCCAGAAACTTCCACCTGTACTTCTGTCTCTTATTTACCTCTTGATTTTCTCCAGATCATTTTTGAGAATCATGGTGAAATGAGGGAACAGTAGAACCATCTGAGGTCATGGTCCAGGTGGTGGGACACACTTGAAGGTGTTATCAGACACTAGAGATTGAATTCACAATTCTGTTACATAGTAGCTTTGTGATATTGGGCAAGGGATTCATTAATTTTTTCTTTAACCTTTAAGGTGACAGAACCCATACTAAATTTTATGCTATTGTTTTAAGAATAACTGCATTTGTAATCTGTAAAATACTACACACATGTGACAAGTATATGAACATGTCAGATTAATAGTTTCCTAAAATTATCACATCACCACCTTTTCAGGGCTCACCACTACTTAATATACTCATTCATCATCCATTTTTCCATTTATTTATTTATTTATTCATGTAATTGTTTTTTCCCCCCTCCTCTAGAATGTGAGCTCCCTCATAACAGGAACTTCAGCTTTTAGTTTGTTCTCTTCTATATTCTCAGAGCCTAGAACCATTCCTGGCATGCGGGATGCTCAAAACATGTATTGAATGTATAGATGAATGGACGATAGCTCTTTATGGGAACATGTTAAGGGAAATTGTTCAAAGAATTTCCAAATGTCTCTGCACTTGCCTTTTTATTTACTATTAGGTTTTGAAATCTGTGCGTGCAGAAGATTGTCTTGTAAGAACTCAGGCCACAAAGAGACGGTCACGTAGGTACCTTGTCCTTGCTACCTCCTTTCCACCACAATTCAAAACCAGGTTTTCAAAATTTATCTTGTTTTGTGCATCTAGAAACCCATATGATACTAGAAGTTTAAATCTGAAAAATGCTGTTGAATTATTTGGATGTGGAGTATTAGATGATTGTGGAACCTGGGCAAATAAATGTCTGCTTTGGCAGTCCCTGCATCTCATCAGGTTTATACAAACAAAGCATGAAGGGGGAAATATATAGACAGCCTGGTATTTAATATCTACAAAGAAAGATGTTTGTGTCTTACTAGAAGAAATGGCAATGTTGAATATTCATGAGGGAGATCCATTTTATACCCCCTGCAGGCACAAAATATTTGTATAAATATGAAATCTGTGCATAATTATGTGAAAGCTGACATTCCCCAGAGGTTAAATATGCTCACACAGTAAAAACGGTCTTATCTTCCTGTAGATTTTACTAAACAAATTCAAGTCATTGAAAGGATGTAAACATCAAGTAAGACCATAATACTTTAGGGTGGTCCAAAGGAGCGTAACTAGAAATAATGCAGCTATACCAAATAGGGGCAGGTTACTAAGGAATATTTTTAACTATGTTGTATTTTACTTCATAGCAATGCTTTTAGAAATGGCTTCAACCTAAAATTCAAAGTCTAATGAAATCTATTAAGTTGAAATGTCCTTTTTTTTGGGACATGATGATAAGCCTTATTCCTCTAAATACTGAATGTGACTTGATGTGGTTTTAATTCATCTTAAAATTGGATTGAATATTGGCAGGCCAAAAATAATGTTTATCTGATGGTCTGCTGTGCCAGTGACTGGTGTTATGACCTTGCACAGTACATTCAATAGCTTAATGTTCTAATTTTTCTTTAAAAATCATTTCTCTATTATGGTTTTAAATATAAAGTTGACTTTTTGCTTTTAGATTAGGTGTATTTTTTTTAAGGAGAAAGAAAATTCCTAAATTCCCTCTTTTTCCCTGACTTTATATAGTAGAGGACACACTGCCTTCCGGACTCCTCAAAACCGTAAATGGTGCAATAAAATGTTCACTTAGGGTGGTGGAACAGTCTATCTTCCAAATGCCAGAACAAATTTATTGGTGCCTTCCTTGTCATTCTGTTCTCCGCAGTTATAAATTGCACCAAATGCATGTCTGCCTGTGTGAGCATTATGTGTGCAGTGTTCATGGTAGCTATTGAATTAGGTAGATGTGTAATGAGAAGATAAAAGGGAGGAAGCTCTTAATCCTCAAAAATAAATATATCCCTTTTGCTGTTTATGGGAGTTTCCTATTTAGTTTGGCCACCTACCTCTCTAAAGGGTTGAGATGTACTTTGACAACATAAGTTCTGATGTAACTAATGAGGTAAAATCAGATTTTCAGGTTAGGAATGATTAACTCATTGGAATTATCTAGCCCTTTTTTAGGGAGAAGGAGGTTTAGCCGTAGATCAGCTGAGCCTTTCTGCAGTCTTACCAAGTATCGCCAAGCTTCAGGAGCACATCTTCCTCCCACCCTCTATTCCTGGCCATATTGACACTTTCTGGGTCAAAAGACAACTGACAGTTCTCACCTGGGGAAAAAAAAAAATTTGTAGCAGGATCATTCCCATGTCTCACCATGCTCCTCAATTGGTCAGGACCCAATGCAAACATATCTTTGAACCTATTTCTTCAAACTCTTTGCTCTTCTTTTAAGGACTAAAACTCCTGGTATTCCCTAGCTTTTGATTTTTTTAGGTCTAAGGAGCTGAATTTCTTGGGTGCCACTTTAGCAGTTAGACTGTGTATATATGATGAAATATAAAATGACATGTCACAAGGCAAAAGGACAGAATCATTTCTTTAGATCAAAAACATCCTTGATATAGTGGTGCTAGAAGATAGGCATTCCCGCTAAAGGTCATTTTGAATATAGTCCCTGATAAAATACTTACCTTCTTGTTAGGCCAAGGCACTCTGGGGTATGTGAAATACTAAGCTGATAGTTTTACTGACTACATTTATAAAATTCTGCTGATCCCCTACTTCCCCAGGATACTGTTGAACTCCAACAGTGGCCTATGGACACTTTCAGAATATGTGTCATCGTCTGTCATTCCTTGCCCTTTCCTTTCTTACATCAAAACTCAGCTATACACACTGCTCAGTTTTCTAAGCTTTTCTATATCTTTCCATTTTCTGGTCTTATATCCACCTTACCATACTAGGCCGTGGCTGCTTTTAATGCTCTTGATTACTCTCCCTAAATATTGCCACTCCGCTTGTTTTTGCTGAGTTTTCTTTTTTATTTTTTCCCCTCTTTGACTTTCCGTATATTTCCCTTGGCCTCACTGCAAATATGTATTAAAGAGTAGTCCTGATTCCTTTCTATTATTTTACACATCTATTCTGACCTCACCTCCTTAAATAGCTCCTAAAGTGGTTTCTTTCTCATGAACTGCAATTGCCACTGCATGATTTTAGTCCTTTGCTATCTCTTAGTTGGACTACTGTATCGTATTTATTGACTCCTAGTGTCCTGTTTTCTCAAATACATTCTTTACACTGCAGCCAGAATGTTGTACCTGAATCAGAAATTTAGTCCTGTTAATAATTATTTAAAAGTTATTTACCTCTCTCTCTATGCTGCGACACTTTCGAGAGTGAAAGAGACTACTATTAATATTTAAGACTGTAGTGTAGGCTTAAATCATGATTGTGCCAGGCAAATCTGGCTGAATGATCACCCTGACTCTATAGGATCTGTTAAAGAAAATGAACAGGGAAAAAAAAAACAAAAACAAAAAAAAAAACACCTGTCCAATGTGCTTAAGGTAACATAGAAAGCCCTCTACAATCTGGTCTGTTCTAATTTCCTCACAGTCTGTGTGTATCCCCAGCCTGGTATTCTATATTCTAGTGATCTCATGCCTTTGTTTTATGCCATTTTTTCAACTGGAATGTCCTTTCTTTTCTCTGCTATTCTTTCTATGACTTGTCTGGGAAGGCTTCAGAGACATTTGACCTCGCCAAGTTAAGATGACTTTCCATGGTGCTCTAGTAATAAACATCACATGCATATCTGCCTCTGCTCTTGTCACGTTTTAAGTATCCTCACTGGAACATGAGCTTCTTTAAGGCAATTAAATGTCGCTCATTTTTGTATTAACAGTATGCATAGTTATGATATTGTCAGGATGCATAGGATAAATAGATTTAAACATTTAAGTGTGAAAAGGAAGGAAAGGAGCTAAGTCAGAGGTCGTCCTGAAGTAGGTTAAAGAACGCAATGTTAAACTACTTGTTAATTTTTTGGAAACTGTATTCACCAGTCACTGTAGACCCCTACCATTATTTTAACTAGGGCTACAAATTATGTCACTTTCTCTTTTTTTTTCTTTTTACACACTTTCTTCTATCAAATCTACCCATAGTCATATTCTCTGTTTCTTTGTAACTTCTTTCTTCTGGCAATCTTGCTTCCATCTTTCCTCTGGGATATGAGGTGTGAATAAGAGGGTGATTAAAAAGCCTCAGTCCAAGTTGTTCTAAAGATTATTTAACTGTTGTAACTTAGTTTTTATCAACTCCATGGAAGTAATTCATAAAAAATTTTAAGTGCACAATTTAAATGTGTGCACCATATAATTGAAACACTAGTAAAAGTATACATTTACATTTCCCTGGAAAGTTTTCTTGGGAACCTTTCAGTTATTCTACCTACTGTCTTCTGTATGATTACTTCCAAAAAGTCAACAATGATAAAAGATCATTAATCTATAATTGTATATGAAAGCATAGTCTTTTGTGCTCAATTTTTTTTTGCTCAAGGAAATTTTTTTTTTTCATGTTTCTTGTGTGGCTCTGCTCTTATTGTCATTGTGACTGTATAGTATTCCACTGTATGGATTTACCATGTTTTGTTCATTTATTCATTTGTTGATGGGCATTTTGCTTGCTTCCAGTTCTTACTTGTGGATAAAGATTTTATGATCATTCAGGTATAATAATTTAAGTAGATATCTCTAGTCCTTAAGAAAATACTGAGGAGTAAGACTGCTGGGTAAAATGATAGGTATGTATTTAACATCATAAAACTTTATCAGAATGTTTTCTAAAGTGGTTGTGACATTTTAAACTTCCGGTATTACAGCTGTTCCACATCCTCATCTGCTCTATATTATAGGTCTTTCAAATTTTAGCTATTCTAGTGGTACTAGTGGGTATAAGGTGGTATCTCACTATGGTTTTAATTTGCGTTTCCCTGATGGCTAATGCTATTGAGAAGGTTTTCATGGGAATATAAGCCAATTGCATATCTCTTTTGAAATGTCACCAGTCTGCTTTTATTTTTTTCTTATAGGATTGTTTGCCTTCTAAGTATTGAAAGAATTTTGGCTGTTTTAGATGTATTTTTATATAAAGCTTAGAGTTACTTAGTCAAATCTTTAAAAAAAAAAAGAACAACAGCTAGAATTCTGATTGGGATAGAATTGGCCTTATAGATCAACTTGAAGAAAATGAACATTTTAGCAATAGTGAGTGTTTCAATCAATAAATATGAAAAAACTCTTGATTTAAGTCATTTCATGTTTCTCAGCTGTTTGTCATTTCTAGTCTAAAGACTTGACTATAGTCTGTTAAATTTTAATTTTTAAAAAAGGTGTTTTTATTTCCTTCTACAATTTATTTTATGTGATTTTTGGCCTTGATAAATTCACCTAATAATCCTAGTAGGGTTTTTTGGTATATTCCTTAGTGTTTTATTTATTTATTTTGCTTTTTGGGACCGCACTTGCAGCATATGGAAGTTCTCAGGCTGGATTCGAATCAGAGCTGCAGTTGCTGGCCTATACCACAGCCACAACAACACTGGACCCTTAACCCATTTGAGTGAGGCCAGGGATACAATCCCCATCCTTATGGATACTAGTCAGGTTTGTAAACTGCTGAGCCATAATGGGAACTCCCAGTTCCTTAGAATTTTTAATGTATATGCAAACGGATTTTTTCAGCATACGTGCCTTTGTATATGCCTTTTACTTATTTTGCTTGACTTAATGCACTTGTTAGGACCTCCAGTAACATTAAAAAGATGTGCTGGGCATATACGTTGTTGTCTTGTGCCCAATCATATAGGGGAAGTACTTCGTTTTTCACCATTGAACATGATGTCTGCTTCAAGTTGTCTTAGATACCTTTATC
Organism: Catagonus wagneri; assembly: GCA_004024745.2. NCBI lineage: Eukaryota > Metazoa > Chordata > Mammalia > Artiodactyla > Tayassuidae > Catagonus > Catagonus wagneri. Next base: position 14,116,823 of record PVHT021183631.1, read on the forward strand.
AAGTTTAGAAGTTTTATTCCTAGTTTTGAGTTTTTGTTACGTGTGGGTTCTGACTTTTATTAATTTTCGCTTCTACTTCCTTTATATCGGCTTTCCATATAGTCTTAAAATAGCATTCTTTTTAGTTTTGCTGAATTGAATTTTTTTATATTTTGAGTAGTCATGCATTCATTGTTCTGATTTTCTCTGAATAATGTCTTTTCTAGTTTTAAGTAACAGAGCTTCCTACAATGGAAAGTCATCCTTTTGCCTCTGTATTTTAAGGGAGTTTGTGAAGGTTGGTGTTAATCTTTTCTTTGAAAGGTTCAATGGGATTCACCACAGAAACCATGTTTTATCTCTACTTTGCTTCAAGGGAAGATTTTCATTGTTAATTTAATGTGTTATGACATATTTGTTTAATATTATAGCAATGATATATGATTATTCATATTCTATTTTTCAGTTCATTTTTGCATTTTAGGAATTATTGGCATCAATTTATTGCTAAAATTCCTGTATTAATATCTAGTGTCCAGAATAATAAACTTTCTTTTCTTAAATTTTTATGTTTTACTTAATAGGCCTTTATATAGTATGTTGACAAGTGTCTCCCCAAATTGTTACCTCACAATATGACTTCATTTGTAATAAAAATCTTTCCAGATGTAGTTAAAGGCAAGGGTCTCAAAATGAGATCCTTTTGGATTAGGGTGGGCTCTAAATCCTATATTAGTGACCTGGTGAGAGAGAGAAAAGGAGAATACACAGGACAAAAACCTTGAAGATAGAGGCAGAGATTAGAGGGCAGTCACCAGGCAAGGATCCCAAAAATGCCAGCAGTCACCAGAAACTGGGGACATGGAAGGGATTCTGGCCTCTGTTTTAAGCCACCTAGTTTGTGGTAATTTTTTATAGAGGCCCTAGGAAATTAATATGCTTGCAAGGTGTTAATTTTATTAATCACTTTAAAGAACCAATATTTGATTTTATTGATTTTCTTTAATGTCTTTAATTTTTTGCATATGTTTTTATTTAAAATATAACCATTTAAAGCTATGAATTTCACTCTAAATATTGCATTCCTCACATTTTGGTATACTGAATTTATCATCAATAATTTGAAATTATTATAACTTCCCTTTTTTTGAATTGTAGGTTATCTAGAGGTAAAGTATCTAAAATTTACAAACATTCAGGGGCTCTATATATGTTAAGTAGTTAAGAATTACTAATTCAATTCCATTTGTGTCAGATAAAAATATCCTATACAGTTTTCATCTTTTGGAATTTATTGATCTATCCATTTTATTTATTTTGCTTTTTTAGGGTCGCGCCTGTGGCATATGGAAGTTTCCAGGCAAGGGGTCAGATGGGAGCTACAGCTGCTGGCCTTCACCACACCCACAGCAATGTGGGATCCAAGCTGTGTCTGTGACCTACCCCTACAGCTCATGGCAACACTGGATCCCCAACCCACTGAGCAAGACAAGGGATCAATCCCTCATCCTGATGGATACTGGTCAGATTTGTTCCTGCCCTGCCACAATGGGAACTCCTGTTGACTTAGTTTATGATTTATATGATTTGTCTTGGTGAGTATTTCAAGTGCCACTGAAATTTGTATAAATCTGCATTTAAGATACTGTATTAGATGAACTCAATTAGATCAATTAGAGAAACACTGTTCCAATTTTTTCTAATCAGTCAGTAATTGACTGAATGTAAATTTGTATATTTCTCACTTTAGTTATGTTAGATAATCAGAGAAAGATAACAATGACTTTAAAACTCATGAAATCAAATTTAACTTATTATGAAATGACCCACTTAAAACGTTATAATATATCTTGTTCTACTTGTTTAGATATTAATGTAGCAACAAAAGCTTTCTTAAGCTTACCTTTAACATAAAATGTTTAATAATTTTTAGTTCTGACTTTATTTGTGCTTTAAATTTTAAAGTGCATCTCTTATAGATAGTTTGTAGCTGAATCTTGGTTACTGGTTCAGTCTTCTATCTTTGCCTATAAATTGTAGTATTCAGGCCAATTATATTTAGTAAAATATTTTATATAACTGAGTTTGAGTATAACCTCTGCTGTTCGTTTTCCATTATCTCCCCTTTTTGCTTTTGTTGCTCCTTCCTTGCCTTTTCAATTTTTTTTTATTCCATTTTGTTTCTTCTCTTGGGTTCTTAGCTATACTTTTCATACTATTGTTTAGTGGTTACTGTAGGGACAATAATATACATCCTTAACTATCCTAGTATATTTAGAATCCAACAGACTGCATAATGTGTCTAAGTATGGCTTTGTTGAATTTACTGCACTCTGATTGAAAACGGTCAGGTTGTATCAGTTCATGGTTATTAATCACTGAAAACCTGTCAGTAAGTATATCTTCAGGGATTCAGCCCAAAGAGATCATTTAAATAGGTAGAGAGGCATTACCAAGGCAAGTATTCCTACCCATACTATCTAAACAATCTAAAAAGATATAATATTAGTTGGAAATCAGGGGGTTTGATTCTCCATCCGCCCCCCCCACCCTGGGATTGCTCTGGCTATTTGAGGTCTTTTATGTTTCCATATAAATTTTAAAATATTCTGTGAAAAATGCCATTGGTAGTTTGATAGAAGTTGAATTGAATCTGCAGATTGCCTTGGGTGGCATAGCCATTTTGAGAATATTGATTCTTCTAGTCCAAGAAGATGGTATGTCTTTCCATCTGTTTGTGTCATCTTTGATTTCTCTTAACAGCATCTTATACTTTTTTGAGTGCAGGTCTTTGTCTACTTAGGTTTATTCTAGGTATTTTTGATTCAATAGTAAGTGGGATTCTGATATTTCATTGTTAGTGTATAGAAGTGCAAACAATTTCTGTTTATTTTTGTATCCTGCAACCTTACTGATTTCATTGAGTTTTAGTAGTTTTCTAGTGGCATATTGAGGATTTTCTATGTGTAGTAACATGTTATCTGCAAACAGTAATAGTTTTACTGCTTCTTTTCCAGTTAAGATTGCTTTTTATATTTTTGTCTTATGATTGCCATGACTAGGACTTCCAAAACTGTGTTGAATAAAGGTGCTTAGAGTGGATGGAGTTCCCATTTTGGTTCAGTGGAAATGAATTGGACTGGTAACTATAATGTTGAGGGTTTGATCCCTGGCCTCACTCAATGGGTTAAGGATCTGGCATTGCCATGAGCTGTGGTGTAGGTAATCTGTGATGTGGCTCAGATCACACATTGCTATGGCAGTGGCATAGGCTGGCAGTTGCAGCTGCAATTTGATGCCTAGCGTGGGAACCTCCATATGCCACACTGTGACCCTAAAAACCAAAAAAAAAAAAAAAGAGTAGAGTGGACATCCTTGTCTAGTTCCTGATCTTTAGTGGAAATGCTTTCAACTTTTCACTGCTGAGAATGCTGTTATCTGTGGGTTTGTCATATATGGCCTTTATTATGCTGTGGTAGGCTCCCTTTATGCCCACTTTCTGGAGAGTTCTAATTTAAAAAAAGTGGGTGATTAATTCTGTCAAAAGCTTTTTCTGCATCTTGAGATGATTATATGGTTTTTATTCTTCAATTTGCTAATGTAGTTTATCACATTGGAGAGGGTGTGGAGAAAATAGAACCCCCCCCCCGCAAACACTGTTGGTGGGAATGTAAACTTGTACAACCACTATGGAAAACAGTATGGAGGTTCCTCAAAAAATTAAAAATAGAACTACCATGTGATCTAACAATACCACTTCTGGCCATATATATGGAAAAAACCATACTTCCAAAAGAATGCACCCCAATGTTTACTGTAGCACTACTTACAATAGCCAGGTATGGAATCAACCTAAATGTCCATCAACAGAGGAATGGATAAATACGTGGTATATATGTATGTGTGTGTATATATGTGTGTGTGTGTATGTGTGATGGAATACTGTTCAGCCATAAAAAGGATGAAGTAATGCCATTTGCAGCAACATGGATGGACATAGAGATTATCATACTAAGTGAAGTAAGTCAAATATCACATATTACTTAGATGTGGAATCTAAAAAAAAAATGATACAAATGAACTTTCTTATAAAATAGACACATTCTTTGAAAGCAAACTTTATGGGTACCAAGGGGGAAAGGTGGGGTGGATGGATTGCGAGCTTGGTATTGGCATGTGGATACTACTGTATATGGAATGAATGGTCAAAGGGGAGCTGCTGTAAAGCACGGGGAAATCGACTCAAAGTTCTGTGATAACCTGTATGGGAATGGATATGTGTATATGTATAACTGAACTTTGTACAGCAGGAATTAACAAAATGTTGAAAATCAACTATATACCAATAAAATGATTTACCAAAAAAAAGAGATAATAAAAGCCAGGGCTTAGGGTTAATAAAAATTAAATTGAATCAAATGAAAAGGTAATAGAATATTCTATTTTGACTAAAATTTAACCAGTTTGAATTGTTTTTAAAGCACTATTACATTCGTGCTTTTGAAGTGAATTTGCCTCGTATTAGGAAATCTCATTTTGTCATAACAGAAGTATGTTCTTATTCTCAAATGTCAGTTTTTTATTTGTGGACTTTGATAAAAGTTGAGACACAGCTCATGTAAATCACCAAAAAGTATATAACTTCTTAATACACATTTATAATATTACACAACTTCTTGGAGTTTTTATTTACAGTATTTCCTCACCATCTTAAAATCACAAATAACATTTTTAAATTTCAAAGTGAGTCAGCATTATAGTGGTATGTGTGACTTTATTCTAGAATGAAAAGTGTGATGTTATTTTTCACAATTATTCAATAAAAACTAGTGTTCATGAAATGCTGTACATTTGGGACACAGATCATATATATTCTTGAGATACCCGGATTGCTTTTCAGCCCTCACAATCATTAGATTAACAATTATGCTATATACTATTTAATAATAGGATATGTATGGAGGGGGCAAAAGAAGTACAGAGGAGAGAAATCTAGCTACAGTTCTCCCAGAGGAGATGAAATATCGGCTAGCTCCTAAAGGATGAGTATAAACTCTTCAAGCAAATCGTAGGGGGAAATATATTACTGAAAATGGACTACAACGTACAGGAGAAACTAGAAAGGGTAAGGGAAGACTTATTTATTTAAGAAACCATAGACTGTTTACTATGGTTCTATGGAGCATATTTTCAAGGAATGATGAAAGTTAAGAACTAAAGAGGATCTAAACCAGAAGGGACCATGCTGAGAGAATTTGAACTCCATCTAGATAATGATGGAGAAAATTGGATGATGGTGAGCAGGAAAGTGATCATATTTAATTCAGGAAATAACATTCTGGTAACAGTAAGAAGGACACATTAAAATGGGGTGAAACTGCAGTTGGAAAACTAGTTGAAGTTTTGGCAGTGATTAAGGTAAATGCTGAGGGCATTGAGTAGGCAGAGTTATTGTGATGAGGTACTTGGTTTTTTGCCTAATGTGGGGGGAAGATTTTTGTCTGCGAATTTAGCTGGATTGGCCTGCCCTTTGTTTTCTAAAGCAATCTTTTAAGATTAGGATTTATTATGCAGATTAAAAAGTGGTATTGGGTGGGCCTATATTCTAGAATAAACTTTTCCACTAAGTTGTGACAAAATTATAATTAGAAAAAAATGATTTAAATTTCTTATGGTAATGGTAACAGAAATAGAATTGTTTTCTGATTATTTTCTTTTGACGTCGTTTCAAAATTTAATAGTTATTTTCTTGTGGATAGCATAATGATTTTAGAGGTAATTCTCAATCTCTTGTTTTCTGAAACTCTTTAAATTTCAGACATAATGACTCTTCTATGAAGTGCATAAAAATACCTAAGCATGGCTACCCACTCATGCACCAAAAGTTTGTGCATGAGTTCGTGTGCAGAAAATTTGACTAAACTAGGGATTTTACTAGATCACTTTGAATTAGGGCAAAGAAGAAAAACAAGGAAAAAAAAAAGACTCTACCATACTTATGACTGAGGAAATTCTTCCACCACTTTTTTCATTAGGCCTAACTGCTTCTATTTCTAATTGTGATCAGTTCTATGCTTATGTATATATAATTCATTTCAGAATTTGTAACTCAGTCCTATTAACTTTATTTTCTCATACTGCAGCATCAATCTTGATTATATTTATAGAATTTAGCTTTCTCATATAGATACCAGTGCATCCTTTGAATCTCTTAGACTCCCTTAAATGAGTTTCTCTTGTTAAAGCTGCATTTCTTGCCAGTCATTAAGAGCATGGTGAAATGGAATGCATAGGACTCAAAGAGACTTTCTACAAATATTATAGCTATTTACAAGTCATGTACAGGAGAAATGTAATTCGCCCTCTCTGGGACTTGGTTTCTACATATTTTAGTGAATATAATCTCACCTACTTTGCAGGATTTTTGGGAAAAGGAAGTAATATATTTAATATGAAGTTTATAGTACACTAGCTTGCTAGTATTGGTGCTCAGTTATGTTCTTTTATTTCATGTTCCCTACTCTCAGGATTTCTGCTGCTAATCTTGTCCTCCAAGGCTAGGATGGTAGTCTTCAACTGGGAAGGTACTACTTGCTAAAGAAGATTTAAATATCTGTGGGTGCCTTGTGGTTTGTTTTAAGGCTTGGAAGTCACTTTTGGCTTCAGCAGTTGGGGGACAGATAGATTTGAACGTTTACAAATGAATATCTTGCTAGCTAGACTGTTTATAGCTATCTGAGGCTATTATCCAATTCTAGTCTACCTAGAAACATAGAATGAAACTTTCCTAAGATTTCTCTACTACTATTAAAAGTGGCATTAATGACTCTTCTGCCTTTTAATTTACCTAAAGACACATCTGTATTAATCTGCATTTGTAGCTTTAGTATTCAGCTTGCTTTGTGTATAGATCTATCTACTTCATTAGTTATTCTAAGGAGGTTGTGCTAGGCCCATTAATATATTGAAAAGATACTTTTAAATCAATTCAGTGACCTATAAGTCATATAAGGAATAATTTATAATAAAAATTATCTTTGTAAGCAGACCACATTATGGATGAATTATATTTCATGATTTTGAATGGGTGAAAATGGTAGATTTTTACTTAGTTTGGTGTCATGATTTAAGACTGCTAGACTCAGGCCACTTTATTCTATCTAGCCTTTAGTGGTGGATCAGGTCCAGGACCTTCTGAATAATCATGAGCTGGGTGTCAGTGATGAGCTGGTGAATATTGCCTGCTTTTGCTGGTTGGTTTCCATTATTCTCTTGACCTCAAGAAGGGTAATCTGCTAGCCTGCCCTCTGATTGCTGCCGACCTAGGGTGATGACCCTAGCATTTGTGAATCTGAAAAGGCCTAATGAAAAAAGTCTTATAAAAGAAATACTTTTCAGGCATTCAAGCTGTCTCATTATTCCATTATTGCCCTTTAGCTACCTGCATTTCTGTTCTGACTTCCTCTGAAAGTGGGGATTTAATCTGTTCACTTTTACACAACTGCCCTGTAAGTTAAAATAACTTGCATTAAGTCATTTCAAGTCTCCTTAATTTCCTATGAGGATAAGTATGACTTTTTCAATTTTCATGAGTAATACAAGACACAGCTTACAGCCAGTAAATTCTACAGCAATATCCCTACCTCCTTTGATTTATATTTTAGTTTTTTTAATAATACTCTACCAACCTGTGTGACATTTTCATTACTGTCTACATGCTTGGGGTTAAAGATGAAGCTCGAGTGCTACACAATGCCTTTGAAAAAAGAGTTTGTATACTTTTCTCAAATTTAGGTGCATTTTCAAAAAATATTCTTAAGATTTCAAACAATATTTCTTTTTCCTCTAGACAAAAAGAATATACATATAAATAAAATGGCTGTGTTTGTTGTAAGACTTACTAGTGAAAACTGAACTTATTTAGATTTTGCAGCAATTTTACCAACTCAGTTTCTGAGTAGCATTATATTTCACATGATCTTACTGTTCAAGTGTATATATGTATAATTTTTTTAACTACAAAGAAGATATTTGGGGATAGTGATCACCTACTGTGTTGGGAAAACTGTCTCAGTTCTGCTGAATAGTTTAAAAAAATTCCACCAATATTTCTTGGATGTTTGTGATATGAATTTGTTTCAGTGAAGCCCCCTGGATTCTAATTCCTGTTTCACAGGATTGTGAATTCCTAGAGGGAAAGAGCCAGGTTTCATTTTGCATTTTTAGTTCCTAACCACGGTTCTCATTTTCCATGTCTGTCTTTCCCGAAGTTGATTAATAGAACAATGTTAACTAATTGTCTATTGTTGTATTTGCAGCAAGAGCATAAATAAATACAACCCAGTTTATCATGTTCCAAAGCTTGAATTCTGTTTGAAAAGTGAAAACTTGGAGTAAGACGTAATTGGCTAGGATAGAGTATATATAATGCAAGAGCTATAGAAACTAAAGCACAAGAAAGGAAATGTCACTACAAATGGTTAGAAAAATTCACAGGGAAAAGTGAGGAAAAGTGAATTTTCTTAAATTGCTATTCGTACTTTCAGTTTCTATCCATACTTTTGCTGATATGTACATAATCTGCAAACAGTTTTGATTTTTTTTCTGTGTATTTTATAACTCACTGATGTATGCAAATCGTTACGGCTCTCCAGTGGCATCTTTTTATGTCAAAGCAAAAGTGCTATAAACGATGGGATTGTGATCACTGATTGGCAGTAAAGCATCTGAAATTACTATGTTTATACGGCTGAGAACTGTCACCTGTTAACTTGGGCCTGACGTTGATATTCTTGAGGCAGATTTTCTTAACTTTGTTCTACACTCTTTCAGTGCTACTCACATGACAAAGTTTCTAGTAATTAATCTGAAAAGAGTTAGGGCAGGGGCTTCAAATATAAATCAGAGCGTGAGTCTGAATGAGAATTTCATATACATTTCAGTCTTTTTCCCTCTGCCTTTCATGACCTAAAATCTGAGGGTGTGTGTGTGTGTATAATTTTAAAATACGGTGAATAGTTCTCAGTCTACTATTTGTGTACTTTCCCTTAGATTTTTCCGAACCACTCTGAATTAGGAAATTAGCTCATATATTTTGCCTTAAAGAGTAAACATCAGAAACTGAAAAGCTCTTCCCCCTCCAAACCCTTCAATGACAATTTTCCCCTTGCACTACTTTAGTGTTATAAGGATAAATGCCCCAACCACAAAGTACTTTAGGGCAATATCTTTTGGTGTAATCATTTTTTGCTGATTGAAAAGCTATTGGTTGTTTGGGATTAAGATGGTGGAATAGACGGATTGGAACTCAACTTCTCTCCCAAATAACAGCAAAAATACAAACAAATGTGGAGGAACCTTCAACCAAATGGACTGTAAACTTCCAAAAAAGATACACTGCTCCAGAAGACACAGCGGAGACCACATCAAGAGGTAGGAGGGGCGATTATGTGATAGAAGCAACCCCATACCTCCCGGGTGGGAAGCCCCACAGACTGGAAAGGAACTGCATCACAGAGACTCAGCTACAGGACTGAGAGCTCTGTGCCTCACGTCAAATCCCCACACCTGGGGATCAGGCACAGGGAGAAAGAGCCCCCGGAGAATCTGGCATTGAAGGCCAGCAGGGCTTGTGTGCAGGAGCTCCACAGGACTGGGGGAAACAGAGACCCCACTCTTGAGAGGCACACACAGACTTTCATGTGCACTGGGTCCCAGGGCAAAGCAGTCTCCAGAGGAATCCGGGTGGAACCTGACTGCAATTCCTGGAGGATCTCCTGGAAATCCTGGGAAAACAGGGGTGATGTGCCTTGTTGTGGGGGAAGGACATTGGAGGTGAAGCTCTCGGGGACATTCAGCAGCCTGCATTTCTCTGGAGGAGGCCATTTCTGGGAAAATCTGGTCCCTCCCAACAGCGCTGCGAAGCCCCAGGCCAAACAACAATTCAGGTGGGATCTCAGCCCCACCCATCAGTAAACAGGCTGCCTAAAGATCCCTCAGGCACACAGCCAGTCTCTAATCTCATCCAGAGACAAAGCCCCATCCATCAGAAGGAGAGGAATCAACCCCTCCTACCAGTGAGCAGGAATCACTCCCTCCCAGCAGGAAGCCTACAGCAAACCTTCTCCATACCAACTTTAGCCACAGGGGAGGCAAACACCTGAACCAAGAGAGGCTACCACTCTATTGTTGGCAAAAAGGTCACCACACCAAAAGCCTATAAAAATGAAAAGACAGAAAACTAACTCAGATAAGGGAGAAAGAAGAAAAGCCCAGAAAAACAGCTCAGTGATGAGGAGATTATCAGCCTCCCAGAAAGAGACTTTAGACTGTTGATGCTGAAAATGATGCAAGGCATTGGAAATAGACTGGATGCAAAGATTGATCATTTACAGGAAACACAGTGCAAAGAAATACAAGCTGTAAAAATTAAACAAGAAGAGATGCAAAATACAATCACAGAAATAAAAAATTCCTTAGAAGCAGCCAACAGTAGAATACAGGAGGCAGAAGAACGAATCAGTGAGGTGGAGGACAGATTAGTGGAAATCACTAATGCAGAAGAGAAAAGAGATAAAAGATTGAGAGGAAATGAGCAGAGTCTCAGAGAACTCTGGGATAATGTTAAACGCACCAACATCCATATTATAGGGGTGCCAGAGGGAGAAGAGAGAGAGAAGGGGACAGAAAAAATATTCGAGGAGATTATAGCCGAAAACTTTCCTAATAAAGGAAAGGAACCACTCACTCAAATCCAGGAAGCTAAACGAGTACCATATAAAATAAACCCAAGGAGGAACACCCCCAGACACATATTAATCAAATGACCAAAATTAAAGACAAAGAGAAAATTTTGAAAGCAGCTAGGGAAAAGAAACAAATGACATACAAGGGAACCCCAATAAGGTTATCAGCAGATTTTTCAGCTGAAACTCTACAGGCCAGAAGGGAGTGGCATGATATACTAAATGTGATGAAAGGGAAAAACTTCCAACCAAGATTACTTTATCCTGCAAGGCTCTCATTCAGATTTGAAGGAGAAATCAAAACCTTTACAGATAAGCAAAAGCTAAGAGATTTCTGCAACACTAAACCAGCTTTACAACAAATCCTAAAGGAACTTCTCTAGTCAGAAAAGAAAAGGCCACAACCAGAATCAAAAACACCACAAATGACAAGGCCCACCAATAAAGGCATATATACAGTAA